>JABXJD010000248.1:22500-295000 GCA_013375575.1 Percina caprodes
GTACATATTTATAAAATTCCAGAGGCAGCTATATTAAGGCCAGTTATTTCGGATTCAGGATATTATGCATCCTGATAAAGTTCCTTGGCCTTAG
This sequence comes from Percina caprodes, assembly GCA_013375575.1. Lineage (NCBI taxonomy): Eukaryota > Metazoa > Chordata > Actinopteri > Perciformes > Percidae > Percina > Percina caprodes. Next base: position 22,595 of record JABXJD010000248.1, read on the forward strand.
AATTAAAATAGCCCCACATCATCACATACTCTTCACCATGCTTAGAGATAGGCATGGTTTTATTTCAGTTAGACTAATACCTGGTTTGATTTGCATTGAGAGATGATTTTATAGAAAGTATCCCATGCCTATCTCTAAGCATGGTGAAGAGTATGTGATGATGTGGGGCTATTTTAATTCTAAAGGCCAAGGGAACTTTATCAGGATGCATAATATCCTGAATCCAGGAAATAACTGGCCTTTAATAATAAAATCTGCCTGCCTCTATGGGAATTTAACATAGGGTATGTATACTTATGACCCTGTATTTTAAATAAGAACATTTATTTATTTACAATACGTTATTCATTCACAAAGAAAATTGGTGTCCTTAAAGGTTGGATTTTACCTCATTTTTTAATTTAGGTATTAAAATAAATTTCCAAAACATGATTTTTTTATTCCTCTTTTTAGTCAACTTAAGCATGTGTATGTAAACTTTTGAGCACCACTGTAGCAGTAGTAGTAGTAGTAGTAGTAGTAGTAGTCGTACTAGTCCTACTGGGCCCCCCTAGTCTAGGGGGGCCCCCCTAGTCTAGGGGGGCCCAGGACCATGCCCCACCAGAGAAGTTTTAGGCCATAATAGCCCAAATTTGGTGGCCTCTGGCACATTTTCTATTTTATTCACTATTCCATCATATACACTGATCTTAATTATTGCATATTTTAACACATTTTCCACCCTATTGTTTTGTATATATTTTTATTATTGCCTATATCTATATGAGTCTATCAATCACCTGATGCAACCTGCAGTGTACTGCTACTTACGTACGTTTAAATCAACTCAGATGTGTTGTAAGTGTTGAGATAGATGGGGATCGACATGAAAAGTGCTGGGGTCATGTCCCCAAGTGCACCCGTCTCCGCTACACCCTTGCCATGGCAACATTTTCTTTTAAATATCTCTAAGTGAGGAACTTTATTTTTTTCTATGCAAAACCAATCGGTCAAGAGGGGATTGATTTCATCAATAACTGGCTTAGCATGCCTCTAAAGAAACATCATTAGAATTGAGACATGGAGGGCAGACTTTAAAAAGGTAATTGGAAGAAACTGTGGGATGCACCAAACAGCAAACTCTAATTTAATATAAGTAGCTGATGCAGACAATAGGGTTGTTGAAAATGGTTATAGAAACACACAAGTCTATCACTCAAGGTAAGCCGAGGTTAAAGTATAGGACTAAAGCCAATTATTTAGTGCTAATTTGATAAAAATGCAAATTAGATTGTATATTTAAGTTTTAAATCCCATTAACTTTGCCTTTTCATTAATTCCTGCTGAGTTTAAAGTAATAATACAATTGGTATCATGGTTAAAGTTTTTTAAAGGTTAAGGGAATGTAAAAAAGAACGTTAGGGGAACGTTCTCTAAAGGTTGCAACGTTAGGATAACGTTAGGGGAACATTCTGAGAACGTAATCTTTTCTATAACTACGTCTGGTTATAGTTGTTAGGGTGTGGTGGGCGGGTTCAGCGCAGGCTACCTTGCCCAGTAGCTGATTCTCGCGATACCATCTGAAGCGTCAGGTTTGCGTTCGGGGGCGCTTACCGGCCGAAGAAGGGGAGGAGGGGGAGGAGGAGGAGGAGTAGGAGGGGGGGTGACAGAGAAAGTTTGGGACGCACAAGAGCTAAAGAAACAAACGTGTTGTGGACAATAAGGTTACAAGGTCAGTATTTTCTATCCATGTGTTTAGGAATCTTCTTTTACATTGCAGGTGTTTCTCTTAATTTTCACAGTGCGTCACCGATCCATCATAGTTTTATGAATGTGTCTCTCTTGAAACAAATATTGTGTGGTTTGTCGCCAGACAACATTTGCTGTTAAATTAGACGATTTACTGTCAGATGTAGCCTATCAAGTTCATACCGTGTAGGACTAATTGTATTTCCTTTGATGGTCGGGCGCTGAAAACAAATAGGTCGTATAGGCCTACATATAATTACAAACTAGCGTGTAAATAGTAACGCCGCCTGCATGAAGCTAACAGTCTGAAGGGTATGTGCTATTTTAAGCCTGGCAGCTATGTTGGACCCACAGCTTCATGTTGAGCTAAAAGGGTAAAACAGATGGACAAGGCTTAGTGTGCAAAAACATATCAAGGCAGTTTATGTAGGTTATGTGAACATAATGAAATATAATGTAGTGAACGTGATTTAGGTAAATATATCCTCTCCAAATAGAACTGTCTTCTCTTGTAGGCTACTTAAACATTTTTGGGGTGGTAATCTTTTGGCACCTCAAGATTCAATTCGATTCAGAGGCCAACGATTTGATTCTAAACCATTAACAATTTTTTATGTACATTTCCATGAGTGATTTTTAAAAATATACATATAAATCTGAGTATGCTACTCGGTTTCCTAATCACTTCCTAGACAAAGATTAGATTTTGACATATACTGTACAGTATTTGTCACACACAAGTTTTAATGACATGTTTTGTCTATTGAGGTTTTTATTTTGTAGTCATTCCATGCTTACGCCTTAAAGATGCTTGTGAAAGTCACCTTCTCTCACAGTAATCTTCCATGTCAGAGGCTCAGTCATGTTTAATGGTGGATAATTGGCTTCTTAGCACATAAAACATGAGGTGGTCAGATGTAATGTGATAAAGTAGATCCTATATGTGCACATATGAATAGCCTATATGTGTTTTGCCTAATTATTTTATGCTTGTCTTATTAGATCATGTGTATATACTGTAAACCAAATTTGTTTTTCCTTTTGACCATTTTTCTGCGTTCTTGCCTAAACTCTAAGTTGTTGTCCATTATCCCATCCTCTTTTATTCACTCTGTTTTCTGATTTGTACATGTCTGGAGACAGTAAATTTAACTACCGGTAACTTTTTTTTTTTTCAGCCAATTTATTAACTTATCTGCATCACGTATTGAATCGCTCTACAGAGAACCTTGATGCATTGGAGAATCGATTATTTTTCCCACCCCTAAAAATTGACGTGTTGTATTCTAATTTAATTTAGATTACATGTTTGCGGTGTTCAGCAGTTCTAGAAGGACTTTTTATTGGTAAAGTAAAAAAAATTCCTTGTAAAATGTTTTTTCCCCCTGCAGTTCAAAGATGAAGCTGACTGGAATAGCTCTGTTGTGTTTCTCCCTTCTTTTGGTTCATATGCATTTTTCCTTGGCCAAGAAAAAAGGAGGGTTTGGTCTCTTTAAGAAGGCCTCCAAAACCAGTTATCTGGACACAAAGTCTAAGGGTGGAATCCTCAAACAGCCTAAAAAACCTGAACAAGGAGGCTACCCTCAGCAACCAGGCCGACCAGGGGGTTACCCCTACCAAGGAAGTTACCCCCAGCAACCAGGGGGTTATCCTAACCAAGGAGGTTACCCCCAGCAACCAGGCCGACCAGGGGGTTACCCATACCAAGGAAGTTACCCCCAGCAACCAGGGGGTTATCCTAACCAAGGAGGTTACCCCCAGCAACCAGGCCGACCAGGGGGTTATCCTGACCAAGGAGGTTACCCCCGGCAACCAGGGGTTTACCCAAACCAAGGAGGTTACCCCCGGCAACCAGGGGGTTACCCTAACCAAGGAGGTTACCCCCAGCAGCCAGGATACCCAGCTGGAGGCTATCCAGCTGGAGGTTACCCAGCACAAGGCTACCCATATGGAGGAGGTTATGGTGGCCATGGCAGTTACGGTGGTTATGGAGGTGGATACATGAACTACAACCCAAACAACAAAGTCCTGAGCCCTCGCTATGGGGGCAGCTTTGGATATGGGGGTCATGGCACTGGGGTTGGCTCTCCCTTTTCCCACTCAGTTCAGTCGATGGGCATGTATCCCTCTGATAAATCCAGAGGGTTTGGACGCAGTGCGGTGATGGCAGCAGCTGGAGGAGCTATGGCAGGGATGGCCCTGGGCTACGGGCTAGGAAGGTTCCCCCGTCCTCCCTTCCACTTCCACAGCCCCCAAGAGGAGTATTACTACAACCATTACATGTACAGGAAATATGGTACCAAGTCTACTGATAGCAATGACTACAGCAGAGACTACAGCTACAGCAAACCCCCTGAAACCTATGATAGCTACATGGACTCCTGCATGAAGAGAACCGACATTCTGCCTGCAGAGAATCAAAAGCCAAACAACAAACCAGTTGTTACTACCACAACTATGATTACAACTACTTCTGTAACTACCACAACCACTGCTGCCCCAGACTTTGGCATTAGCAGCAACACAACAGTAAGCAACAGCACTGCAGCTGCAAACTCAACAACCTCATTTTCAACTCTACTCCATCCAAACAAGTCTGAAGACAATCCAGTGCCTCCAGCTTCACAGCTTCTCATAAAAGCTACTACTGATGATGATAATGATGATACTGTTAGCATTGTGGAGATCGGCTACCCGGCACTGATTGAGCAGATGAAGGCCAGGAGATGTGTTGAGCTGTACATGGTATACTCTGAAAAGTACTTGAAGAAAAAGACGGAGCCCAACACCACTGGTGGGGTGCGAGGACTGGAGATGGGCTTGCAAGGGGTTTTAGCTGTGATCATAAGTACGACACTGATGCTATTGAACAGCAATATGCTTATGCTGCTGCGCTGAGAAGTACAACATAGAATGTGTTAAAGACATTAACAGGTGTGCTGATGTTGGAGGACTGTCTGATTCAAAGAGTGAATATGATAATGAATAATAAGAATATAGTACATTTTATAATATCTGTGCTTAAGCAGTTTTACATTGTGAGCATAACTGAAAATTTATAATGGATATTTTCACAATTTTGTAATAAATGTCACTGAACCTTTATTTAATCAGCATACAGTTCATTGAAATACAGAAAATCTAATGAGAACCTTTTTATGGTTGCTGTTGGTACACTAGTTTATTTGGATAATTCACTCTCCCTAAGTATCTATGCATGTTCTATTAACACTTCATGTACTGTATTACTTACATTACTTACAGAGAGAGAAAGAGAGATAGTAGCAAAACAATATATTAATATGAAAATGTAGCATTATTATTGTAAGAAAACCACAACATATTCTTTGGTCTGATTTTTATTTAATGGAAACTGGTGGTTGTGGTTTTACAGAATTATTCATCAGAGGACGTGTTTAATGTATTAGAGTTTAAGTGTGTATGTATTCAATAATTGTTGCCCTACACTTGTAGCGCCATATTATTTATGTGTGGGGGCTTTTCTGCATTAAGTCGACAACACCGCAGGGTTGAGGATGCTGGGAAATGTCAAGTGAAACACCTCCCCATCTTGTGTTTCCGTGCGACCCCCATCTGTTCTTATAATCCATCCATGCCCAGGTCCCCTGTGCCGCGTTACATCATATGGAATTATCCTTTTTCAAAACTAGAGACGTAAACTACATCAACGGTAGCAAGGACGATCCGCGACACTGAAGCTAAATAACACTGGGAAAGGCATACAAGAGTCATCACTTAAGGTAAGGCTAGTCCTTTATTTAAAGTAGCCTAACAATATTTGTATGTTGTTTGGTGGATAAAATGCCATTGTTTTTACCTCACGCGGACATTTCTGTCTGTAATGAAACCAACGCGTTACCTGCCATGTGCGTAAGTTTCTCTCGATAGTTTTGACAAGCGCCATGTTTTAACGGAATAAAGGGTAACGGCAGCGGGCAGGCCACGTTAAAGTGCACGTCAGGAAGGTAGTATGTCTAATATATACTGTCTTCAGTATGTATCAGTGTCTGGATTGCTTTGGTCGGAGCTGTTGGACGTTCTCTGGATCTATTGTTTATTGTGCGTCATCATAAAACCTTAGGTGTGTCGTTGCTACCCCTGTTTTTATATTAAAGCCTGGTTTTCCTTCAGAAGGAGACGATTCCCGTCATGAAAAGTCATTCTATGATTAAATTGGACCAATTAATGAAATTAACGTTTAATAGCAAATAGATCGATTAATCATGAATTTAAAAAAGAAAAATACATCTGTGACGTACTATCCCATAAGTATTATCCTAGGTACAAGCTCATAATCACGAGGTCCTCATCTTAAGGACGAGGTCCGGTTCTCGTCATCATGAGATTCTTATCTAACACTAATAAATGCAGACGTTGTCAATGCTGCAGTTGGTTGTTATAGTAACGCAAATTAGTTCTGTGAATCGGCACCACACTGTGTTTTGTAGCCAAATGCTAACGCCTATATTTCTGTATTTTGAGTGTTAAATGTGCAGTGAGCAGCTCACGAGAGACATGTTTGAGTTATGTCTTTTATCGAAGTGAGCTTACACACAACAACCTCAGGCGATTACGTGTTCACGCGTTGCTATGGAAACAGTTGCAGTTTAACGTTACTTCCACCGGTTGACAGCAAAGACTGAAACATCAAGAGCCATTCATAAACTAATGCTTGTATTTGAAACAATGAAGTGATCCAGGAGCCGGTGGACTGAGAACAGATTACACAATAAGCATAACTGTCAGATAACGAAAGGAATATGTACATGTCATGACAGGCTCTGGGAAATATTATGGTAATCTCTCACAATTTTGTGAGATAAATGATTATTGGGAAAAACATGTTGATTAATTGACAATACAATTGTTGAAGCCCTAATAAAATCTATTGTGGTATGTGTAATTTTGTTTTTTATGATATTGAGGGATATAATAAAAAAAGCTAAGTTTAGATAATACAAAATGTAATACCAAATGACACTGATGTAAAAATGTAATATGACTATACGTCAGTCTTACTCATTGAATTGAAACATTGCCCACTATAGCCTTGTACCGGAAATATTAAAGTGAGAGCTACTATTGTATAGACAGTATGGCAAAACCTTTGACGGTAGACCGATTTAAATAATCTCATTGTATTTCATAAAATTGCCCAGCTCTAAATCAAGCAGTGTCTCTGGTATGGTTGCGGAAACAGATTTGTATTTATGACATTTTCTTTCTCATTATTAAAAAATATCTTTTTTAGCCACTGAATGTAAAATGACAGTGTCAAGGCTTTGTAACAGTGATGTTACAGAGGATTCAAAAGATTACAGTTTGATCACCTGCAGTAACATTAAGCTCGCAGTGCACTGTGCTATTTCAAGCCAACCTGGAAACCTAATTTTGGACCCACAACTCTGTGTTGTAACCATGTTGAGACTGTCCCTAAAATGTAATAATTTAATCATTAACGGGAGGGGAGCGGACGTGCATTCACCCATGAGTAGCAAACCACAACATAAACAACGCTTTTGGTTCTGTATATTTTCAATACATCCTTTTTCTCTTGTACGTCAAAGTTGCAGTAGGTGCAACACCGTTTAATATTTCACTGCGTACAGAAAAACTCACATAAATGAGACGACTAAGTGTGACATTATAAATTCCATTTATTATTATCTCATATTTTCCTAAACTTTTTCTTCCTTTCTTAATTTTCCTTTTCTCTCTTGACCCTCCCTACAGAGCGAAGATGGTTTCGTTATCTGTGCTGTGTCTGTCACTTCTCTTGTTTCATACTAATTTTTCACTGGCCAGGAAAGGAGGCAGCTTTGGGAAAGGCAGCTTTGGCTCAAAGAAGTCCTCCTTACACAACAGAGGCAGCACCAACACAAAAAAAAATAATCAGGGCTCCAGCGCTCAAGGTGGATACCCCAAACAGCCTGGACAACCCAATCAGGGAGGTTACCCTCTGCAATCAGGCAGACCTGGGTATCCAGGTAATTACCCCCAGCAGCAAGGTGGAGGTTACCATAACCAGTTTCCAGCACGGGGCTCCCCGTACACTCATGGTGGTTATGGAGGTGGATACATGAACTACAACCCAAACAACAAAGTCCTGAGCCCTCGCTATGGGGGCAGCTTCGGATATGGGGGCCATGGCACTGGGGTTGGCTCTCCCTTTTCCCACTCAGTTCAGTCGATGGGCATGTATCCCTCTGATAGATCCAGAGGGTTTGGACGCAGTGCGGTGATGGCAGCAGCTGGAGGAGCTATGGCAGGGATGGCCCTGGGCTACGGGCTAGGAAGGTTCCCCCGTCCCCACTACCAGTTCCACAGCCCCCAAGAAGAGCAATACTACAACCATTACATGTACAGGAAATATGGTACCAAGTCTACTGATAGCAATGACTACAGCAGAGACTACAGCTACAGCAAACCCCCTGAAACCTATGATAGCTACATGGACTCCTGCATGAAGAGAACCGACATTCTGCCTGCAGAGAATCAAAAGCCAGACATAGAACCATCCATTACCACCACAACTTCTGTCACCCCGGCTCCAGACGCTGGCACAGGTAGCAACACAATGGAGACCAACAACACTGCAGCAGATAACTCCTCAACCACTGCACCTTCAAGTACAAACCCCCTTAATCAGCCTGTAGCCAATCATGTGCCTCCAGCATCACAGACTGTCAGTAGTGCTGAAGACGATGATACTGTTAGCATTGTGGAGATTGGCTACCCAGCACTGATTGAGCAGGTAAAGGCCAGAAGATGCTTGGAGCTGTACATGGTCTACTCTGAAAAATACTTGAAGAGAGTGACAGGTGGTGTGCAGGGATTGAGTATGGGCTTGCAAAGGCTTTTAGCTGTGGTCATTAGTACTACACTGATGCTATTGAATAGCAACATGCTAGTGCTGCTGCACTGAGGCTTTCATTAGCAGTGAAAGTGATGGATAATGTTTTAAAGGAATTAATTAATTAATGAGTGGAAATGATTAGGGAGAGAGGAACTTCTTCCCTTTTTAAGGAATTTCTTTACTGTGTGTGGATTTCTACATTTTATTTTGTCTTAATATTTAAGCAATACATTCTCATGCATGTGCTTAAATGGCACCACACAGCCAGTCCCTTATTGGTACTCTAATACTAAAAGCTTGGTGAAGTAGTTAATTGGCCCAATAATTACAATTTATTTGACTGTAGAACAATCTCTGCCCACAAGTAATCAAAACCCCTAGAGTTACCATAAAGACTTATTATATCTGTTGCTATTAGTTTATTTGGATAAACAGACTCTTCAAACATACAGACAATAGTATGCATGCTGTCATCGTAACACTTAACACAATACGTACTTATTGATTACTTGGAATCAAAACAAAAAGTGTGCTTTTCCTGAATACTTATGTATGGTGTTTTAACATTTTCCATGTGTACTGCACTTGCCTTTTACAGTGTGTGTGTTTTCAGATCTGTTTGCATACACTTGCCTTCTTCCTCCCTTCTATCCAATTCTTTGTCTCCCTCTTTTGTCTCTGGGCTATTCCCTGAGCCAAATTCATCTCCAAATCCTACTGAATGTCATCTTTCAATATCAGTTGAGTTAATGGCCTGCAAATCAAGATATGTACATTACAGTACATAGGATTTATACAATCATTTTTCTAACCATAAAAGCTGATTACTTAAAAAACAATGTAAAAGGTACTCTCTGGAATTTAATTGCAAATTTAAATTCAAAATGTCTGTACAGGGTATGGAAAATTGTAATCTGAAAAGTAAAAACTGTCAGACAAATGTAGCAGGGTAAAAGGTACAATGTTTTCCTCTGAAATATAGTGGAGTAGACATAAAAAGTAGCAAAAAATGGAAATACTAAAGTACAAGTAGCTCAGATTTGTACTTTGTAGTAAATTTACATATGTACTGTACTGTCGTCATGACCACCAATACCAGGCAATTCCCATTTCAGCAGCAATCACTAAACCACAATTACAGCGATATTTCCACTCTGTGTCGCAGGTGGCATTGACTACATCAGCTTCGGCCTAACCCAATAGTAATAGCCTTAGAGGACAAAGTCTATACGAAATAAAACCATAGTTACTTATTACAAATCTAGATTGTATGAGTATAGGCGTAGCTCTCTAAGATTCGGGCCACATGCTCCAATAAAATTAGCTAAAGAAAATGCTGATGTTGAACAATGGGTCCGCTCATTTAATATACAGTACCTGCGGTCGTAGTTGAGGCCCGTACTGGTCGCAAGGGTGGGAAAGAAAATCTTCACGACTGCGTAAGCGCGAAGGGATAATTCCAATAGCCTTAGAGGGCTGCGCCTGTAGGCCTACTCACAGAGTCTGGAGTTACAATACGTAACTTTTGTTACCTTTTATTTGGCTTTGAATGTATTTGAATGTGCAAATGTACCGCTTTTAAAGAGATGGATGCCTTTTACTGTGAGGGATCACATTTACTGTGCTGCTGCAGCTTTTACTGAATACTGAGGCTTGACTTGCACTTTTTGCTTGTCTTGTCAAATAAACTTACTAACTCTACTAATACTGATGCATTTGTGGATATTTGTTTTCATGAGTTTTTTTAATTGGGTGTGGAAGGAGTTGTGGCATTTTGACTGAAAATTACCATTATATGAAAAACTTTTGTGGAGATCAGTTTGATGATATAACACATTTGAATAATCAGGCTGAACCCTCTAATGGATGGAGCTCAAATTATTTAACGTCTGATAAGGCCTATTACCATACTAAAGGGAAACCATGAGAATGATCCATCTTAAATTTCAGAAACACTGAGTCAACTGGTTACTAATACTCACAGTATAAATATCAAGTCTGTTTTAGACTAACATCTCATAAACTGAATATGAGGCCTGTGTTAACGCTGTGTTTCAGGTCTGAGCTTGTAATGAAGCATTATTATTGTATGTGTAAAGCATCATATTTTAAGATGACTACTACTAAGCTGTGGAGGACAGAGTAGATCGCAAACGGAAGCACTAGTGTGATCCAATTGCTTGAGATCTCATTAAGCTAAGAAAGTGATACAAGCCTGCAGGCCGTTAACTGTTAGCTAACAGGTTAAGTCATGCAGCACTACAGGGCACCCTCAGGGGTTAAATATGTTGATTAAATAACCCAGGTTAATGGAACTGGTAGATTTTGTAATATGACCTGTTGATGGTAAATAAATAACTGGACTTTAAATTTCCACATACTGCATTTTGCTTGCTTATGTTGTACCTACCTGTTATGAGTACCTACTAGAATATTATACTCATGTAAAAGGATTAGGATGTAGCCAAGTTGGCTCAGTGGCAGAGCATGTGCACGTGTACTGAGAGGTTATGCGTCAATGCAGAGATCCAGAGTTTGAATCTGACCTGTGACAGTTTCCTACATGTCTTCCCCTTTTCTCACTTAACTGTCCTGTCAACAATTAAAGCTGGAGAAGTCCAAAAAATAATGTTAAAAAAAAGTACTGGGATAAAAGTAAAAAATAATAGGTCAGTTAGAATGTACTCTTTGAGTAAGTAAGTAAGTTACTGTGTTACAGTTTTAAAAAGGAAGGGTAAAGAAAATGTAATGATGGTAAATGACACTACTGTTAAATTCATGATCACCTTTTGGCTACAGAATGAATTGCATTCAATGTATTAAAGGTATACAGTACAGTAGTGGAACAACACCAGCGGCATAATCCCTGATGTGCAAACATACAATAAGTTCCTGTTCATACATCTGATTATCAGTTATAAATATACAACTGCCTTCTTCACTGTAACTGTACAAGAACTAACCAGACAAGAGGACAAAACTCAGACAATTAAACAAAAATAATCATCAATAAATTACAACTGGATATCGAGGCAGGTGCAAAAAGCAATATTAAGCCACATAACTTCAATAACCTGACACTTCAATCAACAGTAGAATAAAACAACACTATAGCAAACAACACAGATAAACAATAGAAACTCCAGCGCAGCTGCACAAACATATTAAAGCAAAGGAGAGAAGTGTGTGCCCTAGGACACACACACAGGCTATGCTGTCTTCTTACAATAATGTAGACACAATTCAACCCAAATGTTTGTTCTAAGTTTTTTTTATTTTTATTTATATAACAATTGTGAACATGCAAGCCCATTTTGCTTTGTTACATAAAAGTCTACAAAATGGCATAAAACATGTACTTAATTGGGTAAAGTATACATATACAAGCAATGTACTGAAAAAGTAGCAATTTAGTACTCTTGTTTATTTTTTAATATGTAGAGCAGACAATATGAAACAAAAAGTAAACAGTCTAAAATATAAACTTATAATGAAATGTACTGAGAAATTACATTATCATATGAAATGTATAGCTGCTCGTAAACTGTGCATGACTTCTTGAGGTAGACTTAACCACAGCTAATTTATTCCTGGTCTATCTTCACAGATTCCTTATTGAGAAAACGTATCAACCAAAAACAGACTGAAGCATGGTGTCCCACTCGCTGACATGTTGTAGAGGTTAAATGGGTCAAATTCCTCCACCTGTCCTCATGTAGGGTCGAAGAAAAAACCTTGCCACAGCTTTTCGTTATTTAAGGGTCATATTTTAGGTCACATTAGACTTGAAACTGAAAATATTTCTGTTTTCCACCAGGTTGTGGATTGTTTTTGTTGGTTTGTTTGGACCTATTTTTGGGATCCCAGCTCTGTCTCCAGCTCTACATGACTGCCACCCAGTGGCCCATCAGCAGGGACGTTAGGGAGCCGATGACAACGATGATACTGTTGTAGATGGGGCCGCTGGATGCCGCAGTGTAGTACTCCATATCTCCAGAGCCCTCTGGCTCGTAGCCAGGCCTGGGCCCGTAGCCACCACCAACTCCATATCGTGGGTAGCCATACCCCCCTCCATATCCTCCATACCCTCCACCATATCCTCCATACCCTCCACCATATCCTCCATATCCTCCACCATACCCAGGGCGGCTCAGGGCAGACCCAATCATTGCTCCTCCTATGGCGCCTGCTGCAGCTGCCCCAGCTACTTTTCCTGCACTGGGGCCACTGCTCTGGACCGGTCTGTAGGCCTGGCCTCCCCCACCGCCCCAGCCCCGGCTATTGCCGCCACCTCTACTAAATCCACCACCTCCAAAACCCCCACGACCACCACCGCCACCACGCCGGGCTTCAGAGATGGGTAACAGTGTGGCAAGGAGCAGCAGGCAAATGGCCACTGTGAGGTGGTGCTTCTGCAGGACAGACATGATTTATGGATCCTGTAAAAATAAGACAAAGGAAACATTATTAAGAAGTGTACATGCACTGAAATTATTATCCGATTAGTGGAAGTATTTAAAAACAACACTACCACAGTACATAAATACTCTGTTTCTAGTAATAAGTTATTTTAGAGAGCACTTTTCAAGCAGGAATCCCAGTTTCCCAGAGTTTGTAAACTATAGACAACAGGACATAAGCACATTTCCATGAGAAAAAAGCAGAAGGTTAATGTCTTTGTTCCCAGAGCTTATTCCCCTTATCCGTCCCTAAAGTGCGCACTGAACTGACTGGAACGTTTTGTTGCCTGAACCTTGGTGAGTTGGTCTCACTAGATGAATTTTAAATGACATGGAGGGAGGCACATCTGGCTGGAAATGTCTTTGAATAATTGTTTGTACCCTGATGTAGATAACATCTTTTTGCGAACATTGTTGAATATCTTATCTTATGATCCTGTAATTTATTATGTATTTTCATAGTGAATTGTATGTTATGTTTCATGTCTAAAAAAAAGACATCAGCAGCATTAAAAACAATTGCATTAAGGTAAAAAAGCACTCATTATACAATGTATAAAAAAATAACAAATATATAATAAGAGTAAACGTCAAGAAGAAGGTCATTCTGTCAAGTAATTTACTTTTTAAATAATGGTCAACCTTTCAAATACTGCTAAGTAAACAAACAAGTCCTGCATTCAAAATTTACCAATTAAGTATTAGAAGCAAAATATATGTGAAGTATTAAAAGTATTCATAATTTTATTTTATTATATAATTAAGTATTCATTATACGAAATAGCCAATTTAAGAGTGTAATAGTATATAATAATAATTTGTACACATTATCAATGTTAAATACTGGAGTAAAAAGTACAATACTGGCCTCTGAAATGAAATGGAATGGAAAAGTAAATGTACTTAATTATTCTAGTCCCTAGTACATTGCACATGGAAACCAGTGCTCAGAAACGACTTATGGTGAGATGTTCTCATAGCAGCCTTAGTGCTCCTGTGTGTTATTTTTACATTGCTGATAAATTAAGAGCAGTAGTCCTACAGATCACAGCTCTTAATCCAGCTTTGAGAAACACATATTACACAAGCAGCGTCACTGCCGCAACACAATGTAACACTGCACTGGGATCAGATAGCTTTCATAATCTCTACTGCCCTAGGGTCCGCTGTAGAGATGCAATCTGGCTCTGGATCTGTGGACAAGACTTGCTGCTTTAATGATCATTGAACAATGTTTAACCCTAACACCTAACTTTTTTATTGTTTCCCCAGAAAGAAATTCACTATGAGACAGAAAATGGTAAGAAAAACAGAAAAGCCTAAACAACTATATGAATTAGGCTACATACTCTAAAATACTAATAAAATAAGATATTTTGGAAATGAGATGTTTATAAGCTATATACAATATATGCATTACAATACCTTAAATATATATTGCATATAGTATTGTAATAACAAAAAAGCTGGCAAATATTTGTGTGGGAGGGAAATATTATAACTGGTTACTTCACTACATTTATGTAAAATATATATATATATATATATATATATATATATATATATATATATATATATAAAAAAGTATAAGTATATGAAGTAGTTAAAATTAGCTCTACCTTGACCAACTCCAACACTTTAGTAAAGTTTATATATTAATCCATCAATAATAATGGTCTATTCTGCATGATGAGTACTATTACTTTTCATACTTTAACTATATATTATTGCAAATAGTGTTTAATGCAGGACGTTGACTTAGTAGTATTTCTATAGTGTGGTATTTTCCACCCATGAGCACCATGACATAACTTGCTCTGCCAACAACAAACAGTACGCCGTCTAATCTGTGTCCTCGTAAAAGTTGAACTAAAATTACACTAGGTCACCTCATTTGAGAATAATCCAGTGACTCTCAGATTACAGTAACAGCATCACTGTCTCACAAAGAAGGAGAAAAACCTATTTCATAATGAATTTGGAGCACTCCGATTTGTTTACCAGCATGTTATTACATGTACTTTCCAGAGATAGGCCCTTATTTGTGCAGCAGAGGACTAATCAAGCAACAAGGGAAATTCACTCAGATAATACAGCTGAGAGCAGTGGTGAAGCAAGTACTGAGATCCTTTACATAAGTAAAAGTAGAAATACCATAGTCTATATACTCCATTACAAGTAAAAGTCTTGAATTCAAAATGTAGCTTAAGTAAACGTACAGAAGAATTATCAGCAAAATGTACTCAGTATCATTTGTTGAAATCTGTTAAATTAATAAACTTAAAAGACATAATTGTACTGTGACCAGTCCTTGAGTAAATGTAGTTACCTTTTACCACTGAAAACATTGTTTAAATCTGCTGAACTCAGTAAAAAAAAATTATTATACCAGCGTATATTAAATAGTAACAATAAAAATAGAAACAATCTCACCTGTTGAGTTGCTGTTTGTGACAGAAACAAAGATGATGTTCCTCTTCTGACAGTCAAAGAAACGCACAGTAAGACGTATGTTTCAGGGTCAGCCTGTTATCCTCCAGACAATCTCAGTCAGGTGGAGTGGATCACTCTGACTCACACCTGCTCATTGGCTTGGTGTGCACTAAGCTGCTGCACCATCAACATCAGATATAAATACCTGTGTGAGCATACATTTGTGTGTCTAAATTTACCTGAGTTATTTAACCAGAACACTTAACGAACTCTCCCAAGGCTTCGACTAATATCTCGTTATATAACATGCTAGGATTTTCCCACCTGACACACACAGTATATGTTCATCTTTTTCAAGATTATTATTTCTTTATTAAATACCAATCATTGTACAAAAAACATTTTCCAAGTAGTGGCATGAGTTCTTAACAACTTAAAGATTATTATTTTGTAAAAGACAATACAAAAGCAGGCAAGCCTTATGAGTCACTGTGAATTTAATATACACACTCTCAGAATTACAGACATGCACACGCAGTCTCACACACACACACACACACACACACACACACACACACACACACACACACACACTTTTCAACATTAACAAATATTGAAAGGACAGGCAGACAAAAGCAAAGCAATGTACGTGGAGGCAAATTGTGCTGCTTTAAAATGCTCATACATACACACATTCTTCCAACATAGGTGATTGACATAATTCACAGTCTTGTGAGATTTCACGCATGTCATTCTCTGTTGGATGTAACAGAATTTAAAAAAAAAAAAAAGTCCACAGGTGAATATTCTTTCATTTGTGTAAAGGCAGTCCCAAAGTCCACCACCTACCAGGAGTCATTGTGAAGAATGATGTTGAAAATTGTTCATCGATCAAACAGTATTTTACTGTGCTTTTTAGAATTTCAACATGATGACATCATCTTGTCACCTTACATAAGGCAGGAATGCAAGTGAGGACAATACACCAAAAAACAAAAAAGGGGGCCAAAAAGTTTGATGTGAATATTTGTACCACTCTTATGTTTGCATGGTTAATATGAAGCTATAGCAAGTAGCATAGCACATAGACTGGAAATTTTAGGAAACCACTAGTCTCTGTCCAAACTACCAACATTTCTAAAGCTCTCTAATAGACCTTTTTCACAGCAGACATTTTGACTTGTCATAGTAGGAAAAGCAAAGCTGAAATTGATAACCTTAATGATGGCTCAATTCCATGAAGTGTCCCGGTAAGCTATTTCAGTGAGTCACTACACACCATACCAGGGCCTCTCCTAAGTGGAATGCAGCCATCATTAATGGTTTTGAATACAGCTGTGTTTTTCCTACTATGACATGTCAACATGTCTGCCGTGAAAAAGGTCTATTAAAGGTCCCATGACATGGTGCTCTTTGGATGCTTTTATACAGACCTTAGAGGTTCCTTAATACCATATCTGAAGTTTCTTTCCCAAAATTCAGCCTTGGTGCACAATTACAGCCACTAGAGCCAGTCCCACAATGAGTTTTCCTTAGTATGTACCATTTCTGAATCTGTAGCTTTTGAGGAGGAGAGTGGGGGGGCAAGGTGGAGGCTGGGGGTGTGACCTTGACCAACTGTCACTTTGCTCGTTTGAAAGCCATGATGTCTCTCTCTCATGGGTGGGCCAAATTCTCTGGGCGGGCAAAGCAGAGAAATGGGAGGTAACCTTGCCCCTTATGACCTCATAAGGAGCAAGATTCCAGGTTGGCCCATCTGAACTTTCATTTTCTCAAAGGCAGAGCAGGATACCCAGGGCTCGGTTTACACCTATAGCCATTTCTAGCCACTGGGGGACCATAGGCAGGCTGGGGGAACTCATGTTAAACTTCATAAAATGAAATGTTCATTCCATGGGACCTTTAACACTGTTAGTTTAGTCTGTTCAAAAATAATAATAACCTCTGGTAAATCCTCAATTTGTAATGTGTACACTTGAGATGACATATGAGATATTATTTGTTAATTAGTAACATTTAGAGATGCTGATAGGTGGACCTTCGGACACAGGTTGTTTCCAGTCTTTGTGCTATGCTAAGATAACCAGCAGCTGTTATACAAACATCTAACTTTCTGCAAGAAAATGTTTCCCAAAAATGTCAAACTATTCCTTCCTCCAATCATAAAATGTCCTTAACATTCAATTTGAATGCCTTCAGAAAAACAGTTGTCTCCATCAGACCACCGGCAGACTGATGGTCACCACATGAACAGATTATCTGTTCACACAATCTTTAATAATCCCTGCAGTGAACTTCTCAGCTGAGATACAATGGAGAGGGTCCATTAAATTACTTCAATTACAATATTTAACAACAGCGAGGACCATGAAAGGCACGTAGCTTTTGAGGTCACAACTGTTTTCCTTCGTGGTCTGGGTTTCACATTAACAGAAACGGTGTGGTCTCATGTTGTTCTCTTTTACTTCTCAGTTTAAAAAAAGAATTTCCCAAGAATTTTCTACAGGTCAATAACTTCAAAAATATGTTTAAAGTTTGTGTGTTTGTGCTTGGAGAAACCTTATAACAGGCACTTTATTAAGACCATATTACATGATGTTTGTGCTTTGAATTGATTTTGGATATCAGCTTGTAATCTGAATGATTGAGACAGAAGACAGGATGTCTCATTTTAGGCTCATTCTGCAAATAGTTAAAATTACTCAGGAGTAAAGGAATGTCTTTCTGAGTGTACTGTACGTGATGACAAAGAGAAAAGGGGATTGGGTCTGAAGACTATTGCTGAGATGGTCTCACTCAACATGTACATTAATATAGCATGTTAAAGTTTTGTGTGTAAATTGTTTAATTGAATGAGCCTGGAGTTCAGGAGGAGCAGGATAATTGCTGAAACACATACATTGGGGTGCAGCGGTCCCTCTCTGTCACAGCTTGGTGGAGGATGTGGTACTTCTGACAGTTTTAAGAAACAGTTCACATACACGCCGCCCTCTCTGGAAGACAACTGAGCTGCTTTTCAATTATACACCGCAGGTACGTATACCTGCAAGTACAAGCATACAAATGCAGATAGAAAATAACTAAATGTCTGTGTCTGTGAAGATACATTTAATAATAATTAAAAAAAACTATCTCATAGCTGTTAAGTTCAGCTACTTAACAGCTGAAGCACATGTAGAAGACTGTGGCCATTTTGCGCAAAACAAGATGGTGAAGTAGAATGCATGCAGTATTTTCTTGTACCTTCTTCTGAGTTTCTGCACCTCTCTGTCCTCCTCCTCCTTCAGTTTGGTGATGAAACTCCGCAGGACAGGCATTTCAAACTTGATATACTGTGCCACCTGGTGGAAGGGAGGAGAAATATGACAAAGCACAAAAAGAGACTAATTTGTGCATCTCTGTCACAATTAATCTAGTGAGTTACATCATATGTGACTTCTTCTCCAAGGTCTTCTTCCATGAGGAAAACCTTGCAGACCTGCTCACAGGGACCCTGAATCACTCTCAGCACCAGAGGATAGTCACTTCGCTTCAGTTTCACACGCTCTGAAACATTAACACATAGGAATTGGTTGACAGAGCCAAAAATAACAACTACTATACCGTTGCAATGAACTGAATAATTCACACTCACCTCCACTTGCATGGACGAGGTAGAGGGCAAAATCATCTGGGCTGTTTTCAATTTTAAACTTGTTGAGGAGAACGCGAAGCACTTGAGGTGTCCTCATGCAGCTGTTGATCCGAACATTAGTCATTGAGCCGAAAGCAGGAGTAAACACTGATGTCTGAGAAAAAAAAAAATTAGAACATGAATTTAGTTTCCTCTGTAACTTTGTGTGTATATTTGTGTAAAGATATACACAAATTGCTGCCAAATCCAGCATATGTTTAAATGTAGCACCTAAACTCTCTGAAACTAACGCACATTTACATTATTTGCATACATTTATCAGACTTTCCAAGGATTCACTGACAAACACTTGGTGCTGGCATCACCTTATGGTTGTAGAAGTGTCCATTAATAGAGAAGCGATGGCGTCGAATTTTCCTCTGGTCACTCGGTGACCGTCGCTGGCCCCGTCTCAAGACGCCTGCATCGCTCTTCGTTCTGAGGAGCTGAGCCGAGCTCTCACTGTCTTCTGTCCAATCAACAATCATTAATATCAGTTATTAATCAGTATCTTACCATGAAAAGAAAGTTGTTGACTTATCTTTGATTAAGAATTAACAACACTGACTATTCCCGAGAGACATATTTTTGCGAGTGGCATCTATGTGTTATGTGCTAAGTGTTACGTTTCATTATTTTCATTATTTCTTTATTGTACGAGGAATACCTCTTGAGATGTGGCATCTCGTTTTTGAGAGGGTCCTCGGTAGGACTGGACAATACAAAAGACAAGGCATTGCAGTACAACATTCACTCACATACAAGCCCATCCCCCCCCACCCCAGATATTTAAATGGTCAACATCTTCACACTGACATCATGACAGTAAGCATCACCAGCAAACAACTGGAAACAAGCAAGTATTTCTAATATTCAGATAAAGACAGAATGAAGCAAATATGTAAGAAATGCAATATTTTGTATGACCATTGTCACATTCAAACCTCCTTTAAGGGTTTAAAACTTTTTAAATAAACTCTGGACAAATTAGAAATAAGACTTTCATTTCTTCCTCACGCAAAGTCGCCATGTTGGAGAGAAGAGGTTTCCACCCAATAGTGATGGTATATTTTTATAAAGAAGCTGATTGTTAATTAGATATTTGGTACACAGTTAATTTGATCTTAGTCTCGCTTTGGCAGACTTTTCTCCATAGCGCTGCAGTGAGGGTGTGGCTAGTCCAAACAGCATTCCCGGGATGAGAGAAAAACAGGCTCTGTTATAATGGCATTTCTTCAAACCAATCACAATTGTCTTGGGTGGCACTGCAGTGGTGTTCCAGTGGAGCTACATACTAGCCACGGTAAGGAACTTGTTTTGGTGGAACGTGTACAGTATGTTCAAAAGGTTTTTTAGTCGTGCAACAGAAAACTCAGATTGGACAGATAGTCTAGCTAGCTGTCTAGATTTACCCTGCAGAGATCTGAGCAGCAGTTAAACATAGTCCTCATAAATCCACGGAGTTTAAAATTCCAACACAAACAAAACGGAAGGTACATTGGCTGAAAAGAGTGAAATCCTGCAGAATTTCTGATGGCAACCAAGCAATCCCGAAAGTGGATATACACTTATTTGATCTTAATGACGTAATGCTGTGTTTCTTTCTTTTTTTCTTGGGAACTGAAAAAAGCTAAACTTTGTTATTTATTAATTCAACTGTTTTGGGATTTATGTATTATGTTGTTCACTCAATCATTATTATAGTCAAGGGAGTGATATACAGTATGCTACCATATTTATACTAGCAATAAAGCCTCTCACCTTCTGCCTGTTCTTCCATCACACCGTCATCCTCCGGTTGGCTGTCAGGTTCTGTCACTTCCACTGTGGGTGGGCTCTGCTGTGTCGTTTGTTGACCATCTGTGTTGTTGGGTGAACTTGAAAACAGAGACAATAGAGAGTAAAAGATGATCTGAAAATATTTTGTAGACACAAACTAGCTGTAGATTAAAAACACTAGTTAATACAACTTGTTTTTGAGATAGAAGTGAGGGGAGTTACAGTAGAGAATTGTAGTAAGTGATAATGTCAGCAGTGACAAACTTTGGAGTACAACATTACGATAGCAAACACTAATACAGAGCTGGGTCTTATTATAAGATTTCCTGCCAAGCAGCAGCATTTTGTTAACCACTTATACACCACAGGCTGTATGTATCATATCCCTGTTGGTTAGTTTAAGCATGTGACAGCTGTTCCTCTTTGTTACAGTTTTTCTGTGTTCTGTGAGAGTATTTCCTTTGCTATTTGAAGTAATTTGGCTTATTTTTGGACTGATGTACCAGCAATATCAGTGTGGATTATTTGGCCTCTTGGAGCTGCACTTTCATATGGCTCTTTGTAGTTTTGCTTATTTAAAGCAAATGTTCTTGCACTTACTACTTGTTTTGCACTTTCAGGGTTAAAAGCACTTAATTGGAAGTAACTTTGGATAAAAGCGTCAGCTAAATGACATGTAATGTTTGGAGCTTTCTGTTTGAGAGGTTGTCTGTATATTGTTTTGAAAACTCACAGTTCAAAAAAC
The DNA here is from genome assembly GCA_013375575.1 of Percina caprodes. NCBI lineage: Eukaryota > Metazoa > Chordata > Actinopteri > Perciformes > Percidae > Percina > Percina caprodes. The sequence goes on from JABXJD010000248.1 coordinate 44,290, forward strand.
CGATAGCCAGACCTGTTTTTTTTGTTGCCAACTGGTGTCCAACCTAATAAAAAGAAACTTTACAGCTGTGGTGTTGGTGTTATTTAATTTATTTCCTTTTAGCTTCTAATGATAAATGGGATTACAGACCTGAAAATGGGGCTTTAAACCTGTTGACACAAATTGATCTGTGTGGTAGCTTGGGGCAAAATCCAAAACTGAGCCAGAGACGTGGGTTAAAAGGTTCACGTTTGATTAAGGAGAATTGCCAAAATTATTCAGCAAACTGTGGAAATCAATTATTTAATTTAACTTTATTATTCATCAAACAAACTAGACATAATCTTTAACTGCTCCCCAGTGACATGCTGCGTATCACCATTTCCGGTCAGCAAGGTGTAACAGGATCTGTCTGGACCTCTTACCCTTGACTGTCCAGATTGCAACCCGAGTGCCAGGACGTAGAGGAGGGGGGCGGTCGGATCCGCTCGTGGTCATCCTGCATCTGAAGCCTGATTGGTCGCCGCAGACCCCAGAAGATATTCAGCAAGCCCTCGACAATCAGCTCCCCCTCTTCCTGTTAAGAGAGAGGAGCTGTGGTCAATGCACACGCACACCATGTGTACACACACACACACACACACACACACACACACACACACACACACACACACACACACGTACATGTATATATATATATATATATATATATATATAAAAATCCACACAATGGACCGTTATTTCCCCTTAGGGATACAGCGTATAATGGGTAGGGTATTTTCAATTGCAAATGACTAAAAGAGAAAGTAAAAAGGGCAAAAAGCAGACAGACAGCTATGAAGAGGAGGATAAAACATAAAAATAAGAGTATGCACGCATGCACGCACACACACACACAAAACTGTAAATACCCACCTCTCTGTGTCTGAGCTGCAGATTCTGTCCTTCATAGTAGAGGTTGTACGTCTTCAGATGTGAGAGGACGGTTGCCCTGGAGACAGAGTTTTTTTGTCACTGAATAGAAAATGCTGTTTAAAAAGGAGCATGCCACTGATTTTACATGTTTTATTCAATTTAAATTAAAGTGATAAAAAAAATTGATTGATCAGAAAACACTGTATCCTTATATATATATATATATATATATATATATATATATATATATATATATATATATATGCACCATGTGGTACTCACTTTTACCTAAGTCAAGTTGTTACATACCACATCAATCAATGTATGCTTGGAAAATGGCCAGCGGTAGTAAAGTCAAGTATGCAGAAGTTTGCTATTAAAAGGCTGAAACTTGTAAAACCACTGTTTAACTTTAACTATGTGACACACTGTTATTTTAAACCATAGACTGAATGTTTTAAAATAGACATACCAAAGGTTAATAAAGGATAAATAAACTGGTATATACAGGTCTTTGTATATGTGTGAAACAGCGAGTTCTTTAATCCTTACTTCCTGATGAACTTGTTCTCTCCAATCTGAACCCCGTACTCTGTATCATCCATTCTCAGTAAGCATGAGAGGAGCTGAGAGACAAAGAAGCAACACAGAGTTACTAGATTTTCATCCATCTGATTCAGTCTCATGACTCCTCATGACTAGCAACGAGCAATAGACATGAAAACAAGAAGCCTGGAGAGGAGTAGATCAATTGCATGAAGAGAAGGAGGTAAAGCTCCACAATAAAATCTGAACATATCTAGTTTCCAGTCCATATATTAAGAGACAGTTCAACTCATAGTGAACAGTTTAAACATTTGGTGTGTGATGGAGTAAGACAGCTGTTCTCCACACTCTCTTCCTTCTCTTGCCTACAATATTTCTTTTCTTTCCTGTCACCCCTTTAATTCTCTCCTCATGTCTCTGTCTCTCTGCACACATGCAGCTGTTTTAAATGGCACTCAGCCATCACCTTGTAGAGTTTTTCTTCCCACTTTGCTAAATGTTTGTGTGTATCGTCTTTGTGGATCTGCAGAGGAGGCAGGACAAAAGCCCCAGGAAGGTGATAAACAGGTGGAGGACACATGTGACACCCACAGAGCTAAATCATTTCAGCTGCTTCAACATTTATCTCTCAGGCTATCATATGCATTTATCATCATATTTGTATCTATACACAATGAAACTAGAAGGACACTCGGAGAGTGCAGACCTCCACCAAGGCATGCCCTATCTCAAAAAGGTAACGCAGTGAAAATGTTACCAGTAGAGAAACTCATTTTCCTGAATATTCCGACACCACATAAATGCAGCCCAAACGCCCTATTGCGCAATGTTAACATGTTCTTCCTTGGCCCATGCTACACCCTTCCATCATGTTTCATAAAAATCGGCAATAGCTTTTCCGTAACCCTGCTGACAGACAAACAAACCAACAAACGGCAAAGGGAACTCCTTAGCGGAGGTAATGATTGAGGAAAGAATTAACCACATTTCACGTCTCATCCAAGAGGATTCATCTAAAATTTTAGAAGTTTGGACATTTTATTCCCTAAACAACTAAAATAAATATTGTTTGCTCTTTCTTTGTATTAGACTAGTCATAACTTACTGAAATATCAAAAACAATTGTAGAATGGATTGCCATTAAAATTTGGTAAAGACATTCGTGGTCCCCAGAAGGTAAATCCTACTAACCTTTCTGCTGGCGCCATAATGAGGTTGACAATTTTTAGTGAAATATCTCAAGAAATACTGGATGGATTGCTTTAAAATGATGTGCAGATATTCATGGTGTTAATGACTTTGGGAATCCTCTGACTTTCCCTTAAAGATTTCACTTATCCAGTAAAATATCTACTACTAGATGGATTGGCACACAATTTTGTTGAGACATTCATGGTTCCCAGACAATATATCCAAATTAATTTGGTGATCCCCTAACTCCTCTAGTGCCATCATCAGGTCAAGTTTGTCCAGTACTTTGGTATATGACTGACTACCTGCAAAACTGTCTAGTCTCAGCTGTACTTTGTTTAGTGCTAATGAGCAAATGTTAGCATTCTAAACTAAACTAAACTAAGGTAAATTACCTGCTGAACATCAGTTTGTTACCATTATTGTTGGGAGCATGATAGCATTTACATGTAGAGTAGTCCAGTGTATTTTTCCTACAGTTTACTTCCATATGCAATCAATATAAATTAGCACACTTTTAAAATTGTAAATGATGTGTAATCCACCACAGTAAACATCCAGTATGCATTCATCTTTTAATGTTATATTACTGATGTTACAGTTTAACTATAACATATCAACTAACAACATATTAATACAAGTCAGAAAGACATTACTGTAAAATAAAAGTGGTATAAATGTCAGTTACAAGATTACAAGTGGTCTTACCGTAGTGAAAACTGTGTGGTCTTGTTGAATCACCAGAAAGCGGGAGCTGCAGGAGAGAGAGAGAGAGAGCGAGAGAGAGAGAGAGAGAGAGAGAGAGAGAGAGAGAGAGAGTTATGGCAGGTAGAATCTGTATGAATCCTCAGGTATTTTTTTGTCAATAAGGTTTCGGTTTCAAACGTCTTTTCTTGTGAGTGTGACAGCGAACAGATGAGAAAGAAGTGGGGGCGTTTAAAGGAAGTTCTCCCCTTCCGTTAAATCACTTCCTCCTTTCAGTCACACAGGAAACTGACACTAGCCCTGACATGGCTTAAAACTTCCTCAATTCAAGCAGCACAGATGAATTATCATGCAACCCAAACAAAGAGTTACACACACACATGAGCAGTGGTAGAAAAACTGATAAGACCTACACATAAATCGCCCTCTTTCCTCTTTCCTGATCGTGATTACCTACCTAAACAGTGTATTGTAAGCAAAGATATTCAAAACCTGACAATCAGAATAAAGTAGCAACTTTAAACACACTGCTAACTAACCTGAGCCTGTCAATCTCTGAAATAAACGTGCTCAGTTTTTGTAGACGCATGAAATATTAAACACCAATCAGCCCAGCCCCATGCAAAGGTCTATCAATATTTCAGCACCTACGTACCCTGTCAAGTACTCAATAGCTCAACCATTCAGCTACACAATGGAAATCATTAGTCTTTAATATTGCAGTCGTGGTCAAGGGTGGCTGTGCTTGTAGACTCATTAGCGGGTGATGCCAGCGGTCAGAGACAGACATGTGGCCGGGTGTCAAACCAAGACAACGTCATTGTGTGCCACAAGACCAACGCAAACTTTAAGTCAACTAAATTATCATCTGAAAACAAAATCGATCATTCCCTGTGATGAATGTGCACCCTGTTTAGGTTTGCTGTTTGTAAAACATATTTTGCAGAATGACAAACTGTTTTATGTTTGATGAGTGTGTATTTTTGACTTTGTCCAAAGGAAATTTTAATGGTTTTGTTCAGGTCAAAGTCTCAGAATTGTCTCAAACCACATGACAGAACTGGGAGATATTTCAATGAAAGACTGCTGTTGCGATACAAGACTAGTTATTTTCCAAGGGGTTTGTGTTTATTGTAATAAAGCTTCATCTTTCTCTAGCTTGTAAAGGCTAGATTACACATAGAGCTCAGTATAGTTTAAAAAATGTCACTACTAGTGTCAATATGATACTAAAATATATTTGATACATTTCGCTTGAACAGGTTTTAATTAACAAAAGAAAGAAAACATCTCAAGTGTAAGCTGTTATCTAAAAAGTAATACATTTCATAATAATTTATTCATGCATTATTTATTTAGTTACATGCTGTTCATTATTTTTCTTTCTAAATTGAGTCTAAATGCTGTAAAGGGCCATCTTACAAACCTAGTTTGGATTGGAAATATTGCCTCAAAGCACCACCAGTTACCCTTAAAACATTGTTGCAGTATTTAAAATATTAAAGTGCCCATATTATTAAAAGAAACACTTTTTATGGGATTTGGGTGTCTCTGGTGCTTCCACACGCATTCAAAGTTGGAAAAAAACCCATCCATGCTGTTTTAAATGACATATGGGTTTCTGAATATATCCTGCCTTTAGTCTTCGGGTGAGCTGGTCAAAATCGGTGGGGCCGTCTACATCATCGATCGAAACATTTAGTGTGTGCTAACCGCTTTAGCTAATACCACATCAGCTAGTTGTTCTCCAACTTCGGTCACAACAAGGCAGGATTAGTCGGGAGACCTCTTCTCAACGAGGGCGCACTTCCAACTTTTGCGTGGAACACCTACACACGAGGGACATGTAAGTAGTTCTATACAATTTCTGTTGTAGATTAGGGTGAACTTGTGTGTGTTTTAGCAGTGTTTTGTCATTGAGAACGAGGACAGCAAAACAAATGGACATTGTGACGCTGTACATTTCCACAAAGACGAGTGAAGTCTATTAGAAGCACTTTTCCGGTGAGGGCTGAGCGTTACTGCACCACCTCCAACTGAGCTTGAAAACGTAGATGTGACGTGCGCAACGTGTCTGAAAGCTGATAGCTGTGTCAAGAGAAATCTCAATCATTCTGAATCTTGCCATGTCGGAGAACGTAGGTATATGTTACCTAGGCATAACATGATGAGGCACAGGATAATTATTGCTAACTAAAATATTAGTTAATATTAGTAATTAAACCTAAACAGCTTATGTTAGTCCAAACTGCCTGCAAGCGTATCCTGTACTGTTCGGTAATTCCTCTACAATGTGACAGTAAGTTGCGTGGTTAGGACACAATCGTTAGCCTATTTTTACAAAAATGTTTGCTACGGAGCCATAACGTGAGATACAAGATAATGGAGCCTTTCATACATTGTCGAGTCTCTTAATAAATAAACAATGAACAAATACATTTTTTAAATGCTTCAGATGTAAAGTTATTTGCTGTCAAAGTGACGCCAAAATGAATGGCAGTCAATGGGATGCTAATGGCGGGTGATGGCTTGATAGCATCAAAATGGCTCCATAGAAGGTACTTATTGTTTGTTTTATTGTTTTTTTGAAAATGTAACCATGTAAATGTATACTATTACAACCTCAAAATTATGAACCTGAAAATGAGCATAATATGGGCACTTTAAAATCTAATTTGTCAGTACTTTCCAGATCTACTATAGCAGATAATCCCTTAAATTAACATACTTACATAATATAATTTATGTAGCTTTCATAAAGCAACGGCAACTTCCTTGGACTTTTGTATACCATGTTCAGTGTCGGTTCAGATTAAAACCTTTAAAATTATTTAAAATTACATTGATGTTTAACCAAAACAGTTCAAACAATTAATGGCTGTTATCCATTACAACCAGAGGACATTTTCTGTGTGGAAATGATCTGTGTGACATTTAGACTACAGAAAGCTGCGCCCTCTGCTTTTTGTTTTAAAGCCAACAGCAGCATTTAAATGCAGCCAGACTAACCCACAGCTGCTGACCCAGTCCTGTTTCAGATCACGGAGCTCTTCTCTGTCCAAATGTACCAATTGATTCCCTGAATCCCTCTATACCTCATTATAACATCAGTCAACCCTCCATATCAATCTTCCCCTCTTTCTCTGTATCTTTATCTCATTCGCCTTTATCTGCTTAGTTGTTTTGTACCTCACAAATTCAATTTATTTTTAATTTTTCTGATTAGGAATTTCTTCTTTTGCTGTCTGGACTGTTTTTCCCATTCCACTTTCTCCTCCGGTTCCTTCGTGATTCCCTTGTGTAGGACTAGAAACCATCCATCATGCTATTAAAACTCATGACCACAACTTCCTGACACCCCCCCTTCACTATCTCTTTCTTTTGTACACACACACATGCTCACTTGTTTACTGCCTTCTTGCCCTGTTGCCTCTGAACCTCCTCTGTTAAAGTTTTGGCTGAAATGGATCATGAATAGCTCCAAACCTCCTCCTGGCAGCATTCAAACCCACCACCACCCCTGCCTCCAGCCTACACATTACTAAAGCTCTGCCTCACTATTGTCACCATTGTCATAGCAACACCAAAAACATCTGAGAACTAGCCCACAACCCTGAGCCAAAAATAGTGTGTATTTTCTGTGTGTGTGTGTGTGTCTGCTCCTCATTAGGCATACTGGGGTTGTCAAAAAACGTTGCAAGAATCTAAATATGGTTTCCAGATTCCCAAGCTCAAACTATTCCTGCTCCTTAGTTGACTGTAGAGCTGCAACGATTAGAAAGAAGACATTTATCTGCAACTATTTTGATAATAGATTGCCCATCATTTCAGCTATTTTACAGCAAAATACTAACTTGTTCCAGCTCCTTAAATGTGAATATTTTCTAGTTTTCTTGGTCTTTTATGATCTTCAGGTTTTGACTGTTTAAAACAAAACATTTTTAGATGTCACCACGGGTTCTTTTTGCTTTAGACTGCAGCCCTAGATGACATAATACTTTAAAACACTAGTTTATCAAAAACGTATGCAGTCTGGTACAACAACCCTGCAAAGAATCCTACCTATAGACTAATGTTCAGTTTAGACATTTTTTTTAATTTAACCTTGTGATAATTTTGAAAGCTGCCGTTTATGTATTATTTTTAATACTTTCTTCACTCCAATGTAGGTAGACAAAATATCAGAAACTACCATCCAGTTGAATCAACACCTCTCTAAAATAGTTTCAATAAAAACTGAGCATTGTAACATCATTGCAAGGCTGCTGTACTGCATTAGTGTTAGCTAGGTGTACCTAATAAACTGGCAGCTGAGTGTACATTAAAGCCAGAACATTATTCACTTTTTGGCATAGGGTCTGTCCTAAAGCACTGTCTCTGTCTAGCCAGCCTTATATGTGCTGAGAGGAATCTTTCTATTGCTTGTTATGTAACCTGATTTACTAACACGTACAGCTACATGCACACTCCTTGCTAGAGAAGAAATATGATAAAATACGGAATTTCTATCATTTTCTGCTCAAGATTTAGGCTTAAGTGTTACCGAGCATGTCTATTACCACTGCATGTGATTTAACCCAAACACGCCTCATATTCGAGACTGTAGTCGATAAACGTGTCGCCCGTACTTATTATAAAATAAATAAATGTTGCTATTTTGTATTACATGTTTTAAGTATTCTTTTTGTACAATCACGCTATCAACTACACGCTGTCCACGTCGCCACATCAACCCAGACATCATCACAATCAGCCTACTGAGCTACAGCGACGCTTCTGTCCGATTCCTGCCGACTTTTGGAGATCCTATTTCGGCTCACCAAACCCGGTGGACGCAGGCTTTCCGGTTATCCTTTTCCACCTCCTCCTTCCGTCTTTCCTCTTCTTTCCCGTTAAAGGTGAAACATCCGTTAACGATAAACTCCTTGTTCAACTCGCTAGCTCTCCTGCAGTTGGAAACAATCACAGGGGCGCGTGCATCAAGGAGGAGGAGGTGAACACGAGAGGTCCATCTGCTGTGGCGTAGCTCGCGGCAGTGTCGGGTGGCCGGGAGCCAATCAGAGCGCGACCCTGACGCCCTTTTGTTCGCGCTGCGTGCGGAGATGAATGAAAACACGAAAACAATGGGAGACGAGCACGCGCACACCATTAGTCCGGTTACTATGGACCAGCGGAACCCCAAATTTACTTCAAGAGATCTATAGACGCGAATACAAAATATTTAATGTCAATGTCAAACTCTCCCCAAACCATTAAATAAGGTGAATAGTGAGATGGTAAACAAAACAATGTCTTGTAACAGCTTCCGATAAAGGCTCAAAATAATAACTATTTTTTTTTTAGCCTTAGTTGGATGAAACTAGAAATCTTGCAGGAATTTGGTGAGTTCTAATGGGCGATTTTCACTACTAACCTATGTTTCAAAGACTTAAATGATTGCTAGCAATAGCTCACAAAGTCGACACTAAAATTTCATCTTCAGCATAAGTCATGTAGCATTGCAGCCCATGTGAAGTTCAAGTAGGCCTTTTTAATAAAAACACTCACCCTGTGCATTGTGTCCTGGATCAGTAGCCTAGAAATAATACTTTTTTTTTTTTTTTTTTTTTTAAACTAGGCCTACAATTTACACAGGGAACTCTTTCAAGAGAGGGGTTCAAGATTTGGTAAAAAAGCCGGCCCCATGTCACAGACCTAGATATTGTGCATATTCCCAATAATTACATTGCAAACCAATTGCCAAACAAAAAAGCTGGGGCAGTTGCCACTTTAGTTGGTTTGTAATCCATTTTAGCTGCACAATAAGGCTGTCCCTATAATCTCTTAATTTTACTCTATAAATTTACAATAGTTTTTATGTTAGGGTACCCACATTTCTTTGATGGCAATACTGAACATATACAGCTATTTGCGTAAAAATATTGGTTTGACTACATCTGCCCACCTGCCTCATGTCCTTTAACAGCATTACACTGGATTCTGTGACCAGACTTAAGATTTGATGTTTAGATCGTAAAAATGCTTTTAACAAGGCTAAACAGGTATACTGTATTTCGATAGCGGTTATCAAAAATGCTAGGGAACTGCTGGAAAAATGATTTTCATAGCATAAAGAAACTGGGGATCAGTAGAGCTTTCTGTACAGCTCAACAAGATTTACATTTACTTTATAGTTTAATCAAACGTCTAGAATCTGACTGGCTACATATTTTAGTTTTATTATCAATGAAGACAAAAGACTGCATTCATTTAGTAACATCTTATTAAATAGAATAAAACATTTTGTTGCTACAGTACAATTAGATTACACAATTTCTCTTCCAGAAGGTTTAGCAAACTTTACTCCATTAAATATACATTTTTTGTTTGTTTTTATATCTATTTATAGTTTCTCAGCTTGTTCTTTATTTATACTTGTAATGTGTTAACATGGACAGAAAGCAATGTTAGAGTAAAAAAATACAATATGAAAAGGTCCTAACAAAACACACAAAAGGATTCCATCAAGCCACAGATTCAAAATATGATCTACTTTTTAAATAAAAAAGTAGAAGAAAATGGTGCGCTTTCCAGCATGATTTAAGATTAAAAGTTATGCTTTGTTTCTTACAAATATTTGCAAAAACATTAAAATGATATATAAAAAACCCCCAAAAACATTGAAAAATATAAAACACTTAATACACAAAAGTATATTCTTTAGGTAGCACCCCCTTCAAAATAACTGAAAGGGATTGATGTATTGTGTTGCACACCTTACGACCACCTTCTTAAGAGCTGTTGGTTAAACTGACTTTTAAGTAATTTCAAGGAAGTGTGTGCGCTTGTGAAATCACACACACACACACACACACACACACACACACACACACACACACACACAGGAACTCGTAAAAGTGTTTTTCTCTAACAACTATGTGAGAAACACATATGCACGTTTATAGGATCCTAAAATAGGAAAGCATGATAAAAACTGGAGGGTAAAAGCTAAAAACAAGTGGAGGCTTACTATGACATGTAATGTTCATTTTGCCGTTTAGCGTTAAGGCAGGTTCACTCAGCTGACAATGACTAACAGGATCTTTATAAGGTGGCCAGCCAGTGTCCTTTTCTGCATTCAGTTCAACAGTAAGAATTCCCAAGGAGAAAACCATCTACACTAAACATTAGAGGACACTCTCACTGCAGGACTGAGGGGTTAAACAGAGAGTGTGGAGAGATGGGAGAAGTGAGTGATGAATGAACATGACAGAAAACAAGGTCACATGTGTTTATGCCTTGTACTAAAAAATTCACTACAAAAATGTTCATCTCATTATCACTTTCTGTAACCTGGATTTCAACTATATAACCATTGCAAACATTTTAGCTCACTTTATATACTGCATTTTGACAGGTGTAACTGAAAAGTGTGCCCTGTACTACAGGGTTACAAAATGACAGCTGTGATTCGGATGTACCAAAATCTGTGACACTACAGAATCAACAGCATGAAAAAGACCCATTTTTGGTAACATCCAAATCAAAAGAATTTGATATACGCTTTTCACTGACAGAGCAGAGCACCACAGTCTGAAAATCTTGGATATTAACTTTGCTTTTGTCCTGGGCAAACAATTTTAGCAGAGGGCAAACATCTGTAAGATATAGGGTAAAACACCTTTGAAGATGCTACCCACCTACTGCTGGATAACAGGTAAAAAACGTTTTAATAACGTTTGCATTATTTGACTAAATCACGAGAGTAACGCATAGAGTGCTGAGGTCAGAACTGGGGTCACAGGTAACCATGCTACCTTAAACTAAGGCCCAAAATGTTCAATCACCATCAGCCACTTGTCTTCAGGTCATCAAACAAGAAAACGTTCATACTTGATTATAAATGTGAATAAGCACATTTTAGAGTTTCAGGTTAGTATTTCTCACTCTGATACCCAAATGTTTTTGGCACCATTACATGTGCAAACAGTACTTGAAGCAAAAAAGGCCAGGATTATGAAATTTGACTTAACTATCAAATTCCAACATTTAAAAGTGTGTTTCTTGTTTGTAAAATAACATAATGGTACAAAAGGAATGAAATAGAAGCAGCTCACATTAGAAACCATCTTTAGAAAAAGCTTCTGCCCCCAGGTGAGTTTCCTAACCGACTGTAGTAGAAGGCGGTCCAATATCATCATACTGCTCATTACAGGGCATGAACAAGTAAACTAATAAATATACTTTCCACATTGTTCAAGAGACACCTGCTGCAAGCAATCATTTAACATCAACTTTCTGATCATAAATAAATAAATAGCTTTACCAAAACAGATAAAACGCGAGGAACTTCAGGATGAGATTTCAAACCAATTTCTTAATAACGACAAATGCCAGTGCTTTAAAAAAAATTTGGTATGTGGTAAGAGATCAATAAGGAGTAAATATAAATAAAGCGCTTTTTACATTTTGGTTTAGTAAATCTCAGCTGGGCTACATATTTAGTAGTTTTAGCAGTTATCTTTCTCATTGTGCTACTTTTTATTTTGACATTTACTAAGATTATAATGCTGCAAACTCTTTTATGGTGTTTTTTTTTTTTTAATGGCTGTTTTCCATTAAAAAACAAGAGGCACACATTGTGGTCAAATTAGATACTCGCTGCAGGGTCACAACTCTGTAAATAAACTACAGGCTGCTGACGCTCCGAAATTTTCAGTTACTCATCTGCCGCCACAGCATGATATACAACAGATATGAACAGTTACTAGACAAACATCAGCAGTTAATTAAAGTATCATTAGAGTGGGAGGCGTACGGGTAACCGAGGATGTGAGGGAGAGGAATGTTAGGGAATTAATCATCATTAAATGAGAACATTTTCAATGCAGACTGCATCAACAACAAATTGTATAAATATGACATTTAAACTCTCTCAAACCCCTATTATAACATCTAAACACTCCATTTCCAAACAAACCACCAGCTTTACTTTCAGTACAGTTATGTAAGGGCTAACTAAACACAGTGATGGAAATACCAAGTGGGTTTGGATAGTGGCTGGGGTGGATTATGTATGTGTTGGTCCTACATTAAACACACATTACTGCTAAAAGCATCCTGTGAGAGCAGATCCACACAGAGGATCAGAGGTATCTGAATTCATGGGATGAAGAACATATTATTCTCCTTTGTTTTAGTACGTATGTACTATTACTGTGTACCATTAATGTGGCTTTTGCAGATGCACGGCTGTCAACCTCACGGTGTTAGAAGTATTATTAATTAAAGCGGTTTTCATTTTAGAAGTGCGTTTGTGTGTTAGAAGTAAAATAAGCATGTTTAAAAAAGGTTAAAACTTTAATCTAGTTCCATAATTAAGAAAAAACAAGTCAAGTTCCATTTGACAGCCAAATGAGACAAGGGTGTGTTTAGGAAAAGTCTTGTTAGTAACTGATGCATAATACTGACACATTAAAGACATGTAAACTGGGGTAAATTTGAGATGTTGTGAATATTAGCACTCTACTACATAGAAACCAAAAAATGAAAAAAGGGGGGATGTGAGTTTCTTTAGCGTGTGATGCGTGGATGTGATGTGCTGCTAAACGGGTCTCTGGAGTTTTACTGAAGAAATGGGGGTGCAAGCTGCAGAATGACATTCTGCTTTTGAACTCAGTAGGCATGTACGCAGTGCAAAATTAAAATTTCACAATCACTTTGCATGGGTAAGGAAACCTGACAAACCACGTCCATCCATCTGCATGATTCAGACGTGCATTGTAGCGCTCAAGATAGTTTTGGTAAGGCTGTTGGTGTGTGAGCATATGTGTGCCTCTAATGTGGTTGCATAACAAGTTTAGAGGAAATTCTACAAGAATTTGCATAATCCTCAATTGATAAAAATCAAATCTACTGTGCAGAATATGTTTTTATAGAATTGGGCAGTCGGCTTTGATTGTTTAATGTCCACCTGTCTCTTTCTGGATCAAAGTGCAAATAAATGTTTGCACAAACCTGTTAATTCTCTTGTTGCATACCCACATGGACACACACCAAGTAACCTCTGCATGGCAACATATTTTATAGCATGCTGTAACTTGCATGCCTAAAATAGCATAGTGGGAAGTGGGAAAAGACAAAGCTAAAAAAAAACAAAAAAAACACGCATACTGACAAGGGGGTTGGTGCATCCCATTTTCTTCCACACAATCCCGAATCTTCCACTGCTTCTGTCCTCCACTCTCCCATCCTTTTAGTGTACCATCCCTTGTTCCCCACATTCCAGAAAACATTTAAGATTTTTCTGCATCAGCCAGTTTGCTATACCCGACTCTCCCCCAGTGCTGTGCCTCCCTCCCCTCCCACTCCTCCCCCTTTCACCGCATCCCCATGTCCTTTTCTGCTCTTGCAGGCTTCCTGTATTCTTCCCCACTGGTAGCCTTGAAAGGTGGGGCTGATAGGGATGTACTTGAAGATGGGGTATTTACGGATAAAGTCCATTCCAAACGGCAGATCATACGATCTCATCCCTTCCAGTTCTGCTGCACTGAGGCCAGCGCCACGTTTCAGCTTCCCAATGCCTCGTTCTTCAGGTGTGCCTGAGGAGAAAAGGAAGGCAGATTAGTCTTTAAGTGTTCCCGGGCCAAATCGGATATATAACCTCCCAGGCATGTTGTGTCCTTATAATTACACCTGTATCTGCTTGCCAATCACAGCCTTCTTTTTAAAATGATTTTCATCCTTAAAAATGTTTTGGGTACTCTAAATAATAATTAGCATCATCATCATCAAAATCATCCAGCCAAAGAGTTCACAGCACAAAGTAAATTCATGTTTTAGGGTGGATTTCTTTCTAACATCATCAGTTTGGTACATGAAAAAGAGTTTATTAAACACCTTACCAGGGATAGTATTGTCTAAAATGAAGCCGACAGAGCCTCCGACAAACATGGCAGTGGTGAGGAGCACGTTCAACACTTGGTCAATCCCAACTATGCCTGAGAAATTTAAAGAGACATGGGCTTAGTAACAGAGTTAAATATGTATTAGTTTCGGTAATTTTTCAGTTCCAGCCACAATACAAATTGACATTCTGAAACGTTAACAAACATCATTTTAGTCATGTTAGTTGCTCAGTAGGTTAATTCTCCACGACTTTTGAATCCAGAGTAACTAGTCTGTGTGCATGTGTACTTGTATCCTTTGTGTGGGTTTATTTAAAACAAAGGAAGTCGAGTCTGCGTTGTTCCACCTAGTGTTAGCAGTTTTTAGTAATGGTAATTAACCATGAGGGTCCAGTCTAATTTTGATTGGCAAATGTCTCAAAATTTGGAGAGAATTGCAGCTGGAAGTGCAAGTGAGGAAGAAGAAAAAAATATGCCAAGTCAGTCATGCCTGCACACTTTGTCTTCAATAAATGTGATACAAAACAAACTGAATGTAAATACTGTCAGAAATATAGGAAATTAAAGCAATTTACAAAACCTGAAACACATCTATATTCTCTCAATGTGACATGTGTGGCCGAGAAGTAACATAGGACATGGCACACATGATCAGGGAACATTTGAGACTCAATCTATTACAGAAGCCTTTCTAATGTCACTACACTGTCTAATGTCGAAAGAGATGCTAGTTTTACTTTGGTTTTAAATGCGTAAACTGAAGATGTTAAACAAAAGTTAAAAAAAATAAAAACTGTTACTACTGTTTATTTCTCACTATAAATAATGAATAAGAGGTCCACTACAAGGACAGAAAATCATGTGCAAATGATTATTTAAAAAGTTCCATTAATAGTCACTGAGGTAAATTTGACAATTAATCTTAATGTTGATTTTAGATGGTATTGCCCAGCCCTAGTATATACGGGACCTCTCCACTTTACTCACCGGTGACCAGCGGGTTCTGTTTAAGGTAGCTTGGCAGCATCAGACCAAAGAAGATGGAGAAACCCAGAACAAAGAGGTTCCTGGAGGAGTTGAGGTCAACAAACTGCAGGTTGGAGAGTCCCACCGCTGTGATCATGCCAAACAGGGTGCAGAACAGCGCTCCCAGGACAGGGTCAGGTAGAGAGGCAAACAGGGCACTGAATTTACCTACAAGCCCCAACAGCAGCATCATGGCGGCTCCATACTGAATCACACGCCTGCTGCCCACCTAGAAGAACAATAAGAGATTAGAGGGAGCTAAGGGAAAGCCAGGGCAAGCTACATATATTTTGATTTAACAATTAATAACAGAAAACACCCTCTATTACACAGCACATTCTAATTGTTGTGAGGATGCTACACATTTACAGTTAAATAGAACATAAGATTATATACGATTATTTTCATTAGGGATTTATTTGCCGTGAGCCTGAAGTAACTTCTTCAAATGGCTCATTTTGTTCAACCAACAGCCCCAAACCGGAGGATGTTAAATTTAAAATGATACAAAACAGTGAAAATAGAACTTAAGAAGCTTGTACATGCAAAAGCTTGGTATTTTTGCCCTTAAAAATGATTTAAACAATTAAAGGATTATCAAAGTAGTTACCAAATAATCAATGAAATGACATATCGCCTCACTGTTTAATTATTTGCACAATTAACCATCACGGTAAAAGATACTTTTTTAGAAAAGGTAGCATGTAGATTAAAAAGCCAGAATAAAGAGGAAAAATGAAATGACTGCAGGTGTGTGTTACCTTTGTAATTCCCAGAACGCCTATATTTGGACTGGAGGATGTAGAGCCATTTCCTGTCCCGAAAAGACCATCCAGCACACAGGAAATACCCTCTACAAATATCCCCCTACAGAGACAGCGTAAAGACAACACAATTAAAAGGTGCTGTAGGTAAGATTGTGAAGATCCAGGACTTAGCCAAAAATGTGAACATCAACAACTTCTCAGTCCCTCCGCCCCTTTCTGCTAAACCCATAACGGTCTCCTAAACCCCTCCCCCCACAAGGGAGGATGAATGCTGTGCCTGAGCAGTGATTGACCTGCAGTTAGAGACCCTTCCACTGGCCTTGATTGGTGCATCTAAACAAGGATCAGTGGATTTTTGCAAATCACACTACAGGCTGTAGGTAGTGCCAGAGGAGCCAGATTATTTTTATTTTTTTAAATTACCTGCTTCATGTAGTTCTACTCAAACATAAGGTCAGTTTCAGCAAATATGACAGAAAGTTTGTTTTTTCTTTAAAGTATATTTTAGACAGTAAAGTCACAAACATACTGGCAGTAGCTCAGTCCGTAGGGAGTTGGGTTGGGAACCGGAGGGTCACTGGTTCAAATCCCCATATGGACCAAAAAATACGGAATGTGGATTGGTAGCTGGAGAGATGCCACTTCACCTCCTGGGCACTGCCAGGTGCTCTTGAGCAAGATACCGTACCCCCCCACCTGCTCAGGGCGCTGGTTCAGCTGGCAACCCACTCACTCTGACATGTCTCAATTAGTGCATGTATAGGTCCTGAGCATGTGTGTGTATTTCAGGCCTGTGTGTGATTTACTAACAAAGTGTGTACGCAGAGTATTAATCCCCACTGGGGATTAATAAACAAATTAAATTAAATTAGAGAGGAAGAAAAGAAACCAGATAAACTGAAGAGCTACCTATTAATGGCGTGAATGGGAGGTGGAGGAGCACAAGAGAGACGTGCACAGGCGTAGTAATCGCCAATCGATTCGATGATGCTGGCCACCACTGCACTCATCATGCCGATCACACCTGCAGCTGTTACAGTAGGAAAGCCCCACTGGACTTTAAAGGTAAGAACACAGTGTGGGTCAGAGCTGAGAATAGGCTGAATTCAAACAGAAAATATCTTCCAAATTTTCAGTTTAATTTTTAACGTTGTCCTAAGGATTTTTTAGAGTGATTTACACTAATATCTGCCTCTCTCCAAACTATTTATACATTAAACTGTATGTAATATTATTCCATTGTATATATTATGCATTGGTTTCTGTCCATACATATCAGTTACAGTACTGTATATACTACTACTTCTAGCTGCATTCATTTTGTAAATTGTTTTGTGTATCTCACAACAACCCTTATTTTCATGGACGTTTGACCTGACTAGATGATAAACTGCATTTCATTTTACTGGCATTTACAGTGTGCAATAAAAAAACGATAATAAATCTAATCTTTAATTGAGATTATTATTCCTCACTACGCTGACTGATCAATGCAACCAAAACCTTGGCTACCTGCAAGCTGCGTCAACAACAGTTTAAGGAGAAGAGGCATTACATCAACAATCCTTTCCAACATCCCTCCTACTCCTCGCAAACACACTTACAGGGATATGGGATCTTAAACCACGGTGCAGCTGCAAGGATTCCTTGACGTGCATCTGTGCGGGCGTAGTAGCCATACTTGTCTACCTCCGGTGGGAAAACATCAGTCACAGTGAAAATGAAACACAGCAGCCATGACACCAGGATGGCCATGATGATCTGGGTGAAAAGGAAAAACTTTTCAGACATCATATTCGCGAAGTTAAGAACTGGTTTAAAAGTGTTGCCAACTTACACAGCTATGCTTTCTTACAGTTAAGCGTTTTTATTATTATTTCATATATCACCAGCAGAGGGCAGAAAAAACACTGAGGCATGCAAGGGGAGAACTGTTAACCTCCCAGGGAGAATGAGATCAGCCCTGTTGAATAATTTGTGACTTAGTTAGGAATGCAGTTTGTGGTGGAGGCAGGGGGCAGTTGTAAGGAAACCCAGGTTAATTCATTAAAAGTAAGCAAAATATTTAGGTATAAGGAAACAAAAGTGGAGACCAGGCACAGTTTTGGCAAAATGCAACAAGCGGTGGTATGTATGTACTTTTATGAGATGTTGTGTACTTACAGGAAACATTTTGAAGACCTGCAGCCTGTAGGAAGTCCAGCCTTTCTTGGCTTTGTAGACCGGGAAAGGGAAGTGAACATTTCTGGCATATTGAGAGAAGAGCAGCACCAAGAAGATAGTCCTGCAGACAGAAACAATCTTCCTCAGTTTGGGGGATCACAGGGTTATTATTTTCTATAATATACATTCTGTGTATCCCGTGAGAAAACTAATCTGTTCCATTTCCTCCATCTATATCCGACTCGGACCCCAAAAGCTTCAAAGCCAATCAATTATCCTAACTGCACATATCCTCTGTCCCTGTGGAGCTACACTGTATACAGCCTTGACACAGCAGGAACTGATGTCACACCACATGAATATCACAGCTTGAAGACAAAGCTGAAAGGTGGGACTCAGAAAAATCCCAATTACAAATATATCTGTTACTTCAGCACTACGGACAGCACCATAGATTTATCAATATCAATGTCAAGCGTGATTTACAGTTCTGTGGAGGCTCCACGCAGAGCTTTTGCCGTAGCCTAGGTAAGTAGTCTGAAGTGTATACTTGTGCTTTGGTTTGTGCGTTGATCTCTTTAAGAGAAGAGGGCTGTCATGATTGAGTAACGGCAATTAGCTACGGAGTGAGTAGCAACTCTAGAGTCATAGCGAGAGAAACAAAATGTCTCTTATGTGCTTTCTGACTATGGTGGGAAATTTGTTACAGAAAAAAAATTAACCCTCTATTTGATTTCATGTTGTTTATGGAGAAGGAGAACCAGAAATTAGTGGGGGGGAAATGCACCGCTTCCAAGCCACGGCCAAGCGAAGTGCATCGCCGTGACGTGTAGTTACATTTTTCAAGATGTACACGTCAGGTTCTAGGTCCTTGTCTCCTTGTACCTATGTAAGTAGCCACGGTGTTGACACTTTAGGCCACTGATATTTCAGAGCCATGGTTGGGGCCATAGATTCTAACTTGTACATGTGCTCTCTCTGCTACTAGGGGATGAAGTGGGAGAATGTCAGGTTAACAAGGGGGATACATTTGGTCATTTTGCTAACAAAAGGGGGATGGCATCCCTGCTCAAAAATAAATCTTTTTGAGTATGAAAAATGTCGCTGTTTTCTTATGAACAAATATGGGTTATAGACAGTTTCAGTCAGTTGCAGTGGTTTCTAATAGGGAAAGGTTTTCATGGCAGAAAAATGTATACACATTTATAGAAACCTTTCATAACACTCTTGCAGCATTATCCACTACAGCTTTCAAATTATATGCTCTTTATATTCCCAATTGCTTCCCCAAAATACCATATGAATAACTAGAACCCACAAAGGGACAGCAGAGAAGTGTATTTCAGGCTGAGTGTCATTGTAAAGATGTTTTTGTTAACACCAGAAAATGTGCATTTTTTGCGTTAAGAGTCCGAACTTACAACATAGCAATACCCCAGTGTTTTCCAGCCCTCTCTCCCGCAGCCTGGAAACCAGACAGGCCGATAAGGGTTACGGTGGGGGTGATGGTCAGAGGTCCGATGTACTTCAGCAGGATCCCGGGCAGACCCAGCGCTCCGATACATACCTCGACCAGGGACGATACGATGATAGCCCCTTGGATCTGACAGAATATAGAAATTGTAGAAATAGAAAAAAGGAGTTAAAGCAATAGTGCGTCCACCCCATAAAGAATTCTACGTAATAACAAAACTGTCTGTACGTCCACATGATACAAGCCTTACATGATCGCGCACATGCCCCCACCCCTCTTACACGCAGTTGCTAGTAGCCAAGGAGGACACAAAAAACATGGACTTTTCAGAAAAGGCAATATCTTCACTCGAGCTTTTGCGCGGGAAAGTCACCGGATGCCACAATATTCTGAACATAGCCATACTGAGAAATATAGAGAGTTTTGTGGTGCGGATAGTCTTAAGTAGCATTATAGCATCTCATTTGGCAATGACTTGAATGTAACAGACATTTGTTAATATCAAAAAGTTACACAAACTTAAGAAAAAAGATTTTTTTGAAAATGATTGATCAGAATGTGAAACTACCCACTTAAACACTGCTGCAGTTTTAAATTATAGTAACTTCACGTGGTGCTGGCACACAAGATGACGTTGACTGAGGCAAGTAAAAGTCCTAGTTACAACTTATAACACATCTTAAATTAATACACCCTGTCTCGCCTGAAGTAAAGAGTGCTTCCATTAATGTCAAAAGAACTGATTGCATTTTATGAATGTGCAGTGATCAATCACAACATGTGTTTCTTTTTCAGTAATTAATCAGCACCTTTGCTAACCAATTCTCTGGAGAGAAAAAGAAAATCCTGTTCATAACCAACATTTTTCTCATCCTTAGCAAACAACTGTGAAATCTAATGAATAAAAATAAAATTTAAAAAAGAATATTAAGTTTGCATCATGGTTGGAGGGGATGACGTTACGGAATAATAATCTGGTTTGTCTCGTCTTTATCGGTCTTTGTGTTCTCCTCGGTCAATGTTATCACATATTACAAATTAACGGTTTCTTTCACAGGGGGGAAAAAAGTGTTTTGTTCCCATTTAGAAGCTTGAAAAAAAAAAAAAAAAATCTTCATTGACCATTAGCTTATAAAAACCTCCATATTTGTATATGTATATATGGTAGACATTTCCATATGGAGGTATTCAAATTAAGGTAAATAACATTTTAACTTGTCTCTCTTTGCCTCACCTCTCGTATCCTGGGGTGCCAGATGTGCTCTGTGTTGAGGAGCTCTGTGCTGTTGAATACTGGAACCTCTAGTCATAGAAAATATGTGGAGAGTAGAGATTAGTGAGAGAACTTAATTAGGTCACTATGTTAATCATTACTCTAGTGATTCATTTGAAGCACACGTATATAAATCAGCAAATCCCATTTGGGTCTTCTTAATTCTCTGCTGTCTTTGTAGGCTTTGATGCTGACAGCAGTTGGAGTTAAAAGTAAACAAAGATATAGTAACCCCAAAAAATTATATCAGATGGGAGCGTCTATTGAATGAGTAAAGAGTAACAGACAGAAGAAGAGAAAGGAGTTACCTGTGGTATTACACTTCCATTTGTCCAGTGACAGGATAGCTCTGGCTGGTGCGAGGAACGCAAAAGCGCTGGCCTGGAACAAGGGCAATCTAAACACAAGAAAAGCATTGTTAGTATACGAAATTATGAGCTTGAATCATCACATAAATGTCCAACAAAAGCAGTGTTCAAATTTAGTAGAAAGAAGGGTGATTTTCTGTCTAGAGCCACCAGGTGACAGCATTGCAGTTACAAGCCATTGTCGGCTATAGAGTTCAATCAGTTATGTAAATTCAAGATCAGTTATGTTATTTCTGATACAGTTTTCCTTCCTTCCTAATTTTCTTCCTCTTTAACTCAAATTATCCAGCACCATTCACACACTTAAGTAATCTCATAAACATGCCATATTTCCTGTAATGGCAATGACCTTAACAAATTACAACTGCATGTAGCAGCCATGAAGGAAGAGGGATATCAAAAGATCTAATAGATAGATCTAGATCGGAGCTAAAATAGAACAAAGAGGACGTGAACATCCATTACAAAATCAGAGTTAGTAACACCCGTTAGTACACAGCTTTGGAATGACTCATTGTTTATTTAGAAGATATTTGTGGTTTAGAGACAGTGTGCTGGTATTAGTATTTAACCAACACATGTGTGAGAAATCACATTCTTTTGTGCAGCGGCTTGTTTCCAATGAATGTACAAAGCCAAATTATTAGAAACATTAACAAAAAAAAGACACTTGTCTTGAGACTACCACTAGTTCTGAAAGTGTTTAGGCTTGAGATCGCAAGATAAATAGTTTTATTCCCTGTACTCTGGAGTGAATAAAACCTAAAAATAAATGAGTAATTTCTCTGTTCCATCAGAAATGTCTGCTGAGACACAATTACAGTTTTTTCAGTGAACACAATAGATTATATCTGTGGCAAAGTACAGCGCATTTTCTGAGACAACGGTCATGTGGAACAAACAGATCCTGTTATTGTTATGCAGTATGGATTTAGTGCATGTTAAGCTAGACTGCTACATAGCAAAGAATATTGTTTCTGGCTAGTAATATATCAGACCCCTCTCATATTTTATTCAGTTTTGCCATCAAACTGACAATTAAGAGTCCCAACAGGTTAAAAAAAACCTCCTGTTTCTCAGTCTGTCAAACTGTTAAATAAGAGTTTGGGTTCCAATTTGGCCTTAGTGTTCCTGCGTAGACTAAGCCGTCAATATCAAAGGGAGCGATTCAATTTGTTGCACTGCAGCCACTTATTTGTATTGCCACATGTAATATAAGTTTGTAGTATTTGTTTTGTTGTTTGTTTAAATGTTTTGTTATTTACTGTATATGAAACAGTGTATGTCTGGGGATGCAAGGCTGGTGATTATAATGGACAGATGTTAATTAAGTTCAACTAGAAAGAAAAATTAAGAGAAACTTAATTTCTTTTTTTAAATCAAAGTAAAGTAGATTGTCTTTTTCAGCAAACCAAAAAATATGAGCTAGGAATGGCAGCTAAGAAAAAATTATGAAAAATAAAGAATAATTTTCAAAGAATAGCAAAACCATATTGAATCATCTCAAATTACATAATTACTGCAGGGGGCAGCTGCTCACACAAGCAGGAAACTAGGGTGAAGGCACACATATGCACGTGTACTTCGCCCTTTTCCGGGAAAAGCATTTGGATGTCTTTTTTTTTGGTCGACCTCACTTGGCACCATGACTCTTCAAAACATGCTGCATTTCCGCTTCCATCTTTCACTATATTTCTCCAAATTTCTAAATCTTGATTGACCACTTTGGACCCGATTTGAATCCAGCAGGCAAACCAACTTGATCAATGAATAGATATATAGAAAGGCCCTGTCTGTCACCTCAGGTAGGCACTTCCTCTGAGAGAATGAGGCTGGTGGTGTGACAGGAATACCACTCATGTTGAAGCCTAAATCAGACTCTGCTTTATCCTTGTTTTTCTGTCAGAGAGCGAAATGAAGAGAAAGACTACACTTTGACTTGAGAGCCATCACTCCTTCTGCCAGAGTGTGACTGACCCCGTTGTTGCTTTGAAAAGACAAATTCTGCTTTTTTTTTTTTTTTAGTTTAAGCTTGATCAATACAGTATTTAGGGACTTAAAGTCATATCTTATCCTCTTTTGCAACAATCTTTTTTAATAAAGTCTCTTGCAAGCCCCCTTTTTATGGAAGTGCAATGTGAGAAATAAAAAAATAAGAAAAATAATGCATTTTCACATTTCTACTGTGTCTGCAGTGCATTTTTACATTTCACAGTAAATAAAAACACTGAGGCTCCTATTATAACTAAAAATATACACCCAAACAATTCTGAGATAGTCATTTTCCTCAAGGTTTTTTTTTTTTATTTATTTTTTTATATAACCACCAAAAGTTTCTCGGAGTATTCCACTGAATGTTTGAGTAATCAATAAAAAGGGTAAAAAAGATAGGACAATGTTTGCACACTATAGCCATCAAGGCATCAGTCAAGGACATGGAGTTGCTGTCAAAAAGAACAGCGAGTATCTGTGTCTTCCAGGGTTTATGTCTGAATGAGGTGAGGGGATTTGGCCGTGGCAGCAGCTGCCGCCAAAAATATGAGACAGTTAGAATATACCACAACATGATGGGATAATTACAAAAATGAAAAACGAGTCAGAGTTAACCTCACTGAGCTGCCCCTCTTTAATGAAAAAACAGCCACTTAATAAAACCTCAGGCCAACATGACATGACTTTCATTAAAACATAGATCCAAGAGATTGGATAATATCCATGACAACAGGTAATGTCTCATGTCAGCTGATATTTTATTGGCCAGTGACGGGAGGGTTTGATATATCCCTCAAAGTTAAATCAGGTGAATCACTTGTTACACTTGTTCTCAATATGTATGCTTAAGAGCATAAAACAAAAGTGATTGTGAACCAGAGACATCGAAAGACATGTGAAAAAGAATAAACACCTCAAATGCAGGGCAAGGACTGAGTGGGAAAAAAGACAGGATTAAAAAATGGCTATAAGCAAGGACTTCCCTCTTGGTTAATAAGCTGCCACCAAGGACAAGGCTGTGTGTTAAATCAACTACAGGTAAAAGCCAGTAAATTAGAATATTTTGAAAAACTTGATTTATTTCAGTAATTGCATTCAAAAGGTGTAACTTGTACATTATATTTATTCATTGCACACAGACTGATGCATTCAAATGTTTATTTCATTTAATTTTGATGATTTGAAGTGGCAACAAATGAAAATCCAAAATTCCGTGTGTCACAAAATTAGAATATTACTTAAGGCTAATATAAAAAAGGGAGTTTTTAGAAATGTTGGCCAACTGAAAAGTAAGAAAATGAAAAATATGAGCATGTACAATACTCAATACTTGGTTGGAGCTCCTTTTGCCTCAATTACTGCATTAATGCGGCGTGGCATGGAGTCGATGAGTTTCTGGCACTGCTCAGGTGTTATGAGAGCCCAGGTTGCTCTGATAGTGGCCTTCAACTCTTCTGCGTTTTGGGTCTGGCATTCTGCATCTTCCTTTTCACAATACCCCACAGATTTTCTATGGGGCTAAGGTCAGGGAGTTGGCTGGCCAATTTAGAACAGAAATACCATGGTCCGTAAACCAGGCACGGGTAGATTTTGCGCTGTGTGCAGGCGCCAAGTCCTGTTGGAACCTGAAATCTCCATCTCCATAGAGCAGGTCAGCAGCAGGAAGCATGAAGTGCTCTAAAACTTGCTGGTAGACGGCTGCGTTGACCCTGGATCTCAGGAAACAGAGTGGACCGACACCAGCAGATGACATGGCACCCCAAACCATCACTGATGGTGGAAACTTTACACTAGACTTCAGGCAACGTGGATCCTGTGCCTCTCCTGTCTTCCTCCAGACTCTGGGACCTCGATTTCCAAAGGAAATGCAAAATTTGCTTTCGTCAGAAAACATGACTTTGGACCACTCAGCAGCAGTCCAGCTCTTTTTTCCTTAGCCCAGGTGAGACGCTTTTCGCGCTGTTTCTTGGTCAACAGTGGCTTGACACGAGGTATGCGGCAGTTGAAACCCATGTCTTTCAAGCGTCTCTTGGTGGTGGATCTTGAAGCACTGACTCCAGCAGCTGTCCACTCCTTGTGAATCTCCCCACATTTTTGAATCACAATCTTGACTAGGCGCGGTGATCCCTATCGCTTGTACACTTTTTCTGACCACAGTTTTTCCTTCCCTTTGCCTCTCTATTAATGTGTTTGGACACAGAGCTCTGAGAACAGCCAGCCTCTTCAGCAATAACCTTTTGTGTCTTTCCCTCCTTGTGCAATGTGTCGATGGTCGCCTTTTGGACAGCTGTCAAATCTGAAGTCTTCCCCATGTTTGTGTAGGCTTCAGAACTGGACTGAGAGACCATTTAAAGCCCTTTGCAGGTGTTTTGAGTTAATCAGCTGATTACTTTGTGGCACCAGGTGTCTTCAAAATTTTACCCTTACACAATATTCTAATTTTGTGACACACGGAATTTTGGATTTTCATTTGTTGCCACTTCAAATCATCAAAATTAAATGAAATAAACATTTGAATGCATCAGTCTGTGTGCAATGAATAAATATAATGTACAAGTTACACCTTTTGAATGCAATTACTGAAATAAATCAAGTTTTTCAAAATATTCTAATTTACTGGCTTTTACCTGTATAGCTTGTCTAGAAGTGATGCAATATTTGAACTGGTTTGTCACTTATTTGGTCTGCAGTCAAAAGTATTAAGTTTCTGGAATCTCTTCAACCTCTATACTGTCTCAATTCAGAAGGAATAAGCTACTTTCTCTTCTTACAAAAAATAAACTGCAGTCAAACGAAAGAAACAAGGAACATAAAATGTAACTCATCACATTCTGAGAAAATATGCATACAAGACAACTGCTATAGAACAAAAATCTCCTTTAAAAAGTCAGAAATGTCTTACACCCTGCGTAATTAATCAATTATATATTATAATAAGTAATTATAATAAGTAAAAAGTTCAGAACTGACTGTTCTGAATTTCTGGGAACCTACCAAGAGCATGTAAGCATCTACTTAAACACACTCCAGAGTGAAATGAAGAGGAGGGATGGAGAAAGTGGAACTTCATGTTGACAATGGCCTATTTCTTAAGTGGCACTTGAGATGAGAGGGAGTAGAAGGAAGGGAATTAAAAAAAAAAGAAAAAAAAGGGAGGAGGTGAGAAAGTGAAAGACAGAATACAATGCACAACTTAAAGAAACGCTTCAGTTTACATTATGCATTGTAGGCACAAGTCTACTGTATTACTGAGGGCATTTTCCCTTATAAGAGTAAAAACGCCATTCCCTGTACAATACCTCGGCTTAATTTGCACATGTAACTTAAAATTTTAGGGATTGCATGCTGTAGCATTGTGTATTATTGTGTTCTGTACATTATATGTATAGTACAAGAAACATTTTTGTATTTCTTGTTTTTGTACTTTTACATCTTGTACATCTGACTGCAAATCAAGTTTCTCATCTGGGATAAAGTGACTGGACTGGACAAAGTCCATGTGAGACAGTATTGTGTGTTTACCTGCAGCCCAGTGTGGTCTGTAGAAGGGTGGTGATTCCCACACAGAAGAAGATGGTCCCAATAAGCTGACTCGTGGCCCACTGATCGAAACCGACGCACATTGCCTCAGCGAGGAGGAACGGTACGGCAATAGTGCCACTGAAACATGTCAAGTAGTGCTGCAAAAACAAAAAGCCACAGAGTCAATGTGTGTATAGGGTTGTTTTCCTATATGACACAGATGTACATAAGAAGAACTCAGCAGGATTGACTACAAGACAAAAGTACAGTGTCCGATATAAACACATTGTGTTTACACAGTGAAGACATGAACCCACTGAAACAATAACATGACGACTACTGTGAGCAAAATACCATTTTCGTGTCTGGTGTCCAGTTGCGTAATGAATATTGCGTATGGTCAGATGAAAAATACTACACTGAGATGACACGTACAACCACAGTGAAAGAAATGACCAACTATGATTATACATGGTAGTGCATGTTTTTTTTTAGCTCATATGGTGAGACATTTCCAGTTTAAACATATCTATGAATCCGGGAAAGAAATATATTGATGACTAATACACACTGTAAGTCAGCCATGAAACAAAACTATTCAGTTTGTAGATTTACCTGTAAGCCCAAGAACACACACAGGTACCAAGGTGGGGTATCTTCAATGGTATAGATCATGTCCATCCTCCTTGCGTCCATACTATCGGTGCTGTCCAACGTCTCAGACAATGAGCTCTAAACACACAAAGAAACACAAATTATATCTTTATAAATCACATTTTGACATTTTTACTTTGTCCTGTACAATTCACTTTGTGTAAAAAGGGTAAAAATTATGTATTCTGGTAGAATTTATTTATGGGAAAGTACAGGTAAAATAAATGATAGAACAACATGTCTAAGCAGATATGAGGCAGGAAACTGAAAGAACAAAACGCATGACTTCATTCTCTCAACAAAGGAAAATTCACAGTCAGAGTGACATCAAGAATAGAGGGAAGACAAAAATGGAGACGTTTGATGAGTTAGCACTGTTCTGTGCTTTCTGCAGTGGAAATAAGTTTTTGTTTCACCGTTTTAATACAAAGAACCAGTTGAATAGTAAAACATGCTAAGTAAGTTTAAAAAAAAAAAAAAAAAAAAAAAAGGTATCTTTTGTGGTCAACCCCAATGATGTGCCAATGTCTTCCCCCGTCTCCCCTTTCACATTTAGCTGTCCTATCTGTTACAGGCGGGAATGCCCAAAAAACAATCTTAAAGGATATGGATTTTTTTCCTAATGGGATAACACATGAATGGATACTTCTCTGAAATATAACTGATGAAGTTAATTTTATGTTAGTTCAGTATAAATACATTTAAGACTACTTCTACTTCTAGAGGAGAATTAAACCTTTCTCCTCTCTTTCCTTATCTGATCAGCTGATTCTGGGTGTTCACTCATCAGTTGAACCCACCAGAATTTGCAATGATTTCCATAAGCCAATCACGTCATTGCATCCCTGCTTAAAAATCTGTTCTATTCTCTGCTGCCGTCAGTTGTCATTTCGGGCAAATGGAGCAACCTTCTCACCTCCAGTCATCATTCACAGCACCCAGTGGAGTTCCTCCACCAGAAGCCCCACTCCCTTAACATCCATCCAGATCTTCAGGCTTCTTTCACCACTACCAGTGTCTAGACTCCACCGGGGAATATTCCTGTATACTCATGGCCTTTCTACCGCTTATAAAAAAAAAAAATTACATAGCGATGGAGTCTAATTGGCAAAGACCTTTCACAAAGTCTTTCCTGATTGAAATGTTTTACTAAACAAAAACTTTACACCCACTGATATACAAACAATAAAACACACAGTTCAAAATGCATATCATTTTTATCTCATTGATCTGTCTCACTGTTAACGGTTTAATCTCCTCACAGCTGTATCAAATTGACCATTTTTTACCACAGCAGCTTCACACTAAAAGCATTCAAATGGCAAAATTTTAATTTTGATTGATATCCAGCTACAAAGCACACAATGCGTTAGCGCAGACTGTATTCTTCAGTTTTAATTTTTGCAAAAAGTAAGAAAACAAGAAGGATCAGCCACAGTGAGCGGTTTGATGGAGGGTAGTGCTCTTCTGTTGGGTGGAAAACTACTAGCTCTTTGTGCGGCATGAAATCTTTAATAAAACAATGTGTGCTTGTTTAGTTGCATCGTAAACAGAGTGGCTGTTTGAGTGTTTGCTGTAGTATCAAACCACACTTTTTGTTACTACGGTAACCACAAGTTATAAATTCACTAGGACTAAAATTTGAAGGATTACATCTTTAAGGATGTCGGGGAAAGGTGAGAAAGGAAAAGGCAAGTCACTGAAACTAATTACAAGGGATTATGAGTAAGCTTTCTGAAAAACATGATTATGTGTCAGTCTGCTTACATAGAGGCTTCTTTGGGAGTAAACTAGCACTTTGGGTGACTAATAAACACATGACAACTGTGTGTTTCCCATCTCCATTTTTCCTCTCAAGTTACCTTTTCTGCTCCCTGATTATCTTTAGTGTAGATGGCCATCAGCTCTGTGTTTTCAGTATCCTGGTCTCCACTGGCACCGCCCAAGCCATTTACTATCACCTTAACACACAAACAGACACACAATTTATAATTTTAAAGTCACCCTTTCTCCTTTTATGAGGTCATACAAAGGGAAATCTTAATTGCAGTTTGTTGACTGAGGAGGTTGCTCACAGCATCGACACATTGCTGGTCAGCTGAAAAACCACATGAAAAGACAGGTGAACTAGTTTGAACTTTGGTGCGAACTCATGTTAATGAACCAGATTTGCCAACCTTCACATGAACTGGTTTTTCCTACAGTATGCAAACTTGTCGCTTTACAAACAAATTTCTTCCACCAAGTATGTGTGCGAGTGTGTGTGATGTTCGAGAATGTGCTTCCCCTGTAAATGTCCAGACAGCATATTATGTCATGTTAAAGTGAGGATCATTATAAAAAGGGACAAATTGTGAAGAAGATGAACACTTTAACATTTAAAGAGGATATACTTTTGATTTTTTTTTTTATGCCTGAGGGACAAGATGCTAAGAGATGAAAGTATGCAAAAACTGACTAAAAATGAAGCTTTTAAGACTGGCAACGCTAAACCAAAACAGTAAAGTTGTGGGTTAGAAAACCAAAACAATTAGCTGAAAGACACCCAAAAGCTACATAGAGCTGAGGGGAAGTGCTGGCAGAGCTAAGTGTTGTGTGTCTGTGGGTTCATCACTACACAGTCACACAGTCATTTGAGCCATTGTTAATATGAAAAAAAAGGTATTGATTACAGTCTCTTTAAGTAAAAAAAAGTTTCATTAGCAAAATTGATTTAATGTATGAAAATTACAAGTTCTCTTTATACAGAAATGTAAATTTTTCATGAAGGAGCAGAAAATAGTACAAAACTTGTGTAATTTGACCTAGTTACTTTTCACCTCTAGCACAAGTTAGCATTTGTTTTAATGACTCAGACTCAAATTGTAATAATTGTTTTGCCTTTTTAAATACACGAAGCTCTTGCCTGGTGCTAAGACGAGAAAGAAAATGGATAACTGAGTGGCAGCAGCATGCACCAACTGGCCACAAAGTAAAAAGTTGGCGTGTGTGCACTTGGGTCATTCACTCACACAACTACATTTCAAGCTAAACACAATGCCAAATCTGAGCGTGTGAGCCAAAGAAAGAGGGAGAAGACGGAAGAGAACAGACATTTTTAAGTGGCGTGCATGACCAAACCTGTTTGTTTAATTATGTGAGCTGGCTGCACTTGGTCTGTGGTTTTGTCTCTGTGTTTTATAACCTCTGTGATTAATTTCAATCAAAGAGGTTTGTGTACCGGAATAGGGTAGAAGTCTGCGCCATGCTTGCTCTCCTCTTCAAATTTTCCACCCTCACTGTTGCTGTCCATTGACTTGGAGGTAGTGTTCTTTCCCACGCCCATTCTTGTGCCTTCCTCCGGCTCTTCCTCTGTGCCACCTCTGCCTCGCTCCAATGTGAACACTGCGGATGAATCCTTCAGTCTGCTTACATCGTCTAGGGCTGCCTCATCTGCTTGGGAAAAAAAAAAGAGATAATTAGCGAGATTAATATTTTGATATATAACTTTAAAGGGTTCTAATATCCTAACTTCATTGTGTTGGTCTCATCACATCAGAGAGCCCGAGAGGAAATGTGATGGTTAGAAATGAAACTCTGTCTATTTTGGATGACAAAAGGATGTTAACGGCAACATTTCCCATTTATAAAATAAAAAAAAAAAATCAATATGCTGGTTACAGTTTTATATTTGCTTCATTTTTCTGTTTCCATTCTAAACATGCCAGGTCTATTTTGGCTACTGCAGGTTTTTTGGTTGCTCAACAGTCCTTATATGAGCACTGGTAAATTGACTACTGTAGATTTGTCGAGCAAAATTGACAACAAGTAACTGGTTCTCGCTTGTCTACTGTGAGGATTGGTTTTCGTCCTCTTATGCTAAACTAAATATCTTTATTAGAAAAAACTGACAATCTACAGTACATGTCACTTAGGCCTTTAAGAAATAGTAATGGGGATCTGTTAAGTATTTTCAGATTTTTTTTAACAATTTACAAAATAATCAAGAACTTAATCTGCAGATTAATCAATTAATTCAAGTAAGTGTTGCAGCCCTACACCAACCCTTAACAAATAATCAACAGATTAATTGAAAAATAATAAATAGCTTTCTACACTTCAGATAAGTCATGTTGCCAACAGGTCTGACAGACACAAGAATAGAAGGCAAATACATAGAGGCAAAATTATGCAAGGAGTTGGGAAAAAAGTTAAATATGAACATGGAAGACAGACAGAAGAAACAGGGAAGAGATGATGAAAAAAGAGCAAGAGAAAGGGAGAGAGAAGGCAGGATTGTCTAATTCCTGGTGTCATGTCAACTTTTGTTTGTGTAAATCAAAGCTTAAGTAATGTCGCTGTGTGTGATGACTACTTTGTGTGACTGAATTGCCCTTTTGAGATGTTGTAAATACACGTATGTATTTAAATCTCTCATCTCAATGAGACTTCCTGATTAAATTAAATTGAACTAACTAATCTCTGACATAAAAGTGGCTGGATAGTTAGGGGTACAAAATGTGAAAAGAATAAATATGCAGTGCCACAGTGGATAAATAGAGCTTTGGGGCATCAGAATCAACAAAAGTACAAGGATATCTTGACATTTCAAAACTACAGTGCTTTGACCTTTTATCTTCTTGTTGAGGCTCATTTAGACAGTTGCATTAGCCAGTTCATGAATCACGCCCCACTGTAAATGAAACTGCATCACACTAGGATACTGTAATACTAGATCATCAAGGTCGACTGAAGGGTTAACTCGAGAACTAGTGTTGCAACACAAAAGACCATTACAATGGATCACTCCAAATGCCTTTAAATAAATAGTCTCAGACGGATCAAGAGTGAACTAGGGATCCTCTTTCCTTTGTCCCAGTGGACACCGATGCAAAGCTGTTTTATTATTTAAAAAGGTAATTTCATACATTACATAGAAAACAAGTTGCCAAACCAACTCTATCCTTTGATTAAAAAAATGCTTTTGTGTAACAGCAGTATAACTAATTAACTATAGATTTATATTTCCTTTTTTTCTTATTCCTCTTTGTTGTGTGTCTACAGGTTGACGGTAGGAGTGCGACCTCCTTTGCTTTTCATAATCTGAAGAGTTATGCTAATTTTATTGAAGAGCTTCTTATGGAGTGCTTGTGTCTACAATGTAATGCTAACTTAGGTATATTAGGCACAAATTGATTTAAAGAAAAAAAAAAATCTTTCTATCTATCTCCCTTTTCTTGATGTCTCATAGGTTCCTTAAATACATGCCTGATAGCAAGCCTGAACAAATATATTTTATTGTAATCATGATTTAAAAAGTAAAGTAAAAAAGTTTAGACTGCAACAATTGACTTTGTTAACCAATAATGCTGCCTGGTAAAATAAAAGTACCAATATAGGCCTGGATACTAAATAATTGCAATTCTAACTATAAAAAGGCAATATTCCCCTGCCCCAAAAAATACTTAGCCCTAAAAAATAAAAGTGTATGTTTCCTAAATCTACGTAGTACAGGAAATCTACTTTGTGCCATTCCAACCTTTACTTATGTATCAACCTGTACATTAGGAACAGATGTTAACGGTCAGCAGATGAATAACTAGTGTCCTATTCCCTTTTCAAAAGTGTTTAAAAAAATGGTATTGCAAAATATCCGTCTCCCTGCTTGCAGTGTAAAATGTTGGGATAGGTGTAATACCTAGTTGACACATCCCATCACTCCTGTCAAGCTGGGCGGCTGGGAGCATCTGTGTGGAAGGGCCAAGAAAGAGAGGAACGGTGGTTAGAAGAAGAGAAGGGGAGGAGGCAGAGAGGAAGAGGGATCAAGGATAAGAAGGAGGAGTTGAGATATAAGTTAATTGACAACAGCATTTAATCACAAGCAAAGGTTAGTGTGTTGTGTGACTGATTATTTAGATTCTAAGGTGAAATACAGCTTTAGGAAGTCATCCACCTATAGGGTGCATGTAATTATAGGCATAATGAGAGAGAAAAAAAGAAGCCCGCCTTGGTAAACCTTATATAGAAAAAGTTGTTATTGATGAGCATTGCATTAGCCCCGTTAAC
The DNA here is from genome assembly GCA_013375575.1 of Percina caprodes. Classification (NCBI taxonomy): domain Eukaryota; kingdom Metazoa; phylum Chordata; class Actinopteri; order Perciformes; family Percidae; genus Percina; species Percina caprodes. The sequence continues at coordinate 77,796 of JABXJD010000248.1, forward strand.
TCTACCAGTCATGATCGACATGCTAATATTTGAAAAATAGCCTTTAATAAGTAACATTTTAATCTTTTAAGAGCTACTTCCTCCTCTGAGAAGAACAAACCCCTATTTTCCTTTAAGTTCTGCAAAACATTCCTTTATTTTCAACTTAAACAGACAAAAATGCATAGGCAAGGAGGAGCCTTACTCCTAGAGTTGGGCGAACAGACTGTTCTAGCTGGTTTATTATTTACCTTTACCCACCAAGTCATTAAATAATTTCTGGTGATTATTTAGTCAAAACTCTGTAAATAACATTTTGTTAAAGCACCAATAGTCAACCATACAATATCATCGCAATATCGACATAGGGTTATTTGGTCAGGAATATCGTGATTTTTGATTTTCTCTATATTGGCCAGCCCTAATAATTCATTTATAACAAGATGGTTTTATTTTTTGTAGTTTTGGCTAACCTGATGATCCAGAAATGCAGAAACCTCGCCAAAAGGAAATCCGCAAGGCAAGAAAACACGAGCAGTCAGATGATTTATCATGATTATTGATCAGATGCAGGTTTTTAAACCAGGGATTCAAACTATCTGAGGGTCACTGACCAGGCTTCTCTGTGCTGGAAGGGCTGCTTGAACTAAAACACTTTAAAGCTGACCCACTCCTGCCTCTAATACTTATTAGCACAATGCCTTGCATGTTTAGTATTGTATTCTATATACAAATTTTAAAATGTTTTGCCTCTTTGTAAATGATACAGGAAACTGTCTAAGCAGCATGTGGCTGTGTCACTACTGTGAGTCAGTTGTAAGATGTCAAGTGTGACAAAGTATCCCAGCAGCCTCTGGGTGACTCATAATCTAATCTACTGTAGCATGACATGTTGTATGTTGACTGGGATTCAGTCAACACACACAAAGAGACACAGGCTGGAGAGGAGAACTGAAACTGAGCTCATGCGATTATGTAACAAGGAGAAATCTGCAGTTTCATAAACAAAAAAAACTTTTCACATTATGTAAAACATAACATATTAAAGGATAAAAGCAGGGAAAGTATGTGTGACTGTGTTTAACAGAGTATCGGAGTAAGAAGAATATGAAAAGCAGAAGAAAAAAGAGCGAGGAGGAACAAAGACGACTGCGGTGGTAATTTTAACTTATCCCAGAATAAGCAGGCTGGTGGACCAAGTTCCTACCTGCTGGATCTATAACCATGGTAACCTGATCTGCGGATCCTGTACAAGCTTGTACCATGTTGTGTGGGACCCCACCGGAGAAGAATAACCTTACACCAGATGTTTGTGTTGGTAGTTTCATCTCTCGGGCCAAATGTGTGTGTGTGTGCAGCTTATTTAGAGTAAATGGTTTTCATTTCTCGTGTCCTAAAAGAACATATCTGGGGTCATGAATACCAATGAATTTGTGAAAAAGTGATGAATTCCTGCCCACTGTCAGCATATAGTCAACTGAAAATGCTTTTTAGTCATTGACCCTTTAAGGATTTAATTCACAACAGCATTTCAACACTAATGTGTCAAACAATTATTATATTACAGATTAAAATCAGTTATATCCTCTATTGTTTGAACCAATGGTTCAAAACAAAAAACAAAATTCAGCTTTCAGAAAAGCAACAAATCGCACTTTTAGAGTGGGAACTATATATAAATATAAATGATCAATTAATCAAATAGCTGCTAATTAATTTTCAAATAGTTTAATCTATTAATCCTTTAAAGCGCTAGTTAATACTTCATCACAGAATTAAAAAATGTAGTCAAATTGCTAACCCCTTAGCCAATACATCAATTATTTAGACCAAAAAATAAATAAAAAAGTATCACTAAAACGAGGACAAGGTGTGTTTGTAAAGGTACTACTAAGAACATGAGATGTTGTGAGAATGCAAATACATTGGCATTGTTCCTTGGAATAAGTTGTTATTAAATGCTCATAATGAACAATACAGCCACGTGAATAGTGTCTGCTGAAGGCAGGACACATTCAGAAACCTGTACCTGGGCACTTTAAAACCATTTGAAAGTATGTATGAAATGATATAAACCAAAGTATAAGGAACAAAAATGTGTTAAGATATGTGTGTGCAGTCATGCTCTTGAACATACATAGGCGACATTTTGCATGACATGTTAGGTACACGAGGGGTTCGTATTTCCCCATGAGGGGGATAGAGGAGGGGGATTGTAAAACGCCTGCAAGGTCATCTTTACATTGGTCATTGCTTCCTGTCAGTGGAGCAGAGGTGAATGGAGATTAGAGTTTGTCTCAACAGCACAGTAACAAAGCCGCAGGCCAACTCAATGTAAATGTTTCAATACAGAGACAGCAATAATGTACCAAAGATGGCTAGAAGTTTGCAGTTTTATCAATCTGATGATTCACTGTTGTTAAAACAGAATAAATTAACTAAGAAGTACAAACTGTGTGTGTGGTAAGTTTTAAAGCTATGTTCCACAGTAACTACTGCTGCAACCAAGGGTTATTTTCACTATCAATTAATATTTTCTTACTTAAAAAAATAAAAAAATAAAAAAAAATAAAAATAAAAAAGACCCTTTAAAATTCCCATTACCCAAGGTGATTTCTTCATGTTGAATTTGAATATAAAACTGAAAAAAAAGACCAGATCCATTTCAGAAACTGGATGCTGCGTAAGTTTGGAAGTATGACTTACAGTTGTGTTCAAAATAACAGCGGTCACTACATCCCTAACCTCATAAAAATCATATTTTTTGGTAGAAGTGATATTTCTACATGGCAAATAATTTACTAGTAAGTGTTGTAGAGTCATAGAAAACCAACCGTCATGACATGCATGCTGCTCATTCTGTGTAATTGAAAGGGGCATGTTCAAAATAATATATAATTAATGAGGTGATTGATTCTGTAAAGAAACAGGTGTTAATTATGGCCCATATTTAAGAAAGGAAGAAAATGTGCATGCTGGTTATAGTGCATTTCACACTGAAATACTCAGCAAAATGGGTCATTCCAGACATTGCTCTGAGGAACAGCGGACTTTAAAAAGTTGATTGGAGAGGGGGAAACATATAAAGTGCAGAAAATTATAGGCTTCTCAGCCAAAATGATTTCAAATGCCTTGAAATGGCATCCAAAGCCTGAACGACGGGAAAAACGGTCAACTACCATTCAAATGGATCGAAGAATAGCCAAAATGGCAAAGGTTCAACCAATGATCAGCTCCAGAAAAACCAAAGAAGACTTAAAGTTACCTGTGAGTCCAGTTACGATCAGACGAAGGCTATGTGAAGCAAAGCTGACAGCTAGAAACCCCGCAAAGTCCCGTTGTTGAATATCAGACATGCACTGAATAGGTTGAAATTTGCCAAATTGACACATTGACTGGCCAAAGGAGAAATGGCACAACAGTCTGTGGACTGATGAAAGCAAAAATCTTTTCTTTTTGGGTCTAGGGGCTGCAGACGGTTTGTCCGATGACTCCCATGCACTGAATTCAAGTCACAGTACACTGTGAAGACAGTAAAGCATGGTGGTGCAATCATGTTATGGAGATGTATCTCATACTGTGGTGTTGGGCCTATTTAATCGCATACTAGGGATCAATTCATCAAAATACTTGAAGAGGTCATGTTGCCTTATGCTGAAGAGGAAATGCCTTTGAAATGGGTCAACAAGACAGTGACCCTAAACACACCAGCACTGTAGTGGACAAGAAGTAGCGTTGCTTTCAGGGTCAGTATTGCAAAAGTTGAAAGCCTTGCTTGTTTAAGTTTTTATGTATCATTTTCCCCAGATACTAATGCATTTTAATGTTTTTGTGTGTCTCCAATCATATAACTGTGATTTAGTTTCTTGCGATCGAATAAAAAAAAAAACCCCAAAAAACAAAGAAATCTCTGTAACCCTCAATTTCCGCAGGATGCGTAATGGCTCCGCTGCGTGACGGCTCCGTGCTCCGCCATCTGTCAACACCCACCAGGTCTGGATTTGTTGCGAAACGGCTGCAGCCAGCTGAAGTCTCGAGGACCCACGAGATCTCACAAATTCATGTAGAATAGAACCACAAAGACAACAGTTTGTTTTCATCCAGAATAACAGAGAGGAAACAACTCTGTGCTGTGTTTTCAAGGTGTAGTGCAGAGAAATATGATCCACCCTGAGCACGGTCTATTATATTTAGAAAATTAACCGGATGTTTTATCTTGTTTTTGTGCTCGACTTCCTGTCCCACACTGTTGTGTGCTGAATTGCTGCGGAGCTCTCCGGCAAAAATAGAAGCTCTGCGTATCTGCTCCAGAGGGCTGCGGATCGCCGCAGCAGTTACGCAGTCAGTGGAAGTATACACATGGACTTTAATGGAAACCTAATGACTCTGAAGCCGCTCCAGAGCGGATCCGCAGCAGTTATGCATCCTGTGGAAATTGAGGGTAAGTGTGCATGTCTGTTTGGCTGTGAGTCATTCGAATATCTCCAAGAACTGCTTACCAGATCCACTTTACAATTGGGGGTCTATTGCTGGGTACCCAATGACCTGCCTGCACATTTACTGTATATATTAATACATTTTTACTAACAGCGGGGGTGGTGCTTCATGACGCTGCTTTATCTAATTTGGGTTTAAACCATAAGGCTCTCCTTATAAAAAAAGAGGAACTAGATAATGCAATCACCTGCTGAGGTTTGTAGTTTGAACATAATCGTACAGACACATGGCTCTTCATGTCACATGATTACTACCAGAGATGGGAAGTAACAAAGTACAAATATTTCGTTACTGTACTCAAGTAGATTTTTCAGATATTTTTACTTTACTATTTATTTTTTTGGCGACTTTTTACTTTTACTCCTTAAATTTTAACACGATAATCGGTACTTTCTACTCCTTACATTTTACAAAATTGTCTCGTTACTTTAGTTTTGTACTAAAAGTTGTCTATCAGGAGTGATTGTGAGTGCATGTTGGAGAATAGCGTGAACAAGCGCCTCGCACCGCGAGCGGGGAGCACGACACATGGAGAAAAAGTTAGAGAAAAGAAAAAGAAACTAGCTGTCTGGAGGATAATCAGTTGAGATGGTGTGCGTCTTTGAGAACTGTAAGTCATATAACTTATGTTGTCAGTTAATTTTAGCCTGATGTTGTATTGGTCTATAGTTATTGCACATTTAAAAGTTGGCTTGTTTGTGTTCTTCACCGGTTACCTAGGTTACACCTGTTACCTAGGTTACACCTGGCTGTTGATTTGATACAATGGCAATTGTTGAACGTCCTTGCTCATTAACATAATGTAATATATACTGGGCTTATTGTTATTATTTACTAGCATACTGTATATGATTCCTATGTATTGTGTTTGGTAGCCTTTACAATGTTATTTATTTTATTACCACACAAACAGCCATAGCCTCCCCCATGTTTATACTGATGCTTGATTGTAATAAAGCATCAACAGAGAGAAGTTGTCTCTGTCTGTGTTTTAACAGACACACCTGGGCCGAAGTTGGAAACCAGAATCAGCTTTAAATACAGTCCTAATCTAGTCCTCACTAAAGTTTAAAATAATTTCACCAGAGTTAGTTATTATTTTTGCGTTATCAATACCAAATTGAATCTAATTGGATGGGAATATACACAGACTTCTCACAAAATTTATATAAAAAAAAAACAAAACAACAACATCACACTTGAATTCATATCTTGCTACTCAGTCAGGATCTTATTAACATGGAGTCCCAGTCTCTGTCACAATAAATAAGCTGTATGTTTTAGGCCTATTGGCAGACAGCCATTTAAAATGTAGACAATGGCATATAGAGCTTTTTCCCCCCCATGTCGCCTGATGTTTCTCAGCGTGCTGTCTAGTAACATCTGTCTGGTCCAGGTAGCGTTGTCATTCGCAAGGCTACTTTTACTTTTATACTTTAAGTACATTTCCAAGCCTGTACTTTGTTACTTTTACTTGAGTAAAGAAGTTAAATCCGTACTCCTACTTTAACCAGGAGTATTTTTTAAACACAATTATCTGTACTACTACTTGAGTATGGAAAGTGTGTACTTTTGCTATGTCTGATTACTACCACCCCCTCCTTCCCATTAAGACAAGTATTGACCTTTTTTTTTTTCAAGTTAAGTGGATGACACTTCAAATACATGTGCATTTGCACAGGCAATAATCTGTTGTAAACATTAAATTAGGGTGGCAGCCGTTAGTGGAAATAACCAATATTTATCTGAAACAAACAATGCTTCTAGCAAGACAACCTTTACACAACTAACAAAAAAGACCACGTTAGAATTGACTTGCTGAGTTATGCAACCAGTAGACAAAAAAGCATGTGCAAACGTTCTAGTTTTGCAAGTCAATTACGTCACATCAACTGAATGTTTCTGTCTGTTTATTACATTACGTATACCTTATTTGTGAAATATTTGTCTTCACTTGTTGATCACTGTGTTGATCAAAAAGCGGTAGAATGGGGTTGCCATAAGGCTAAAACAAGCTTGCATCAGTGCCATCTTTCAATAGCTTAAATAGGGTTTTTGTTATTACAGTTAAACATTTATTTTCATCTACATTCCATTGCTTGGAATTTATAGTTACATTTATTCTATCCTAATCTATTACCGTTTTACCTCAATGATCTCTGTCACCGATCTGCTCTTTTACAGTATTTATCCATCTTTTTATTCACTTATTTTTGTCCATGAATAAAATTAATTCAGTAAATGTATTAATCCTATTGGAGGAATTAAAAAAAGCTCAATAAACCAGAAGAATGGTTAAAAGAAAAAAGCTGGTTCTGACTGGTCTCAACCCATTCAACACACAAACTGTGATCTTTAGTATCTTCATTTTAAAAAAGGAGAAATGTTGCATAAAACATGCTATTCATATGCACAGACTTTCACTTTCACTTAGTTTAGGTTGATCCCACCTGGATCGTAAGACAAGATTTGCTTTGAGGTAGCAGGGGCTGTGATGATATAACTGTACAAAACGTTCAACTAAGATGTTATATTTTCATTACAGTACAGGAAATGTGGCCAGCGTAGAGATAAAAATGAACTAGACCTATGCAGGAGAGTTTTTAGTAAATCATTTGTCTGACAGTTTAAGAAACCAAAGCAGCAAGGGGATCAGGGAAATGGAGATGCACAGCATTTAAATGTATTCTAACCCCTTCTCAAAGTTAAACCTACACCCACACAGCATGCTATCAGCAGTACATGAATGGGCGTTGAAGGCTAGATAAAACATATTTTGAAAAAATATATAGTTTCCCACATTTGTTCTCAGACAAAAAGGTGTGTATTGTAACTGTACACGTTTCTTATATCCACAATCCATAGCCTCAGGCATTTTCCATCAAGTCCAGTGGGGATATTTAAGACTAAAAGGCATCCATTGTTGCTTGAAGTTGATGAAATCCTTTAAGCCTACTTTAGACTCCTGCTGTTGCTCCCAGCATGGCAACCAGTTGTATTTGCTTGTACAGTAACTGTGGAGACAGATTACCTTCATTCAGCCCCTTAACGGTTTTATAATGATCAGCTAAAACCTTTAGATGTTAAAGCAGTTACAGACTGTTACATTAAGTTACAGGCTGTCTGCAAAAGAGATGTATAACTTCAGTTAATGCCGATTTTTTACTGCTAGAGTTGCATAACAATTATATAGACCAATTGTTTCATCTATAACATGTCAGAAAATATTTAAAAAAAAATGTTCAAATGTCTGGTTTTGTCTGACCAACAGTACAAAAACCCAAAGATCAGTTTACAATGATGTAAAACAGAAAAGTTAATACATTGGAGAAGCTGCAACCAGACAACATTTGACATTACAGCTTAGAAAATAAATCGATCATCAAAATAGTTAATTTGATTCACTTTATGGCAATTGGCTAATGAATGAATTAACTTATCATTTTAGCTCTACATACAGAGAGTCTGTTTGGGTTCTGGACGAAAATATAAATATTTATATAATAGAAAACTATCATATTCACATTTGAGAAACTACAAAAATTACTTCGGAAACTGAGAAAATTAAATTGATCAAAATAGTTGCAGATTAATTTGATGTCAATCAACTAATTCATTGTTTCAGTCCCCAAGCATAATTTCATCATACTTTCAAAACACCCCAAACTCTACAGTGGAATTGTCACAACCACCCAAACACACACATTGCAGAGGACATGGTTCGTCTGAAATTCGTTGGCAGAACAGGGAAGAGAAGAAACAAATAAGGCTGAGAGAGATAAGACACAAGCATCACTGGGTGAGGTTCCTCACATGCAGACCTGATACCAGGGTCAGGAGAAGATAGAGATCTGATGGAAGCCTAGAACAAGACTTTCAGCTATGGTTGCACACAAAGTTCAAGGTCGTAACTCTATTATCAGTCTGTCTAATAATATCAGTCTATAATGCTACTGATTACATTTTTATGAAACTTAGGATATCGCTTATTGCTCAGTTCCAGTATTTTCAAAATTGCCTTGACTGCCTCTGAGAAATTGCTACAACACTGTAAGTGAGGCACAAAATCTGGTTCAAGAAGAATCCACTGACTGGGCACGATGCTGGCATGACATGACGTAAGAGGTCAAAGGGTCTTGGACGCATGAAAAAAGAAAAAGGAAAAAAAAAACAGTAAAAGAAAATGTCAGCCATGTGGGTGAATGTCATCATGTGGTACAAAGATCAGCAACATACTGTATACTGCCAACAGCAAGACTTGGTCCTTGATAACCACAGCATTTCAGAAAGAGAAAAATTCCCCCATGGACAGCGCCAAAGCTAAAAAGGATTAGTAAAAGGGGATGGAGGTCATTGCATTAGATGACCAGCCGTTTCAAAGCCTATACACAGCCCAGTTGTCATTTTGCTGACGACTGTCTCCCTGACATCTACGATGTTTAGCCACTGCACAGTGGATTGACAAATATTTTAACCTGATAAAAGCAGTGTTAAACTCTAAGAGTAATATATTTTGTTACCTTTGTAATGGCTTTTAAAATTAATATAACAAAATGTTTAGCTGGGCTTCCACATAAGTACTAAAAGATTATAGTCATTGAGGAGGTAATGTTAGTTGTATAACACGCTGAAAAGGGCTTAGAGTTTATGCAAGAGTGCAGAAAAAAAAAAAACGGCCAAAAGGAAAAAATGAGACACACACACTCATCTAAGAAGCCAATTCTCTAACTTTTAACACTGAGCCTCTGACATGGAAGATTACTGTGAGAAAAGGTGAATTATGTTTGAGGCTTAAGCATGGAATGACTATAAAATAAAAACCTCAGTAGACAAAGAAAATTCATTAAAAACTTGTGACGAATACTTAGCTTTGTCTAGCTGCTTTGTCTAGGAAGTCATTAGCAAACTAACAATTTTAAAATCCCGCATGGAAATGTACATTGTTGCATCTATAAAATTGGTTTAGAATAATATTCATTTTTTTAATAATATTGATTTCTTTGTGTCCATGTTACAAAAAAGGGAACAACAATGCACAGGTATCCGTCAAATACTTATTTTAAACATTGGTATCTGCCAAGAGTTTCAGATTCATGTATTTACGATTAAACCAAACAAACATTGTGGTATGGAGTACAAACTAAAAAACAAAAGGAAGCATCAGTACTACGGTAGGTAGCCAGAATCATTTAAAGAGGGGCAGAGCGTTGCCCAAGAAGGCCTCTAATCCACATACAAGCCTAAGTTTAAACATGAACTTGACGGTAACGTGACTTACATGTATTTTGGCAAACATTTATTTCTATTCTCCACAATTCTTGGATTTTAATATTCAAATAAAACATGGTATTTGTCCCCCAGACACATAAAACATTTTGTTCCTTTCCACACCCTTGTATCATCCTATTTTCGGTATTCTGGTTAGAGACTCAAAGGTTACAAAGTGCCTGGACATGCCCTCTTTTTCCATAGTCATCTTTAAATTCACATGATGATATACTCTGAAACTCATGGTGGCACTTCTGCAGTACTAATCTTTTAACCTCTGTTCAACTGCTAGCAGATTACATAAACACAGGGTGCCAGTGTAGGTAGGAGAGACAGTGGGAAGCGACGGTAGAAAGACGCAGCTGAGCTGGCCTGGCCATGGGCAAGCCAGCCTTCTTGGAGAATTCTTTATTGCTTTTTCCCCTCCCTTTGTAGAATTTCTTTTTTTACTTCAAAGATAGGCTACCCGAGTAACAATTATGAAGGTAAAATAAATTCCTGTATTGAATTTGTGATTATTTGGCTACAACATTTCTATTTCTATCTCCCTTGCTGACACAACCTATAAAACTTTATGCTAATTATTCCGTAATGACATCACAAATATGCAAATGTTACTCCACAAATTGCTTTGTAATCTGTGGGAAAACATTGCGTCATAGTTCCTCATATTGTTACATGTTGACATGTTTTAACATGTAATGTGAACATGAGGAATTTAAGATAAACAATTGCATCCCTAGTCATGTATGCTGGTTTTATATGGGTGCCTCAAGCTCCTCCCTGTGGGGCATGTGGTGGAATTTCCAGCTTACAAACTCATGCTTTGCAAGTTGTGACAGTGGTACCCAGTCTTATTCAGGTCAGTGTCCAACATACAGTGGGGAGAACAATATTTGATACACTGTATATTTTACAGGTTTTCCTACTTACAAAGCATGTAGAGGTCTGTAATTTTTATTATAGCTACACTTCCACTGTGAGAGACGGAATATAAAACAGAAAATCACATTGTATGATTTTTAAATAATTGATTTGCATTTTATTGCAGTACAGTAAGTATTTAATCACCAACCAACCAGTAAGAATTCCGTCTCTCACAGACCTGTTAGTTTTTCTTTAAAAGCCCTCCTGTTGTCCATTCATTACCTGTATTAACTGCACCTGGATAAAAGACACCTGTCCACACACTCAAACAGACTCCAAACTCTCCACAATGGCCAAGACCAGAGAGCTGTGTACGAACATCAGGGATACAATTGTAGACCTGCACAAGGCTGGGGTGGGCTACAGGACAATAGGCAAGCAGCTTGGTGAGAAGGTAACAACTGCTGGCGCAATTTTTAGAAAATGGAAGAAGTTCAAGATGACGGTCAAGCTCCCTCGGTCTGGGGCTCCATGCAAGCTCTCACCTCATGGGGCGTCAATGATCATAAGCAAGGGGAGGGATCAGCCCAGAACTACACGGCAGGACCTGGTCAATGACCTGAAGAGAGCTGGGACCACAGTCTAAAAGAAAACCATTAGTAACACATTATGCAGTCATTGATTTAAATCTTGCAGTGCATGCAAGGTCCCCCTGCTCAAGCCAGCGCGTGTCCAGGCCTGTTTGCCAATGACCATCTGGATGATCGAGAGGAAAAATGGGAGAAGGTCATGTGGTCTAATGAGACAAAAATAAAGCTTTTTGGTCTAAACTCCACTTGTCGTGTTTGGAGGAAGAAGAAGGATGAGTACAACCCTAAGAACACCATCCCTACCCTGAAGCGCAGAGGTGGAAAAGTCATTCTTTGGGGATGCTTTTCTGTAAAGGGGACAGGACGATTACCCTGTATTGAGGGGACGATGGATGGGGCCATGTATCACAAGATCTTGGCCAATAACCTCCTTCCCTCAGTAAGAGCACTGAAGATGGGTTGTGGCTGGGTCTTCCAGCATGACAATGACCCAAAACACAACCAGTATGTCTGTAGAGCTGAGCAATAGGGCTAAAATCTACTACAGACAGACAGACAGACAGACACACACACACACACACACACACACACACAAAGGGCTATTGTAAGTTTGACACAGGACACATCAATGAGAAGACAATAAGGAGAATAAATTATTCTCTAATACTGTTAAAGTGATTTGTGTAGTTTTAACAGTTTAAAACGGTATGCTACGTTGTTCAGTCCTTGGTATGCAAGAATCATATAGTGTGCTTAGCTGCCTTTGGCCATTTAATCCCCAATTTACTCCATTTCGAGATTAGAAGGGCACAATGTGTAGCCACCAACAATAAAAAGTTCTTTATTTAGCAACAAAATATAGCAAAAAGAAAGGTATACTATTAAGTACTACATGCTAAAATGTTACTATTCGCCACCAACAATGCAACCACCCACACCCCCCTTTACACAGTAAAGTGGGAAGGCACAGCATGACCCAGCAATTTGAGCTAATGACTAAGTCACATGTTGTCAGCAGCAAACCGGGCCAAGAATCCAGTTCTGTGAGCCAGTTTACCTCACTGTGACTGTTCCTTGTCTCACATCCTGTGAGGTGATCCTCTGTATCCATTTACTGAGCATCTGAGACTAAAGAGTGCAAAAGGCTGAATGCATAGTTTTCAAATAATAATGTGACAGTTACATACCATAATTACTTACACATTGTGTGAACGAGAAACTTCCTAAAGAATTAAGAGGAAACAGTCCATGTGATGACTGCAGTTCACTGTACAAGCTACACTTAACTGCAGATAAGCTTCCTATTTTATTTAGGCACCTTTCCAATTAATGGGGAACAACATATACATCAGCCTGTGAACAGATTGATGGCTGCACATCTACAGACACTGACTCATTTAAGAACAGCACCTGGGGTCCTTTTCAGGAAGGAGTAGGCTGACTCAGAGTTATGAGCGTGCACCACCACAATAAAAACTCAGCATGAATGGACCCAATACAGACAAATGCGCCTGCTACAGATTGAATAAATAAATGAGGAAATGAAAAAGTGCTGTGTCAGAAGGAGGAGACAGAAAAGAAAACCTGTTCCTGACCAGGTTAGGTTCACAGGCTCAGTTACCATAGTAACTGACTGAGGTTACCTAAATTACCTCTCTTTCTGAAACGGGCTGGAGTTACCCGTTTCTCAGGTTTGATAACCTCCCTTTCTAAAACCGAAAACCCATAATTTTCCTCATCTCAGGGTTAACTACGTTTTCACTAAAATTGCTTTCTGAAACGGACCCCTGATCAGTATAACTGTACCTTTGAGGCAGCCTAGATTAGAGTAGTAAGTAATGAACCACATATACACACACACACACACAGTACCCTGTAAATTATATGTTGGCTGAAAAACAAAATAAAAGGGTGTACAACCAACACTTATGAGGCAAAAAACTAAAACAAAGAAGGGGTTGCACAGCATTAGTCCTCAGGCAAACAGTAGTTAAGCTAACCATTTCAACTACAAGGTCTTGATTATGGATAAGTGAACTACAAATATGAAATTGAGGAAACTGTATTGGTCAAGATACATCTCTCATGCAGGGATATTTAGTGACTAGTTGTTGTATTTTTGTTTTTAAATGGGATGAATTACCTTTAAAACTTTAGAGCCAAAATAATTAGTCGCTTAATTTAAAAGTCAACCAACAGAAAATGAATCTGCAACTATAATTAATTAATCACTTCAGTAATTTTTCAAGCAAAAATGGCCAACACAGGTTCAGCTTCTCAATTGTCCTGATTTGCTTCTTACATTATACTTAATTTAATTTATTTGGGTTTTGGACATATTGTCAGTTAAAACAAGGTATTTAAAGATGCTACCACTGGGTCTATGAAGTTATAAATAGCCTTTTTCTTACTATCGTCTAACATTTTGACAAAGAAATTAATCAGTTAATCAAGAAACTAATCAGCAGACTAATCAATAGCAAAAATAGTCCCCAGGGGCAGCCCTAATTGGAGAAGATTTTAATCAAACCACAAAGCACACCACCATCTCTTGATCCACAGTCCCCATCTGTTGCTAGTAAGGAATACTCTTTCCAATATCCTTGTTTGGTTGAGGGGAAAAAACATACAATCTCATTTCTAAACAGTTTTCTCTCGCTTTCTCTTAAATTAGCGAAGCCGGATCTTGTGGCAACTTTATCAACATCTGGATAGCAGGGACGGGTTGGGGGACTGCACCCTTAACAATCAACTCAACCAACCCACTAAACATGTATTTAGGATGTCTAAAGACGCATGCCAGCACTTTGAAACAGCAAAGAGTAGCAAAACACCTGCTCCAAAGAGCATGTGACATAGCTTTCTGCTTCACATGTTCCTCCATCACACTGGTCCACAGACACATTCATCTCCAAACAACATACATCAAAGGTCTAAATTACTAAAAAAAAAAAAAAAGGCCAGTCACCCAGACAACTGTGGCCACACAGAATTTTGATCCACACGTCATAGTTTCATCAACTTCTGTACAGACCGGAAGCAACTTCACATCCAGAACCTGTACAGTTCACACTGGCACCTCCTAGGAAGGTCAACTGTCAGAGTATCAAAAATAAACCACTGGTGGTGGAGAGGGACTGGCACAAACCTCAGTCTTGCTCTCACACCAGCGTGCCACAAGACAAGATAGGAGAATTTACCCTTCCTGAGTCTTATGCAAACTGCAGGCACAGCTGCAATGCAAATTACTCTGGATGCAAGAATGAATGCAAAGAAGTGCTGTGTACACTGATTGTACTGCAACACCTTACACTCTGCAGGTGCTCAAAAAACACTTATCTTAATTATGAACTTAGTGCTAAATTTGTATTTATGTCATACCCTCATGTTATCTTATTGTAAGTTCTTCTTTGATATGACTATGCTCTTATTGTAGGGACTAGTGATTTTATTGCTTAACTGACCCCTTACTCTCATCAAATACATTTCATTGTACCGTTGACCCATGTGTTAACCTACATAGGACTAATAAAACTTAAACCTTTGTAGATAAGAGAGAGAGAGAGAGAGAGAGAGAGAGAGAGAGAGAGAGAGAGAGAGAGAGAGAGAGAGCGCTGTTCTACAAAGCAAGATCAACATGCCCTGGATTTCTTTCCGTTACCCGGCTTCACTTACCCTAACTACAGCGGTCCCGCATAAGCTGTGTCACGACGGTGGATAACAACTAGTTCAGTCAACCCAGGGTTTCCCAATCCAGCGACAGGCACGTTCAAATTAAAGAGGCGGTGTTTGCACAGCATGACCCAATCAAACATCTAACCAAGCCGCAAATCTTACACAAGAGCAAACTATAATTCTACAGAAATATGAAGAACTAAGACACGGTTGTATGGAATGCAATACAGTCGCTGCTTCCTAAAACGGGAAGGAAAGCTGGCAAACAAATAGCTGACGTTGTAAATGCGTAAGTCACAAAATTTATCAATATCACTTCTCCATCAGTCAGGCACAAGATCAGACCATGATTACACTTGTGCTTTCCATAAACTGTTGTTTCTTTAGCCTTTTATTTCAGTTGCAGCCCTAGCGGTGGTAAGTGATTGTGAGAGCAAATCCAAAATATAAAAACATAATTCAAACTGATGTGCGCATTGGCAACACACAGCTCAACAATCCGACAAATAGCCTATACGTAATTACTGCCGCTGAAAAGCTGTATCTTTCATAAAGATAGCCTTCAAGAAATGTTAACGGGGTTATCGCTCTCTAACCTTTTACGAGTGCACCTCTCTCTCCAGACATCGAGCTTCACCAAATCTTCTAAGAACGGTGACGCCGTTATCAAACGAACAGAGTATTGATAGGTCAGTAGGCGGTGCTTTTACACCAGTTGATCTCTGATCTCCGATCTCCAACATAACCTGCTCCTGAGCAGTATCAAGTGATCCACCCTTGTGATACAAAAACCCTGGGTTGAACCTGAAGTTACCTTTAACGCCAAATCTTGCTTCGTAGTACAAGCTTCAGGTGACCCAGTGCCCACACTAAACTGCCGGCTGTAGACGTGTGTGTCAGGAGGCAACTCCAGCCCTCCAGCTCCACCTAAGCCCCTGACTACAAACCCGTTGCTCTGACCTCTGTGTTTAGGACATCTTTTGACCACCTTGTTCTGTCTCACTTAAAAACCCTCGCTGACCAACTCCTGAAACCCCTGCATTTGGCCTATAGAGCCAATAGGTGGGTTGATTTTAAGTGTATAGCTTTTTCCAGTTATCCCTGTTCGGGTGTTTTTAGGTGAGACGTTTCATTAAAGAATATCAAGTCTTCCCGAGCCTTGACTGACAGACTCTTAACCCCCCACCAGTCACTAAATGTTAAATTAGCACACATCCCGGACCATTGCACATATTATATTTATATACAAACTGTAATCTTCTGTACATCTCCTGATATTTTTGCACACCATGCACAACCCACACACACCATTCTTTTCCTTCCTAAAACAATTATATTGTACATATTTGCTATAGTGTCTATTACATATTTTGTATTGCAATATTTTTATTACATATTTATGTTCTTGACTGCTGCAGTACTTTTCTCTATTGTTTATTCCCTTTTTAATGTTTATTGTATGCACCAAACACGCCATGGCAAATTCCATGAAAGTGGAAAACTTACTTTGGCAATAACTTCTTATTGTGATATTTAAAAATGTTGCTCGAGTGGAGTTTTCACATCTTCAAACAATTTTTTCTCTCCATTAATCTTATAGCAGTAGAGATTTCGAGACCTTTCACTACAAATTTAGACTGGTAGCTGAGACAGTCAAAGCTGCCTTTTTGTCATCAGGGATTAATATGAAGTAGTTTTAGATCTCACAATGATACTGTGTACACACACACACACACACACACACACACACACACACACACACACACACACACACACACACACACACACACACACACAGTCAGTGCTGCCTGGTAGTAGCCTGTAGTTTCTTATCTTCTTACCTTATGGGGTCTCATTTAATTAAATGACAGGGAAATGCACCTTAGTGATGCATGTTAAGTCCATATGGTGTGTTAAAGCCATCATATCTAGAAACCTTGAGGCGTCTGGTCTCAATACCAAAGATAAGTAATAGCTTGTTATTGTTTCTTTACAATGTTTTGTCGTGCCAAAAATGGGAAAAGTAAATAGTGACACATTTTGGCCTTGTGTTTCACGGTCACACTTCAGCATCAGCAAACATACAGTCACGCCGGCCCAAGTCGTCTAGCTAGCTCTGTAAAATGTTCTCCGCTACAAGCTACATAGCATAGAGCAGGAGCTTCTAACTGTCCCGCTTCTTAGCATGCACATGTAAACTAAGAGTGTTTTATGGGATTAAAAATGGCACGTTTGTCCTCACCTGTCTGATGAAAGAGAAGACGGTTCCACTTCCCTTCTCGGCTAACGTTACGTCCGTTGGCTCGTCCCCGTGGTTTGTGTTTTGAAACGGTGTGCGCACGAGGAAGGGGGATACAGATAGCTTGAAGCTAGAAGATAACCCAAGCCAAACTGACTGCGGTGAAGAGACAAAACCGTGTTCAAGCCCGGTTCTTCCGAGGTGAGCTACTCGTCTGCAACAAACGGGGTTTTAAACAGCTGCTCTGCTTACAGAAGGATTTCGCCTTTCATAAAGCCACGAAGGGGTTGACGTTCGTACTCACGCAAGCCTACATCCTCAACCCACCCCTTGCCGTGGCTCAGCAAATCAGAGGCGGCCTAGCTGTGACGCACCCCGCCCTCAGGAACCTTGTGTTGTAACGATGGGGGATGTTCAGGTTAGATGCTAGATCGGATCCGCTAGATGTGTCGACGTCAAAGGATGTGCCTCGGTGCCCGCCTTTCTGCCTTTTTCTGCCTCTGATTAGTTTACCCTGGTATTCTTACCCAAATCCTAACCAATCCGCACAACCCATGCCTAAACCTAACTACGTTGACCATTCTAGCAGATCCGATTTAGGATCTACGCTACCGATGTTCAGCGACAACCGCTTTTGTAATAATAACCTTTCTTGCATAAACTGCGCTTTTTTTTTCTACCACTGGGCAGCATGTTCACTACTTCCTAAAATATTAAAATGGTCTTTCTCCTTTTCTTTAACTGTCTATGGTCTTTCTCCTCGCCATCCACTGTGATGCCTTCAGGCGGATGTCATCAGACTGCCATCTAATGGTTGTTTGTTTGCAAAGCCTTCATTGGCTTACATTCACATCCTTTGGATCGTAACAAAACACAATTGACAAAAGGTTGGATAACAGGGCAAAACAAGCAGCAAAACATCTGCTATGTGGTATGGGTTTTTGGAATTTCAGTTTTTTATGGTTTTAAAGAAAAGGTTGGTATTAATAATTTTAGGGTTACACAAGTTGATGTATTTATAAAACATTTTGCAGGCATTTTGCACTGGTATTTGAAATATGCCATCTAGAATAAACACAAGTCAGGAGCGATTGCTGAGCCAAACCATCTACCCCAGACTAACCCAAACCAAGAATGGTCTTAGCCTACATTAGACTACAGTATTAGTATGGTAATATGTAAGTTCAGGTTGTAGTGCTTATATATATAATGCAAGTTGTAAATATCAATAACCTAAGCACAATGTTACCTAAAGATGTAAGGTCACTGAGTTATTAAAGTTGATTAATACATTTCTGGCTACTTGAGTTCTCGGGAAGAGAGGATAGCTGACACAAGTTGTTGGTATGACATGCTATCAAATAATGGCCTGGTGACTAACCAGCACCCAAACAGCAACATTAGTATTAATTTGATCTTTGGCCTTCTGATTAGGGCAACACCTGCAAGGGGGCCTGATGTGAGCCCATAAGGACATCCCTGTTTCTCCTGGACTCTGTAAATGTAAAGGGACTGCTCTTAAATAGCACTTTTCTAGTCTGACCAACTACTCAAAATGCTTTTACATTGTACAGGAACCATTCACCTTCCACACACATTCATACCCTGTAGAGGGTGCCGTACAAGGTGCCACCTGCTGATCAGATAAACACTCAGAAGGCGCAGCATCAGGTGCAACTCAGGGTTCAGGGTTCAGTGTCTTGCCCAAGGGAAGACATAGGACTGCAGGGGCAGGAATCGACCTGCCAACCTTCCGATTGGCAGGCAACCACGCTACCACTAAGCCACAGCCAGACTCTATGCAGTAATATGCTTCAGATATATTCCTATTTAGCTCACTATAAGTATTTAGTTTGTGGTGGTTTAACTAAACAAAACGTATTTACGCATCATGAAAGCACAATATATACCAAAATAATAAAGGTTGTAAAATCAGATTTTACAAGACGGCCTACAAGAAGGTGCCTCTTGATTAGGTAAAATACAATTGTTAAAACTCCTTTAAACTTTAAACCCCTCACTGAAAGATGGTGCTCTAAAAGAACACATTATAAATATCATAATTATAAAGTGATTTCATTATACAAATATTCCAGATTGGAGTGGGAACTTAACTATTTAAACAAACAGCACTCAAACTGACTGCACATTATTATTCTATTGTATTCAGAAAAATTAGCAGATTTTTTTCTAAACTCCTGCAATGTACTGTAGCTTGCATTTTTTACTCAAGACATAAGCAGCCATGAAATATGAGATGTTGCACAATGATTATATGTACAACAGATATATATCTCATGACACAGTTTTGTCTCCACTTGCATTTTACTTGACTTTAAGTTGAAGCTGTGTGACTGGTGTTAATTCTAATGTAGTCAAATTGAGACATGAGAATGCATTTTTTTATTAGTAAGTGTCTATTTAAATTAAAAATATATTGCAAATTGTAAACCATAATAATTTTGATTTGATTTGATTTATTTTCACAACAAAAACATTAAAAACAGTATTATATGTTTCACAAAAAGATGTGATGGACAATTGCCGAAAAACCCTCAAGGGGCGTTAATAAGTGGCAATCTCCATAGAAACAATTACATTTAACAATTTAAAAACAATTTATATATAATATATGTAAAAAAAAAAGAAGAAAAAACAAACAAAAAAACCCAAAAGAAAACAAATTTCTTTGTATAAAACGATTTAAAATTACATTTAGAGCACAAACCCATATGGAAAATTCAGACAATTTAGGAGCAACAATTTTACTCTCTGTTTAAACTGTTCTTTAGAAAGCTCTATAAGTGAGGTAGGAAGACTGTTCCATATCTTTGACCCTCTGTATAGTACACTAAACTGTGTTTGAGTCATTCGAGAGTAGGGAGGCCTAAGGACGATTACTATGAGTCGGATAATGGTGAAATTCATTATTAAAAGTAAAAATATTACAAAAATGCTGAGGAAATAACTTTTTTATAGAACGATGAACGAATAAAGCAATTTGAAGTTGATTCACTTGGTAAACACTAAGAATACTTGCCTGAGCAAACAATGATTGGGAGGGGTGTCTACGATTTACACAAAATATTATTCTTAAAGCTCGCTTCTGAAGTTGAAAAATAGATTCCAGTTTAATTGGGTGGGTGCTAGCCCAAGCAACATTGCAGTAATTGATATATGGATACAACATTGAATAATACAACATAATTGCAACTTTTTAGTTAATCAAGTGCCGAGTTTTTCCTAGTATACCGACCACTTTGGCTATTTTTGTACTTATGGCACTAATGTGAGGTTTCCAGGATAAAGAGTCATCTAGTATAACGTTGAGGAAACGAGCAGATCTAACATTATTAATGGAGATATTATTAATTTGAATTTTTATTGAAGATTTGAATGTATCAGACTTAATACTGAAAAATATATAACTTGTTTTTTTTATGTTGAGTGACAGTTTGTGGGACTTGAACCAAGTAGATAACTTGTCAAGTTTTTCATTAACTACCTTTACTAAAATTTCAGGATTTTTATGGGAGTAAAACACACTTGTATCGTCTGCAAATAAGATTTTAGAAAGTTTATCTGAGACATTAGGGAGGTCATTAACATATAATAAAAATAACAAGGGACTTAAGATGGAACCCTGTGGTAAGCCACACTGAAGGGGAAGGGAAGGGGATTCTGTCCCATTATAGTTGACAGTTTGATACCGGTCTGAAAGATAACTGGTAATATATAACCATATATAACCAATAACATAATAACAACAAGCTAATATTCAAACCCACAAATTACATTAATTAAGTTTTTTCTTAATACATTTAATAATGATTGTTGCGTGTGTGGAGTTACAGTAACTAGGTTATTACAGTCCATGTAAACACGTTCTCCGATTAACCTGCAAAACATGATTCTCTGACTAACCTGGTTACTTGCTGTAAGTGCATCATGTAAACACACTAAATATATCTGACTAAATGCCTTTGTGCACCGGCACAATCCCCTGGAAAACACAAGTGAACTTTTGATCTTAGTAAAGTCAGTAATACCAAGAGCCATACCAACACATGAGGAGCTACAGCTCCTCATGTGTTGGTATGAGGATATCAGCAGGACTGTACACTTGCATCAATATGATTGTACATTACAAGTCAGTTGTCAGCCACGCTGTTGAATAAACCATTGGAGGTGAGACATGAATGAAGGAGCTAATTCAAGCCGGACTCAGTGCTCTGCCTCAACAAACACAATAACTTAATCTTAAATAATCAAAGATAGAATTATGACAAATACTCGGTACTAATGGTGTTACTTTGTACTATCACTGTCACTGCAGGACAAATAAGCTGAGCTGAAGATATGTGCTGCATGGCTCTCTCCACACACGATATGTTCCTACACAGTGCAAACTCATTTTTACACTTCACATTTGCTGACAAAACATCCTCATGTTAGTTTTTTGTGTCACTTTGTGTTTCCTTCTATAAAGCAGGGAACGTCAGTGTCCTTGCATGACCCGATCGGTCTATCTTGTTGTTGATCAACTTATCAATCAAGTCCTTACAAGCAAAATTAGCTATCATTGCATGCTTGTAACCCCTCCTCGTGTTATTATAGCAATCCATTCAACATGTGAGCATCAAAGTTTTGTTGTGTGTGTCCCATTCTCCCTGATGGGAAATGAGGCTGTTAAGAATTCACTAAATTTTATTACTTCACTAAGGGATTTTTAACTCTTGTTAGTTCACTTAATGTTTGTTCATCCACAATGTTTGCTGCTTTGTAATCTGCAGTAGAGAAATGTGGTGAAAGGACGCGTTAAAAAAGAGAAGTCGCAGCTGTTGACAGCATCTTTAATTAACCAACATCACAAAGGACTTACTGTACATAGTACTGTGGGACCTAGAGTCAGCATGCTGAAAGATACTGAAGAACCAAGATAAAGCATAATCCAACATAAGAACACACTTTTGACAGTCATTTTGCTTCTTCTGTACAGACTCCATTTTCCAATCTGAACAGCCAAAAATAATCTTCCAAAATACAAAAAAAGGAAAAAAATGTAATTATCTGTTACTAAACATAATGTTAGACAGAGATTTCTAAAACAAAAAATCAGTTCTGGTCCTATTCCTTCACCCAGTGCAGCACAGAGGAGGCCAATACAAGGTAGGATATATAACTAATAACTATACATATATACATACACACCAGTGGTGTATCAGGTGCAGGTATCTACAGTGCCTTTACTTCAGGCGCATATAATACATTAAAGTGTAAAAGTGTAGTGCAAGCTTATTCCACATAGCATTTTTGATGAAAAACATGCTTTAGTTCATTTCTCTTTTTCTTTTGCAATATTTATTCTCTTTGTTCATCCAGTGCTCTAACAACTCTTGAGGAAACAGCAGCTGTGTGTGTGTGTGTGTGTGTGTGCGCTCAGGTCAGAAGAATATTGGAAGCTTCTCCATTCCTTGTTGGTTGTTGTTGATTATTTGTGGCCAATGATAAAAACACAAGAAGCCTTTTCTGTTTCTTCAATTAGGACATAAAAAAACACACCGGTCAGACAGGGATTTCTTTTTTTTATCCAGGAAGCTTTTCTCTTGACAGTCTGTAGTAGTCCTTTTTAATCCAGAAGCAGTTTGCAAGATACAGCTAAAGGAGTGTGGCGAGAAATAAAAAACGTCTAGTTCCTGGATTAGCGTTGGGGTTACTATGTTTGGGTGTGAGTTGTGCAGGTGGGCTTTCTTATATCACATTCTCAAACAGCTGCATGGAGTTCATGATGTTCTCGTCCTGGAAAAAAAGACAAAGAAAAATATGTAGCACCAGGAGCCTGAAGTAAACAAAAGTTTAGGTTTAAAATTTTAGACATAATACTTGTTTTTCAATCAAGTGGCCACAGTGACAATGTAGTTTCCAGTCAAGTTTTGACAGACAAAAATATGAATTCAATATTAGTAATTATAAATCCTCCACTACAGTATGAACCATTACTTGTTTACTGATGCCTACTAGGTAAACAATTAACGGTTGAGAAGGGCACAAGAGCCAGGCCAAACATACATATAAACTGAGGATTGAGGAACACTTCAACTCCTCAGATCCCAGGCACATGTGGCAAGGCATACAGACCCTGACTGACTTCAAATCACACAGCATGTTGTCTCTCCCCAACTCTTGTCCCCCTCCTGATGAGCTCATCCACTTCTACACTGTGGTTCTCCCACCAGGTGACCAGCCTCTCACACTCTCCGTCACAGACGTTTGCTCTACTTTGAGCAAGGTGAATGCATGGAAGGCCGCCAGCACAGATGAAATACCTGGGCAAGTGCTCAGAGCCTGTGCCTTGCAGCTGGCTGGGGACATTTCCAATCTTTCCCTGGCTTAGGCAATCGGTATCAGCACTCTCTGTAACTGGACCCTGCCCTTTCTAGCTAACAGGTCCCAGTCTGTTAAGTTAGATAGCCTTTCTTTCTACATCATCACCCTGAACACCAGCGTGCCACAGGGTTGTGTGCTGAGCCCGCATTTGTAGTCCATGTTCATCCATGACTGCATTACTGTTTATGGCTCCAACTCCATAATCAAGTTTGCAGATGACACCACGGAAGTAGGCCTGATCAAGGACAAGGTTCAGCACTTATAACCTGGAACTTAACATCAAGAAGACAAAAAAGATCATTGTGGACTCCTTCCTTGGCCTCTACATATCAGATGATCTAGCCTAGTCTCCCAACACCTCCACCATAGTCAAGAAAACGCAGCAGCGCCTTTACTTCCTAAAGAGCCTTAAGATAGCACACCTGTGTACCAGTAACCTGGTGTACTTCTATTGCTGTACCATTGAGAGGATACTCACTAACCGCATCTCAGTCAATCACGGCAATTGCTCCATTTCCGACCGCAAATCACTCCAGCAGGTAGTTAAAACTGCCCAACAAATCACCAGCGCCCAGCTACCCACCGTTGATAACATCTACCTCAAGCGTTGCCTGGGACAGCTAAAGAACATCATTAAGGATGCCTCCCACCATAACAATGGACTTTTCACTCTCCTCCCTTCCGTTAGGTGCTACAGGAGTCTACGTTCCCGCACAAGTAGGCTCAGGAAAAGTTTCTTACCTGAGGCTGTGACCCTGCTAAACTGTAATCCTCCACTTTAAAATTCCACAGCTTTCACTATACTGCACTGCTCAGTACTTTATTGGACAGTTTTTTACTCGTCAGTTACTTGTATTATTCATATTTGCACTAAAAAAAACTCATTTTTTAACTATGTTCTGTATATATATTATCCAACTGTACATTCCTTGATGTTCATACTTTACATACCTCCCATTTGCAATCCCTACTACTACTACTATTTATATTTATATATACATATTTATATGTATATATATATATATATATATATATATATATATATACACATACACATCTTGCATAGATAACATCCTGCATAGATAACATGCAGTTAGTTAACTGCATTTCATTAGCTCTATACTTGTACTCTGCTTAATGACAATAAAATTATTAATCTTGAATCTCATTTTTCACACTATGTATAATCCTGTATAAATGTAAAACCTAAGATAGGACAGTGTTAATTTCCCTTGCCTGTTTACACTTTTTAAATTACAGATTGTTTGGAATGATGACATTAAAGAGCAGCAGAAGTAACTATAACATTTGAGTCCTTTGTTTAGCAACTACAGTACTATCAACATATTTGTCATTATATGGCATATTACAAAAAATCTAAACATCACACACAACTACATTTTGAGGGAACAAGCTCTTTCTTGACAATATTCAAAATATACTGGTTTTACTTTTAAAGGTATTTTCAATTCCCTAAAGCTAAACTATTTTTTCATTCCTTTAGTACTTTTTGAATGAGACTAGACCGCTAGAACAGCTGCAAAGTTTCAGATTAATTGTCCAATGCTTGAGTTTGGGGTTAATTAAACACACACATACTGTAGATCATTCCTCATAGTTAAATCTCAAAAGAGGTGCTTTTATCAGTTTGTCAGCATGTTTCAGACAAATGAGTACTGTACTGTTTTTAACTACCTCCAGTCTCTCGTGGTCGTCTACCGCCCAGTGGCCTCGTAATTGCAGTGATATCCCTGAGATAGTAGGTTATGTTTTACCACTGGTTTCAAAATGGAGACCAGTCCATGTCTGCCAGATAGTAAGGACCCAGACACAAATAATGATCCTGTTCTTTGGATGAGATACATACTGTACTTAATACCGGTCTATCCCTATATTGGAGGTAGCTCTGTCTTTAAAGTACTTTTACAGTTGTAATTTAGGCATTTATTGTCCCTCCTGTATATATAGCAATAGTGTAGAACAACACCTTAACCACCAAAACTACTAACAACTAAAAGCTTTTATGTTGTTCCTCCTTTTCTTCCACTTCTTTTTCTTCTGTTAATGTTGGTTTGTGCAACATGCAATTAGAGCAACAACAGGTTCAAAAGACAGATTAATAAAACAAAATAAATCAAAAAAATTACGAGCAGCTAATAATAAGGGGTAAAAGTATTAGAGCCTTATTACTAAAAACATGAGTAAGGTTTAATAATAATCTAGTCAGTGCCTGATTAATCAGTGACATCATCTTATCATTGTCACTGATCCCTGACCTGTTGTACAGTGTTTGTTGATAAGTAACTTTGATTTAGTTTTTATTATCTATCTATCTATCTATCTATCTATCTATCTATCTATCTATCTATCTATCTATCTATCTATCTATCTATCTATCTATCTATCTATCTATCTATCTATCTATCTATCTATCTATCTATCTATCTATCTATCATCTATCTATCTCTCTATCTATCTATCTATCTGTCTATCTGTCTGTCTGTCTGTCTGTCTGTCTGCATGCATTTGGAAAATTCACCTTCTGACAGGTTTCAATGAACTCTTCAATGGTCACTACACCATCTCGGTTTTTATCCATTTTCTGTAGGAAAAATACATAAGAAACAAAACAGAGAGAAAGGACAGATTAGAGCAGATTAGGGTACCTTGTTTTGTTCACAAAAGGGCCTTGTAGCACAGGAGTATGAGTAGCAATACTACAGGGTAGAAATAGTGAAAGTACTCATTGGGCAGAATGGCCCATTTCAGAATAATTATATTATTGGATTATAATTAGTGATGTATTAATGTGAAAATCAATTTAATGTTGCAGCTACTCTAATACTACTGGGTAGCTTCATCTATTATAATGGATCATGCTTTATATGTTGATTTTTTGTATTTTTTTGGATTACTAATCTAAATATGCAAAGTAACTTGTAACTAAAGCTTCCAAATAAATGTAGTGAAGTAAAAGTATTAGCATTTTCAAATATTTGCCTCTGAAATGTAGCTGAGTAGAATTATAAAGTATCATAAAATGGAAACACTCAAGTAAAGAACAAGTACCTCAAAATTGTACTGAAGTACAGTACTTGAATAAATGTACTTAGTTACATTCCAACACTGTGTACTTGTGTGTTTTTGATTTGCGTGTATTCAGAACCTGGAAGAACTTGTCCACGTGTTCAGAGGGCGCTTCATCTCGCACACAGGGGTAGGTGTACCTCCCCATCATGTCGTAAATTGACTTCATAATCGCCAGCATCTCCTGAAGAGAGGAAGACAGTAGCAAAGTGAACGAGTTAAAACAACTTTTTTATTGTTTTTAAATTTACAAAGCTCTAAGCTATACTATGAACGAAATCTTTCATAAAAGATGCAGCACAATCTGAAAGATCTTAAAGTACGTTGGTTTACCTGGATGGACCAAACATTACATTACCCAGAATGTAAGTCAGAGAACATAGAATGTAATGTAATCATTTTCCAGGTTTTATCAAAATCTGAGATCTGTCTGAGATGTCACATACCTCTTTGGTGATGTAGCCGTCCTTATTAATGTCATAGAGGTTGAAGGCCCAGTTGAGCTTCTCAGTGACCGAACCTCTGAGCAACACCGACAGGCCAATGACAAAGTCCTCAAAGCGGATTGAACCGTTCCTGTCGATGTCAAATGCGTTGAACAGGAAGTGAGCGTAGGTGGTTGCATCTGTGAAGAGAAGTCAAGGTCATAGATTTAGTGTACTGTATCTACTGTTTCTCAATATTGAAATATTGGTCTTAGTAGCTCCTTAGAAATAAAGGTCTTCATGATGATTATAACTAAAAGTACATTTACTATATGTATATAAAATATAACATTTCTTAAAACAACTGACAATTTTAAGATGAATTGCCCAACAGGCCATTAAAATGAGCTGCATAAACCGGCTCCAACAGAAAATGCTAATTATCAATGCATCAGCAACATTAATATAATGATATACTCTTCATATAACAAAATGAAAGGACTACAATACTTTTACTTTTCATAATTTTGAAGTCAATTTTGCTGCAAATACTTAAATAAGATGTTAAATGCAGGACTTTTACTTAACGTTAACAGAGTATTTTTTTACACTACTGTATCATTATTTTAATGTAAGGAATCTGTATACTTCTGTCATGATGCCATGATCTAACATATGTTTTAGTCATCAATTCAATTGTTTTTTTATGGTAATGTTGAAATAAAATGATGAAATAAAATCTAAATCTGGAACATGGAATAATTTAAGACCCTCCGTGGATCTCCCAATTACTTCAGACCAGTAAAAAATACATAATCCTCCCTCTTTTGTGACCACCTCCTCCCTAATAATTTTCGCACAGTCCCTATCAAGCAAGGACAAGAGACACAAGATTGTTTTAATGTCTAACCTCCTTGGGGAAAGAACTGAGAATAGATGGTCTTGAATGTCTCCTCATCAACCAGCCCACTGGGACACTCCTGCTCAAGAGAGGAAGAAAAAAAGATATAGAGAGAATAATTCAAGTCTATATAAAGCATAGTTATGTTGGTAAAGCAATGAAGTCTCTGCAGCCGGCAGTCGGACGTACGTTCTTGAAGCCCCGATAGAGGGACTGAAGTTCCTTCCTGGTGAACTTGGTCTGAGCCTGCAGCTGGTCCAGACCCTCCGGCTGGTGACGCACTGTTGACAGCTCCAAGTCACTGTCGCTGTTGTCTGTGAGAGAAAAAAGACATACAAGAAGAGATGTAGAGGAGGAAAGATGAAGAGAAAAAGCAGGAAGATGGGGAAAACATTGAGTGTGTGGATGCAGGTCAACAGTCAAGGAAGGGGTGGGATCACACAATTAACAGGGCGGCATTTGTTGTAAAGCAGGTGGGGAAAACGTGCAAGCTTAAGAGAGAGATTTAGCAAAAAACTGTTGCGTAGAAAAGGCAGGCGAAAGAGGGAGTAATAAATAAGAGGAGATACTTTCTTTGGGTGGAAATGTCACCAAACAAGTCACGTTTTTATCCATTCGCTTAAAAAAAGTCCATCCAGAAAATCTGAATTTAAGAAATTCCATTAAAGTTTTACTCACAGAGCAAATCACGTTATTTGTTACCAGTTCACACACACTAAGAGAAAGCATTGTACAACTGGAAAAATAAAAAAAAAAACACAATAAAAATTGGGGAGGGAGGGAAATTTTTTAATAATTGGTTGGGTATCTACCGTTACTATACTCACCATCTTTAGACAGAGAACGGGGGGGAGGAGGAGGAGGAGGAGGAGGAGGAGGAGGAGGAGGAGGAGGAGGAGGAGGAGGAGGAGGAGGAGGAGGAGGAGGAGGAGGAGGAGAGGTGTTGACATGATGGAGTTAAAGAGCGTAAATGGATAACAGTGAGAGAGCAATAGAAAGAGGAAGAAAAAAACAGAGAAAACAAGTCAGATCAGACACTGAGAGGTTTATATGCTGAGCGGTCCAGAGGACAAAGACTCAAGTTAAATTCTGATGAAACATCCAGCAGAGCAGTAAAATATAATACTCTGTGAAAAAAACCCACAGGGAGGGTGCTTAAATTCTTGTGTATAATTTGATCGTTCTGTAGGTTTCATTTAAAACAATACAGTAAAGTTCAGTAAGAAGGAGACAGCAGGAGACGACCTCTGACCTCCGCAGATGAACACTCCCATTGACAAAATGTGGAAAATCTAGGTCTCCCATGTCACTTTTCTACAAACTCTCGTAAGTGGACCAAGAGTTAAGATTTATGATTTGTCTTTGGTTCAAAGTGACAACACAAGGCGCTCATTTTAATCTCTACATATCTAAATTAATGTGTATACAAATGTATTTTGCCAGTGAATGCATGAAGCATAACAATCACCCTGACAGTGTAAACCTTTAACAGTCTATGAAAGTCTGTGATTTTTGTGTCTGAAACTGCACATATTACTGTTTGAATGTTCCAGGCTGGGATTATTTGGCTAGTTGATGGATTCATTAATTTTTGGATGTTCATGTTGTTCATGTTGGATGTTTTTTATGCAACAAAGATTTACATCTTTAAAGATGTATGTTCTTTGGGCTGAGATCTAAAGTCACGAAAGTGACAGAAGGAACATCTTTTCATGGGATTTACTGAGAATAACAAATTGTCTCCAGTATGGTCTGGCTACCCTGCTTATCTATTCTGTGACAGGAGAAAAAACATTCTGGCTAGTTTGTATTTCTTTAAAGGTCCTATGGCATGAAAATCTTACATTATGAGTTTTTTTTAACATTAATATGAGTCTGTCTATGGTCCCCCAGTGGCTAGAAATGGTGATAGGTGTAAAAAATTAAAGCTCAGATGGGCCAAGCAAGAATCTTCCCCTTATGACATCATAAGGGAAAAGATTACCTCCCCTTTCTCTGCTTTGCCCGCCCAGAGAATTTGGCCTGCCAATGAGAAAGAGAGAGACATCATGGATTGCAGCAAAGCATGGAAGTTGGTCAAGGCCCCCCCACCTCAATAGCACCGGATGTCAGGCTTTATCCCAGTAATGTACCAGAGCCAGACTACAAATTGTATCATATTAACAGAATTATTCTTTAATGTAAAATTATTTTTTTTTTCAGAAAATGTACACCCTTAGTTTCTCACAACTACTTATCCTCTAAGGATGTACAACTATCAAGACTTGCGTCAAACAAAATCCACAAATTGTTAGTGGTTAAAAGTCACCCAAATCCAGCCACCTTGCTCCATGCCCTCCTCCTTCTCTCACAGGTTGTCTCACCAGTCTCAGTGATGTCGATGAGGCCCAGCAGGTGCATCAGTTTGAGGAACATAATCACCAGGCAGACGATGCCAACAGTCTGGAGTCCCTCCGTCTCCCACCTCACACTCATCGTCCCTTCTTCTTCTATCTTCCCCTCCACAGTCCCTCTCTTTCCTTTCCTCGTTTACATAATTGGACTTTCTCTACTACTCAGTTTATCTATCTCTTGCGGTCTCACTCTCAGCTTTTCTTCTCGTTCCCTTCCTGTCTCTGAAACAGTGTCACTCACTCATCACTCACATTTTTCCCTGCTGTTTCTGTTACTCCATTTAGCTCTCCCCTTCTGCCTTTTTAATTGACTCCCCCACCCTCTCCTGTTCTTATGGATCTTTTAAAATATTCTCCACAAATAAGCAAAAGGGTCTGACGGTCCAACTCCTTTATTAAGATCAAGTGAATCAGATTATTGCTATAAAAGTACCTCTAAAGAGAAAGAGAGAGATAAATTAAAAATATTCTCTCACAAAAATCTGGACTACATCGTTAATCCTTGGGAAATCCAATCAAATAGGGAAGAAGCTCAGACACTCTCCCATCAAACATGTAGATTGTTTTGGCACAAGCGTACAGTTGGATCCTCCAATGAGTATTATTCCTCTAGTTGGTGACAAAAATCTTGTCAAATAAAAAACGATATCCCACATCCTCCATTGACTGAATGACTGATGCTCTGCAGCTTCCTCTTCTATTCCCTCCCTCCTTCTCACATATTATTAACCTGTGAACCCCCGAGGAATAGCTGCATTCCAAAAAACCTTTTTCATCAAAATAACTAATAAAAGACAGCAAGGTGTTGAATACCGAAGCTGTACATGTTTATGTTTAATAAAGATTTGTATTTATTTTTTCTAAATGTGACACACATTTGCTTTTAAAGAACTGAGAGAGTGGTGAGAAAAAGTCAACAGGTGTCCTGAATCCCATTTTCCCAGTCAGCTCTGTGATCCACTTTCTAATTGTTCCCCTGTCTCTCCTGGGGTCAGTAACACAGATTCCATAGTGTGTCACACACTCAAACTCATGTAATAAATGCTCCTTCTAGTGGAGACTGATGAAACAACAGAAACAAAGACACTGTGCAGCTACAGAAGTTTAAACAGGGGACTTCATCCTTATTGTAGAAAAATGTTTCTTTCTCTCTAACAACAATTAAGGTATTCTGCTCCGTGCATATGGACTCCGATGGGAGACAGAATTACCTCCACATTCAGTGTTGATAAATAGACCTTTTTCACAGCAGACATGTTGACATGTCATAGTAGCATGTATTCAAAACCATTAATGATGGCTGCAGGCCCTGGTATGGTGCATGCTGACTCACTGAAATAGCTTACTGGGACACTTCATGGAATTGAGCCATCGTTAAGGTTATCCATTTCAACTGTGCTGTTCCTACTATGACAAGTAAAAAATGTCTGCTGTGAAAAAGGTCCAATATAGATAGACAGACACACAGACAAACAGACAGATTTAACTGCTTACAATCATGTTAATTTTCATTTAAAGAAAACACCCAAGGATGATATTATATTTGCAAAGCACTGTTCTTTCACTGACTCAGCGTATTTTAAAAGAATATTGACTTGTAGTGCACTCCAAGTGGCGCCTAGACCCAGGGCTCCTTTAGCACATTGCTGTGTCCATCGCTTCAATTTTGCAGCTGGTGAGAGTTTTAATCATATTATCATTTTAATTACTTTTTATACTGCTGGGTTAACCTTTAATAATAGATAATGTTCATTGATGATCAATGAATGATCATTAGTTGACTTATATTTTACATTCATAATCTGAATCTGCAAAGGAACTTGTAACTAAAGCTTTAAAACAAATGTGCAGTTAAGAGTATCAATATCTGCCTCCAAAATATAGCATAGTATAGAAATATAAAGTAGCATAAGATTTAAATACTCAAGTAAAGTACAGCAAATTGTACAAAGTACTCAAGTACAGTACTTGAGTAAATGTACTTAATGTACTTAGTTACATTCCACTATTGATTAAAAGATATTTCTGACAAACATGGAAATAAGCAAACAGGTCACAAAAAAAATAATGAAACTATTAATTTCCTCTTCACCTCTTAACAGTATATTGATTTTACTCATCACTAAAATATCCTGCACTGCACCAGAGTGAAATGTGGAGTAAAAATACCAGATATTGGTTTCAGAGAACCTCAAAATACATCTCTAAAGACAAGGCTACCTCTGGCATCAGATATCTTCCAAAAATAGGACCAAGTTGGACTTAATCCAAAATCGTCATCAGAGCAGACTGGACAATCAAAGGCCAGCGGGTTAGTTTTCAATCAGATCACTGAACCAGATTTTAAACACATAGACACATGTGGACACACACACACACACACACACACACACACACACACACACACACACACACGTATGCACAAGGACTGTCAACATCAAAGCACTCTTTTCTTGAGTGCTGATAATATAAATAATGCATAAAAAGCTACAATGATGATGCTGATTGATTAGGACCTCTACTGTTCTGCTGTGAAATGTGGAAAATCTGGCTACGCAGTATCCAAAAATCCGCTTTGCCTTCATCAGACAGCATTATCAAGTACTTTATTGACTTCAATTCAGTCTGTTTTTTATTGTTTTTATGTTTGTATGTTATTATACCACATATGATGATGAAAGTTGGCCTACATGGTACAAAAGACCACTACACCAGTAGGAGGATGCCCCCCCCCCTCCACCCACACACACACACACACACACAGCAAAGTTTAACTGATTCAGAAGAATAAGAAAGAAAAAGTCTGACAATCACTTCTTCAACACATGGCATGTTACAGCAATATTTGGGCACATCTGGGAACCGGAGGGTCGCTGGTTCAAGTACGGACCAAAGTATGGTGGTGGACTGGTAGCTGGAGAGGTGCCAGTTCACCACCTGGGCACTGCCAAGGTGCTCTTGAGCAAGGCACCAAACCCCCAACTGTTAGGGTGTGTAATGTGTGTAATAACAAGTGTGTAAAGTGTAGTTTCCCCTTGTGGGATTAATAAAGTATAATAAAATTAAAAATAAAATAAAAATTAATCTAATTAGATTAAAGGGGATATAATGGTGCTAGCCAACATCTCAAAAAGAGCCAAATTTCATCAAATCAAACTCTAAAAACTGTCAACTGTTCTCTATTTCTAACCAAGATCAGTTTTAACTCTCTACATTAGTAAAGTATCAAATTTGTTTCGCAATGGTAAAGGTAATTCTAAATCTCTTTCATTGACTCTTTCCTAAAGTTTTACAAACATTTTAAGATACTTAGTCTAAAGAATCTATTGCAGTCTGTAAATTGGTCCCACTGGGGAATGAAGTCATGAAGAGGCAAAAATCAAGTTTGAGGATGCATGATGAGAATTTTGGAGGCTACTGAGGGATGGCCAGTGTCCTTCAGGGTCCTGGAGGAGTACGTCAGGCTCCATATTTAGGCGGCCTCAGAGAAAGCCGGTTCGATACTGCATGTATAATTGATGTGAAGTAATGCTAAACCAGGGTGTAGGCCCGGCCAGGGGGGGGAGGGGGGTTGTGCTAAATTATGAAAGGACATTACTGGTGTTTTTTGTTGAATTTATTACTTATGATGCAGAGCCATATGAGAAGCACTAATGTGCCGACTGGTGCCTTCCTGCTGTATGTATCTTGGCACACTGACTGCAGGGCACTCTGACTTGCTGGCCTTCTTTCAAAAACTCTAATCAAAGGGAACAGCATTGTTCAGAGAACAACATCTGATGTTTCTTTTTCTATCCCAAATGTACACAATCTATCTGATAATCTAGTCCAGAACTTTCAAATATTATACAAAATGCTTAAAAATAATAACACATGCTACTGTAGCCATAGTATAATGTTTAATTTTAGTAATGTTTATTTTTACTTTATTACATAGCTGACAAGGGTTAGGGCTTGCAATTTTGTTTCTTAAGCTGTTTTTTTCAGATACTCGATTGTGTTTTTGACCAGTTTATTTATCTTAAAGAGTAGAAGACATTTCATTTTTTTGGTTTATCACCATTTTTTTTAAGCGAAATGTTTCTATAACATATAGAGTTTATTATAAAACTTAAATGGCATCAATTTACCTGTATTTACCATTCATAAGCCGAATATTTATATTTAACATATGGTTTATAACATACAATAATGAAGTTGTAAGTAGAGTGTTTATTAATGTATTTGTTGACAACTATAATTTATCCTGTGGAGACTTGTGCATAAAAAGATAATGAGTGATAACATAGTAAAACTAAGTTGTCATAATATAAAATGTGTCTTCATTGTAGACGTAATTATTAACAAAATTAATAAACAAAAACGTTCTTATATCTACGTACATTATAACATGTTATAAAGCATTTTTCAAATGTGTATGGTGCTTGTACAGTAAATGTAGAGGGTTAAAAGGGTGAGTCATCATCAGGTGGGTCCTTACCTTCAAATGAAGACATGGGCTCCAAGATGCCAAACTGCTTGAGAACTGCCATGAAAAGGATGATGACAACGCCGATGGCAAACAGCTCCATGCCCTGGATCCCCATGACTTCAGGACAGGGGGCAGCCCACTTAGGGCCAAGCCTGTACAAGAAGGCCTGGCCCTGGGGAGAGATGAAAGGAAGCCTGGCCTGATACAAGTAACACTGGTCTGGGCAAGCCAACAACAAGTGTTTTCAACAAAGGTGAGCCAAGAAGTGACAGGAGTCAAGTATAGTTGTTGGGTGACTGCATGGGTTTGTTTCCAGGCCGAGGAGACAGCATGAGAACCAGGCCAGCGGGCTTGACGAAGGCTGCTTTATAATGTCAACACTGATGCTGAAGTGGAAAATATGTGGAAGCCGACATATATGGGAAACCTCCCTCTCTAGACTCATGAGGGAAAATGGGGGTTGTGTCATGGGCCATTTATTACGGTGCATTAAAGGAGACGTTTAGAGTCACTTTCCAGACTTTCCTCCAGCACACACTCTCCGGTGCTCAGAATGGCAAAGACACAAGTTACTGCGCACCCTGTTAATCCA
The DNA here is from genome assembly GCA_013375575.1 of Percina caprodes. Classification (NCBI taxonomy): domain Eukaryota; kingdom Metazoa; phylum Chordata; class Actinopteri; order Perciformes; family Percidae; genus Percina; species Percina caprodes. The sequence goes on from JABXJD010000248.1 coordinate 113,167, forward strand.
AACAGCTATTATCAGTCCTCACGTCATAGTTTACACTCATGAATCACATCTTGGTTTTAGATGAAAATGTCTTTTGGGAAAACAAAGAATTCAATGTCCATTTACACGATTTTGCTCCCATTAGGCGTGAGAAAGTCCAGGTAAACACAAACGACTTATTGAAATACAGAACATGAAATACCAAAGTCTTCTCATCTTCCATGCCCTAAAACGGCAAAACAACATTAGTAACTGTAATTACCCCATTTATGCACCGACCGCATGATCAACAAAAATACAAGGGCATATTGTAAATACTCTTTATCTGCAAGCCAAGGACAATCTAACATTCTAACATTTGCAGCATCCGCTCACAATATAGGATGAGATATTTTTTTCAAAACAGACCTATCAGTCATGATACAATAGAATTTCATGCAAAGTAAAAACCGAGTAGAACAAGGCTGCACTGCCCAAATAATAATAAAAAAAATTGATAAGGCATTACTTATGTAGCCAAATATCCACTTTTTCTGTCAGTAATCCTTTGGTCTACCAAACACCTTTCAGTACTGACTTAATTTAACCGTAAATAGTTAAATTTATCCAGTCTGATTCGGTCCACTTCATTGTTTGTCCAAATCCAGGTCCAGATATGGAATGGCGTATGGCCCTTGAGAGAATGCACTTCAAGCAGCAGTAGCAGTGTCCAGAGAGGGAAATCCTGAGAAACTGAGAGGAGCTGTGGGGAATGAAACTTCCTCCCCTGGTGTCTACCTCCTCCACACATACTTTTCCATCACTCCCATCTCTCTGCAGTGAATTTATCTGTTACTGCTTCTGGTTGCCACTTTTCCTCCCTCGCCTCACTTAGTCAGCGCTCACACCAGCTGAGGTTTAAAACTAAAAGGCCCTGTCCACCCTAAATCATCAACCCATCCCGTCCTTCTTGTGGTCTCTTCTTATTCCACCACACTCCTCCTTTTTCTCAGTCTGTCCATCTGATTGGCCTTTGCGCCCCAGAGCTTGCCGCCTCCTCCCCCTATCTCCTCTGTCATTCCATAACTTTGGCCAGCCGCAGACTTTCTCTTCCCCTCTGCTCAACTCCCTCTTTCCTGCTGTGTCCCTCCTTTCTCCACCACATCCACCTCTTTCAGGGGCGGGTTAAGAAATGTTTGAATGGGGGGCTAGACTGCTGAACAGCTTTAAAGACAGCGTACATATTTATAAAATAAGTAAAAAATTGTTAAGACTCACATGTAAAGCACTGGTTCTTAGCAAAAATAAACTGGGATGAAATGAAGAAAACGTTTAGCATTTATTTGTGTGTGTGTGTGTGTGTCATTTTGCATACGTGTTGGTCTGTGCATCTCTTTGTGGTTATTTTGTGTTGTTTTGTGTCTCTTTGTGGTTGTTCTGCGTCTCTTTTTGGTCGCTTTGCATCTCATGGTGGGTATTTTGACCTCTCTGTGACCGTTTTTTTGTCGTTTGCCTTTTTGGTTTAGTTGGTTTGCTATTTGTCTTTGTAGTATTTGCATCTTTGCAGTTGTTTTTGTATCTCTTTGTAGTATCTGTGTATTTGATTTCCAACAAGTAATGTTAGAAGTAGCTTCATAGTAATGTTCTGTCCTTGGCTTGATCTGTACTCAGTAATTCCTCTATGATACTAACAAGCCAATTACCTATCTCCGTCTGATTATACACTCAGATTCCAGACTGAATTTAAATTACTCAAATGTGTGTAGTGTGGGCATGCGCACATACACACTAGCACACAATGATCAGATGAAATAGCAGTGACACCTCTCCACATTTTAACTCCACCTCAACACTTTTACTTTTTCTGAAGTGAAGAAGAACCCCCAAATATTATAAATGTATTATTAAAATATTAATGTCTTAAATTCTCAATGATTCCTGGCATATGTGCAACAGTTTGTCATACTGTAGATAACATGGAAAATATGAACAAAGCATTTGAGCATGAGTGTGTACATGTGGTTGTGTGACTGTGTGTTTAGCAAGTCAGAAGAGGATAATTGATGACTCTGCACTTGCTAATGCATCTCGAGATAAGATGGGAACAGAGGTGTGTGTGTGTGTGTGTGTGTGTGTGTGTGTGTGTGTGTGTGTTTTTTTTCAAAGTTGAAAGCAAGTGTGTTAATGCATTGACTTGGTTGGAGATAGGAGACACAAATGGGAGGCCAGAGTAAGAGAGATCAATATCTTTGTGGTAAGGCGGTGGTGGTGGAGCTCTCCTCTCTTTCTCTGATTCTTACACTTTACCAGAAAAATCTAAATCAATCGTCAATAACAAAATCATAAATCTATTTCCAGTCTCCAAATTCAAAAACCTATTCAAAAATAGGTGAGAGTCTGTGGTGTCTATCTTTACAGTGGATAAAGGTCAAATTTACATTTCTGTCACCACTTTATAAAGGAGAGTGGATCAGGTGACAGGCACCCACACACTAAAAACACACACACAACACAACACAACACAACACAACACAACACAACACAACACAACACAACACAACACAACACAACACAACACACTGCATATAGGTATCTTGGCATTATGTGATGCTTTGATGGAGTTTTTGGGTCTATTTATGTGCATTTAGGTTTGGTCTCTCGTATATCAATGCTAGTGTAGTAAGTTTATGAACTCCTATGTATGTGTGCGGGATCATTTCTCAGGACAGGCCATTGGGACACTAACAGGTTTTTAAAAGGTAGGCTTGCCAGGGCCTGCTGACAGTCAGTAAATAGGGAGAAAGTGGGTGCCCAGATATATAGCTCAGTTGGTAGAGCGGGCGGCCATTTACAGTTGAGGCCAAAATTATTAGCCCCCCTTATAAAATTATACAAAACTCTTGATTTCTCCATGGAAATGACCATTAACATCAAGTGTTTATAGTGTATTTCTTTTCAACATAAAGACAAAATGTCCACTAAGTTTGATTGGGATATTTTATTGATGCACTGAGTTGAAACAACAAAGGGAAAAAATGAGAAGTCCAAAATTATTAGCCCCCAGGCCATTATTGATCAATAGTGTACCCTTTCTGAGCCACAATTTACAACAACCTCTTAGAGTAGTTCTTTACTAGTTTGGCACAGGTCTCGTGAGGGATTTTGGCCCATTCTTCCATTGCAAATTGTTCCAGCTGGTCCAAATTGCGTGGTTTCTGAGCATGGACACTCACTTTGAGCACCCACCACAGATTCTCAATAGGATTGAGGTTTGAGCTCAGTGCGGGCCACTCCCACACCTTGGTTTTGGTATCTTTCAGGACTTGTTGGACTAATTTCGATGTATGATTTGGGTCATTGTCTTGTTAGAAGACCCAGCAACAACCTAAGGACAGACTATGAGCAGATTTCTGCATATTATCCCTCCTTTTTCATGATGCCATGCACATGAACAAAGCTCCCTGTGCCTGAGGCTGCAAAACAGCCCCACAGCATGATCCTCCGACCACCATGTTAAACTTTGGGAACTGTGTTCTTAGGGTTGAAGGCCTCTCCCTTTCTTCGCCAAACATAAGCAACATCCATGTGCCCAAACAGTTCCAGTTTAGTCTCATCAGAGCAAAGCACAAACTTCCAAAACTCATCTTTACCTTTCAAATGTTCACTGGCAAACCTCAGTCTGGCTGTGATGAGCCGCTCTTTGAGTAAAGGGGTTCTTCTGGGACAATGGCCCTAAAGCCCACCATGATGAAGAGCCCTCACAACTGTTCCTTGAAACATCAACTCCAGAAGAGGACATGTTAGCAACAATCATCGTAGCAGATGTCCGGGGCTTTTTGCTGACATCTCTGACTATTTTCCTCTCCAGAGTTCTTGAAATCTTTTGCTGACAACCACACCCAGGTTTGTTTCTTACAGAATTTGTCTCCTTGTATTTGGCAATGAGGCAAGGTACAGTGGTTCTAGACACTGTAAAATGCTTGGAAATGACAGTATGAGCCTCCCCTATCTTCTTTCTGAGCTCAAGACTGATTTCCTTTGTCGTTGGCATGGTGAGTAAATGTAGTTGTAGTTGTAGTTTTCAGTAGCCTCTTAACAATGTGGTCAAGCGCCCTGTTCATTGGAGTCCTTTTATGCTGATTGAATGCTCAGGTGTTGTTAGGAAGCCAATTGACTGCACATGTGTTGTTTGAAAGCTGATTAGTTAATTAGGTGTGTTTTGAAAGAAAGAATTTACATGGGGTCTAATATTTTTGACCACCCCATTTTTCACTATATTTGATCTAAAGTAAGCCAAAAAATTTATTTTATATTCAAAAATGTACCAAAAGCTACAAAATAGCATTGGTGAATGTTTGATTATATCAACTTTTATCTATGCTGCCAACATTGGGAAGAATTTTAGGAAAATGTTCCATAATTCCTAGGGGGGCTAATAACTTTGGCCTTAACTGTATAGGGGATTACTCCTCGACGCAGGGGGCCCAGGTTCGATTCTGCGGCCATTTGCTTCATGTCATTCCACTCTATCTCTCCCCCTTTAATTTCTTCAGTTGTCCTGTCAACAAAGGCCTAAAAATGCCCCAAAACTAATCTTTAAAAAAAAAAGGGAGAGGTTATCCAGACTGTTTCTTCACACACAGTAAGATCACGTCTGCATCACAGTTGGAGAGAAGAGACAAAGAAATTCCACTTAAACTGAAATTACTCATTGCATCAGCAATTTTACCAAGGAAATGTGAAAGCATATAATGAGTCCAGTAGATTAAGGATTAGGTAGTTTGGGAGATCTTTTTATTCATCTATTTATTATGTTCTACAACTTTCAGGGCTGAAAACTGAAGCCAATGCGTAAGTGCGTTAAACCTGCATTCTTTCTGTTTTCCAGCAGGGTGCGACTCCACTGCCTCTATAAATAAGTAGATTGTATAGAAGTCTATAAGAAAATTAACCTATTTCTCACTTAATTTATTACCTCAATAAACATTTTTAGAATGTGTTTATGGTCTTAATCGCAACCAACCTCAAAAGTACCTGAACATTGCACTTAACTGCAGTAAATGTAGTTAGTTATGGTGTACTACTCTTACGGTAAAAATCTAATAAAAAAAGCAATGCCGTTAATGATTAAAGAACACTGAAAAAATACAAACCTTAGAAACTATCTTTGTAATTTCTACTGCAGTGGAAAGTATTGTATAGACCTGAACACGCTGTTTGACTATAAAGTGATTTGTGGGACGTTAAGTGCAAACACACAACACTGCTCACTTGTCACTACCGAATGCCAAGAAAACAAGACTCCTGTGGATTACTGCTTCTAAAAGAAGTAAGAGTGAAAGAAATATGAGAGAAAGTGAGAGATTGATGGAGTGAATGAGAAAAAAGTCAATGAAAAAACAATTATAATGCAGAAGGTAAAGCTATATGAGTGCCTACCTGAGCGATGGTACCTGGCTGAACTGTGGCCGCAGTGAGAGAGGCAGCTGGGACGAGAGAGTTGCCTCCTGGCCTCCACAGAAAGAGCAGCCATCATAGCTCCCATAATGCAGCTGAACTACCTCAACAACAAGGCTGACACTGGCTAACAGGCTGCTCTAAAGAGTTACCTGGATTGGACCAAGATCCAGACTTTAAAAGGCTTTAACTGTCGTGAATGCTCAGTTGTGAGATCAATGCTAACAGAATGTTTTAAATTTCTGAGCAGCTAACTTTGAATTCTGGCTCTCAGAATCTCCTCTCAGAGCAAAGCTTGTAAGTCTGACTCTCATGTGCCGACAAAGGCAACTGCCTGGCACTGTAGAAGAGGTGACAGGTAAGAGCAGTGTGTGTGTGTGTGTGTGTGTGTGTGTGTGTGTGTGTGTGTGTGTGTATGTGTGCGTGCGTGCGTGCGTGCGTGTGTGTGTCTTTGTTAGAGGCCACATTTGAAACTCTTTTTGAGTTTGTGACACCACTTCACAGTGAAAAGAGAGATGAAAGAGGTTAGCATCAAACATCACTGCAGAGCTTCTGACCTTTCACATCACACGCCTCCACTTTTTTATTTTTTTTAACCCCGTCTGTCTCACTCCCTTCCTCTTGTCTCATCGTGCTCCACATAGAAGCATGACATTATAACTCCTGCCACACTCTCTCTATACAAATTATGTAGCCTATAAATTATACAAATTATTACAAACAAGCCTCCATTATCTCACTACAGACAATCACAAGTGCAGTATGGGTGGGCGATAAAATCCTCTTTTACATTATTTGTAATTTTATGTTACAGTATTAAAATCTATTAAAGGAATCGTGTGAAGTTTCTTTTAAACAAAGAAAGTTATGTTTACATTCTTTAGTAAGTGCTACTCCTGGCCAAGAAATAATCTGGCACATTATACCATGTGTCGTTTTTATGTTTCTTGTAGGGATTAAATAAACAAGATATTATTACATGTTTAGTTAGCTTCAGACAAAGCCAGGCTAGCTATTTCCCCCTGTGTCTAGTCTTTGTTCTAAGCTAACCGGCTGTAGTCTTATATTTAGTAGACATCCTTTTTTTAATGAGAGTGATATCAATCTTCTTATCTAGCTCTCGGCAATAGAAAAAAAAAAAAGTCAAACGCGCTTCTGTAAGAAAGATAGGAGTGTGTTTTGGGGTTATTCAAATTCATCAAGTAGCCTACCTGACAAATAAAGATACACCATCATATTGGTGCAAATATAATAAAAATCCGTTCTACTCACTGATTAGTAAAATTAACCCATAGTTATTGGGAATTGATGCCACTGTATAAAAATGTACAGCAAAATCTGTTTTCAAAACTGTGTTGTCTAAAGTATATGTCATTAGGGATTATTAGTTTTTTAGTTAAGGGGCTACCGGAGGAGTTTTGGGGTCTTAAGTCAAATAAGACTCCCTTTCCTAATAATACATTTTCTATGACTGGAAAAAAGCATGACCCTCCCCATCAATTTATTGATGCCTTTTGTACTGGTTTGCACTTGGCAAAGATGTATAGATAAACATTGTTTTTATACAACCATGACGTACATGCCTTAACCTCTGCCTTCTCATCTTACACATCACATTCCACTGTTATGGTTGCCATTTCAGTAGATTTACTCACTAACATTGTTGTGGAAACACAATAAGCATGGAAACTAAATGCACACTTCCTGCATTACTGCATTATATCAAACACTAAGTTACTCCTCTAGTAAGCTAGTATTCACTTAATGTTGACCTTTCACTCATGAGACTTTTTTGTTTCCTGGTATGAGGGATGATTTTTTGACAAACTATTTTGACAGCTAGACTTATGTAAATCTGGTTTTGTTGCAAGAATACTTTTAGCAGTTACAATTTAGATATGCATTACCCAGAGACTGGCAAGGTTATTTTAGGCAATCTGCTTTATTTATGTCTGAAAGTGAGTCAAGATATTACTCACAGCATCGAAACAAGTATTTTGACGAGTCATTCAAGGCATGTTAGGTTCAGTTATTTTTATGGATTCCCACACCCAACATGTACAGACATAAACTTATTGTCACTTTGCACTTTTCCATCATATCGACACAAAAATGTTTAATTCACACACAATAAACCGTAGTCTCAACAACCCGGACCAATTATAGATGTTTTAACTTTCTCAACAATTTTACTGTTTTCCTGCTGAGATAAAAATGTAAATCCATGATGAAGCCCTGCATGAAGTACATTAGAGCTACTATGATTAGTTGTTTGAGAGAAAATTGGCATTGATTTTCTTAATGTAATGCACCCACAGAGCCAGCTGATCAATAAGCCCGGCTTATTACACTAGATAGCTGATTATACCCTCCATAACTAGTTAATGCTCAGATCTTCTCTAACAACCTGCTCCAGTGACTGAAGAGGAAAACCTTTCTTTGTACTCTCCAAACTCAGTTAACAACATTATAGACATTTAAATTTGATGTATGGCCTCTTCGCTAAACTTTCTACCGAACAAGAGCTGCAGAAATCTAACATTGATCATCAAGACAAAAAGATGACTTTCAAGCTTTTCCCTCTCCTGCTATCTCTGCCCTTCCAATGCTTTCATATGACATAATCTCCTTTTCATAAAACCTCAGCCTTGTAGGTTCAAAACCAACCATAGCTGTGTAATTAAAACAGGGGCCTCTTAATCAAAGCTTATTTTTCTCCTCTCCCTTCCTGTTGCTTTTTTCCTCTCATTTCTCTTTATCCAACATTCACCCTACACCAAAGTCAGAATTAGATTTAGGTAATGGATCATTGGAGACCTGAACCCCTACCTGAGCAGGACTCCTTTGAGGAGATTCAAACTGGAAAATATTGAGAGGAGAGTTTTTCTTCACATTTATCATTAAGTCTCCAAAGAGGACTTGTACCCGATACCCTTGTAACACTGCACCCCAAGGTGTCTTCACCTGTCTGCACAAACTTTAGGAGAATCTACGACAGAGGAAACATCAGGAGATAAGAATGGGACTGATGACCATTGGAAAAAAGAAAGTGAAGAGAGGAATGAGTGTGGATGAAGAGGAAACAGCAGGGATGAGAGGTGATGATGAACAAAAGGACATGTAGAGTAACTTGAGAAGGACAGACTAGGGAAAAAGATGAACAGAACAGTAGTAAAAATGCAAATCTTATTTTGGAAAACGTGTCAAACACTAAAATGGAAAGAAAAAAATAAATTTGATTTGAAAAAAAAGAAGAGAAAGCACCTTTGAATATGAATCCCAAAAAGGTGTCAAGGTACACTGTTTCCTTAAGATACAATAATAAAAAAGGCTTTATAGGTAGGCTAAGTAAAACGAGTAAAAGTCCTCCACTTAATAGTGTAGGCTACTCAAGTAAAAAGTACATAAGACTCAGTTGAATGTACAAATGAAGTCAAAACATCTTGATCGCCCCTGGCTTGCTGCTGTATAGGTCATAAATCCCACCCCCTTAATGTTAATGATCTTAAGGGGATGGCCAAGGGGGTAAGCCTCTCTCCACAATGCGTACCTTCTATGGCGCCATTTTGATGCTAACAAGCCATCACCTGCCATTAGCATTCCATTGACTGTCATTCATTTTGACGTCTAACTAAATAGGCTAACGATTGTGTCATAACCACACAACTGAGGCAGTTTCGGCTGTTTAGGTTTAATTATTAATGTTAATTGTCATTTTAGTTAGCAATAATTATCCTATGCCTATGTTATGTCTTTGTTACATATACCTATGCTCTCTGTCTGCAAGATTCGGAAGGATTCAATTTTCTCTTGGTACAGCTAGCAGAAGACTTACAGTACAACTTTCAGACAGGTTGCTCACATCAGACTACAATAGACTTCACTGGTCTCTGTCCAGAACAACGGGATCTGTTGGTCGATTTCTTTAACTGTCTATGGGGGTGGCACATGAGCAAAACTAAAACATTGAAGTACGCGTCAAATAAATGTTCCCCTAAGATGGTTTCAGTCATTTAAGGTAGTTCTTATCACGCTGATGTTTCTTCAAGTGTAAATTTTTCTAATAAGGTTGGGATTTTATCTGATGCTATGAAAAAAGGTAAAACGTCAGGATTCACAGCTGTGGTTGACTTGCGATTGGTCAAGCGGGTGTATGGCCATCTCCATCTCCTGATCACTACCGCGCAGACTCTGGTTTCGAACTTACAAGATGGCAGCGCCCATATCAGGTTACATTTTGGCTTCACTTTTGCACAGTCGTTGGAAGTGGAATACTGGAAATACTGAATATGTGGCTTGGGATACTTAGAAATGGTCTGGGTTGCATCCACACGGCTCTCACAGACTGTTCCCCAATTCATAAAATACCAACGCACTGTGGCACCAACATGCATGTGCGGCGGAACGACTATCAAAACAAAGAACAGAGAAGCTCGGATTACAACACACACAAAAACAGAGTGTGACTTCATTCTCTGCTCAGGATGTCATTACTCCACTATATCTTTACATACAGTAGCAAATATGTGTTTTCTGATAGATTAATGTTCTGAATGTCAAGAGCAGAACCTAAGTATCAAAAGTAAAATTATTTTGCCCCTGTGACATACGTTATCAAATATGATATAAGTAGATTGTTTATATTAATGCATCAATGTGAGCAGCATTTTACTGTTGTAGCTGGTTTGTTTGATTGATTTTATTTGACCAATTAAATAAGATAATAATGTCAAAAAGGCAAAAAAACACAACATGTCTCTCTGAACTGTAGTGGAGTAGAAGTATAAAGTAGCCTAACACTTAAGTAAAGTTAATCACCTCAAAATTGGACTTAAGTACAGTTATTGAGTAAATATACTTGTATTTCCACTACTGATTCAACATTAAATGACTGAACACTTTGTCACAGATAGTAAAAACATACAGATTTTCTCAAGACCGCATACAACGTATACCAGTAAATGAACCCTGTTCTGGTTATTTTAACACAGTTTTATCAATAACAACTAATTACATTTTGATTTAAGAAGCAGCAACAGAACAGAAAAGCAAATATACCTTCAACTAGTGTCACAGTGATGAAGCCAAAGAAACAGCGCAGCAGCTTGGTGATCTTCTTTTCACACTCTGCCTTGTATGCATTCATCCTCTAACCTTTGACCACCTGGACCACAAGCACCAAAGGGTGCAAAATACAAATAAACAGGAAAAATATGGATGTCTAACAAGATAAAAACCTGTCAAAACACCCCAAAAGAAGAAAGACTCTCTATATTCATTCACTAAATTGGACACATTTTTAAGTGCCCACTAAAAAACTTAAGTACTCTCCCAGAGGATGTCTACTCGGTCTGATGTTGCCTGTTTCCCTTTAGATACCACTTGAAAGCTCTTTTTTGATGTCCCAGTTTGCTTACAGGTGATGGTCACTCCCTCCTCTTCCTCCTGTTCCTCTTCTTTTCTCTTTCACTTTTTTCTCTCCTCTGCCCTTGTCGCCTCAGGAGGAGGAAGTGAACTGCATTGCACGATGTTGGGCCCGCCCTGAAGCTCCGGTGACTGTTGTTTCATTTGACCCACTCTGACAAATCACAACACCCAACACTGACACCCGTAAACAGCTTCATTAACGCTGCATGGTCCCCGAGACAAGTAAATCTTGCTTTCTCTGACAGGCAGAAGTCATACAGAGAGAGGAAGAAGCTGCAAAGAAATATTTGACAGTTCAGTGGAGACACCTAATCTTACTTCCCTCCCTCGTTCCTTTGTCTCTCCTCCATATCTAATCCAACTCATATTACACTTCGTATTACATATCGCTCCTCATCGTCTCTCAATTTCCCCCCATATGGCCTCATTATCTGACTCTCATCTATGGTGTGGGAGCTGCATTTCCTTCAGAGATTAAACTTTGTGCTGAGTGAAATTTCTTACTATAAAACGAAAAACTTCACTTTTCTTTCTAGAACAAATAATACAAGAGTGTGGCTTGTGTTAGACAGCTTCTGGGTTAGAAGAGAACTCAGTAAGTAGTGCTGAAACAATGAGTCAATTTATTATAACAACTATTTTGATAATCAATCATTGTTTCAGTCATTTGTTAAACCAAAACAACAAACATAAATTGTTTTCCAGCTTCTAAAATATAAAGAGTGTGTTTTATGTTATAATATTGTTATTGTTACTATAATATTGAATATCTTTGGGCTTAAAAAATAGTGGAGGGAACTTTACACAATTTTATAGAAGGAACCAGTGATTCTCAATCAGTGGTACTTTTGCAGTTGCCTGGGGGTAGCCTCCACAAAAGGATTTTGTAGCTCTGATCAATTAAAAAAATTGAAATTAAAATTTGGTAAAAGCCAACAAAAAGCATTACAAATTGGTGTGATGTTGATCCTGAATATATATTTAATATTACAATAACCAAATTAGCTATATGCTGAATACAAAGAAAACGCTTTACACCAGTTTAAGTCAGTTGTAACCCCTCAACACTACATGCTGCAACTGAGAGCGGTGAAAAGTAGTTTGCAAGCCAGAAGAGAAGTCAAAATAGATCAAAATACTTGTAGAACAAATGTAAACTTAACTTAACCTATGAAAAATAAAAAATGAAAAATGACATCAGGGCTGTAGCCAGGACTTCAAAAATTCTAAGACCACAAGTCCACATTGCCCCAACGCATCCTCATCTCCCCATTGACTGTAAATATGAATGGACAAACCATCTGGTTCAGCAAAGTGCTGCAAATGCGGAAGAGCCTTACCCCTGCATTCTATCTAAGCTCCAGCAGGGGGAGACACGTGTGGTTGCAAAAGAAGGTCAGTTTCTGTAGAAGTCTATGAAAAAGTGGCCCACTTCGCACTTGATTTATTACCTCAGTAAACATTTTCATAATGAGTTTATGGTCTCAATCATTAGTTTTAAGTATTCTGCAACACAGAAGGATGTTCATTTTTTGAATTATGGCCTCCTTGATTTTAAAATCGACGATAAAGCAGGGGTGCTTTAGGGCGTGGCTATGTGATTGCCAGTGAAAGTGTGTAACGTAACGTAGAGTGTAAGGGCTCCTCCCTCACTCATCCCTCTTGTCTAAAATCATCACATCCGCAACCAGGATATGCCCATAACGGCAAACTCAAGGAGTCATAGCAGATCTCCATCAGAATCAGCTTTATTTGAGAAACAGTATAGACAGGTTGAGACAATAGTGCAATGAAGAGTGCAAAGTATGCAGGAGTAAATTATAGTTATGATAGTTACTATTATTTTAATTAGGGAGCATAGTGCAAAGAGCGCTGGAATAACGGCGCCTATCGTAAATCGTTACGTTCCCAGTACTTTGACCGTGGACTTCACTTTCTTGCACGCCATTCTCCTTCTTTCTCTCTCTAATCTCTGTAGCATCAATTTCCAATAAAAGCATTAAATGCCACCAAATGATTTTGAAAAAAAAGTCACATTTAAAGATAGTGACTCTAAATATCAAAATTATCCTTCTAATATAAAAAAACCATCAATACAACAGCCAGGACTTCTGTGTTCTCAGCTTTGCACATCATTAAATCAATTAATTGGAAAAATAACTGACCAATTACTTAATAATAAAAGTAATTATTAGTTTCCATTATCGAGGTGAGGATTTGCCCATAATACTAAATCTCTCTTTCCTTGACACCACTGAGATGGACTAGATCCCATCATAACCCTAATTTTCTTTCTCTGTCTGTTGGGTGTTTTACAGTAGCGTTTCCAGAGAGTAAAAAAACTTTTAAACTTTCAAAAACTTAAACAGTTGTCTAATGCCAAAGTGTAAAGTGTCATTGTGACGCTGTGAGGAGAAACACAATGACAGGATTGATAAGGGCAGGTCTTATACGACTGGATCTAGCTCTCACATTTTAGTCACCTGCTAGAGTACCATTACATAGTACACTGAGTCTGAGCAGGCTTTTGAAGATGGGTCACAATCACATCCACCTTATTTGGTTTAATTAAAACTTTTTAGAGCCTGTTTGCTTTTTAATGATGTGGTATTTATTCAAAGCTGTTTTTAGATAAAACATAATGTGCCTATTTTTTGTTCTTAACAAAATCAGCTTCAAGAAAGTTAGGAAGATATGAAAAAGATAGAGCAGGAAAACAGGAGGCAGGGATGAAAGCAAGAAGTAGAGAACAACATAAGGAGGTTGAGAAGGAAAAGGGAAAGCCAAGAACAGACACCAGCTCATAAGTAATGAAATGGAGTAAATGGAGACAAGTAGGTAGTGAGGAAAAAGCAGTGTCAGGAAAGGATAAGAAGAAGTAGGAAAGGAAACAAGGAGTAAGGGAAGGAAAAGCAGAAGAGCAAGTGGAGACAAGTAGATAGTGAGAAAAGGAAAGAGACAGGGAAGGAAACAAGTTGATAGTAGATAGAAAGGAGAGGAAATAGATGGATAGAAAGAAGTAGGGAAGGAGACAAGGAGGCACTAAAGGAAACTGAAAGGCAGGAAAGGACAGAGAGTACTAGGGAGGGAATCAAGGAGTTAGTAAAGGAAAAGAGGGGGCAGGGAAGGACAAGAAAAAGTAGGAAAGATACAAAAGGTGGAGGACATTGGAAATCTATTCACTGATGTGTTATCTAAAACTATTAAAGCTGTTTTGTGTCTTAAGTGATAACTCGTCAGCAAAAATATGAGAAGAGGCTGAAATAAAAATAATAACGGCAGCCTCTGTGGACTGAGCTATTACTTTATATCAGCATGGAACAACACTGAGAGCTTTGAAGATGCATGTACAATTTCATTAAAAATCACTTCATGCATCTTCCTGCAAACAAGAGAATAAATGTGCATGAATACAAATGGACCACTGGGTGGAGCACTGAGACTAAGTAGATCAACAAACCAGGACTGGAGCCCAATTCAAACAATGTACTGGATCCAAGTCCTGATTATTCTTTTAGTGCTTATGAGAGGCAGAAATGATCAGGTAGTTGAAAAGAGACCCAGAGGAAGGTAGAACGTGTATCAGAGTATTTCAGGTCTATGTAGAGAGAATATCAAAGCTATGATGCATATTTTCTATCTCACCCAAGAGGTATTTTAAGTAATGACAACAACACTGTTAGCGCACCCACATAACAGAAGTCTTCCATGATCGCGCACCACCCAACACCCCTCCTCCACACAGTTCCTTTCAGAATAAGTAATTATCTTCACTCGAGCTTCTGTGCGCAAAAGTCGCCGGACTACACCCTTTTTTTAAACATAGCCATACAGAGAAATACAAAGAGAGTTTTGTGGAGCTGAAAGTCTTAATTAGCTTTGTATTAACTAATTTGTCAATGACTTGAATGTAACTGATATTAATTATTTAAAAAGACTTACGCACTAAATCTTTAAAGGTGAACCCAGGCTGAAGACATTTGATAAATAAGCGTATGCAAATAAATGATCTCTACCTGACACTGAGGTCACCTGCCAGGCACAATGAGTCACAAGTCTTGCCCACAGGGACCTCAGGAGGCCAGCAGAGGTCTATTCAATCAATTCAGCAATCAATTCAAACACTGTCATTCACACTTGTTGTGTATTCACCACATTGTCCGTCTCACCAACATGTCAATCTTCCCCCTCTCTCTCACCTTTGTCCTGTGGCTGTGTACTGGCAATAATCCATTTAACCAGGCAACACTTCATCAGAGCTTTCCGAGAGAACCGCGGCTTCTGCCACTTCCCAGAATCCTTCATTCTACCTGGCGCAGGTTCGACGCCGTTGGCATCTCCCAGCAGGCTGCCGTCGACCACCTTGCCATCCGCCTGTAGGGAGGGGAATGACGGGGAGGATGGAGGGAGAAAGAGAGTTTAGGTCGATATGGAGATGAAACAAACCAGGCTGAGATCTTTAATTTAAACATGAGTATGCGAGTGCCTGGAAAATATGATTAGCCTCTGATCTGGAGGTGTCTGAGGAACACTTTAAAGAGGTTCAACAAGAGTTCAGTTCAGCACATATTATGACACTTTGAGTCTACTGTCTAGTGTCTGCTTAGTCTGGCTATGACCAGACCAAGCCAAGCTCAATAGATTTGAGATTAAGCATTGGTCTGCAGAGTCTGCTCTGTATTTTCTCTGCACAAGAGGCGTGACCAACAGGCATAGTTCAAATGACTCCTTATGCAATTGGATAGTTTTTCAACCAATCAGACCAACGATCCGGGTGAAGCAGAAGCAACAGCAGCATCAACGGATTGCTGCGCTTCGGTGGCATTCGGTCACCACTATGTTGAATGTAAACAAGAAGCTGCTTAGTCGCTTCTCTATCGTCATCGTGTTAAACCCGCCAATAGCACGCCAGGTAGATAAGCCAGTTTGTGATTGATTCTTGCAAAACTGTGAACTGAAGCAGGAGAATTAAACGTGCAGGTTTCCAGACCGACATGCAGGGTGAAATCAAATCGTCGACAGAGTGGACGAGGTTTACCCAGTCTACTGTCTGCTAGCTTTACTTTCTAAATAGACCATTTATCAGAGATTTTAGCACTGAAAAAGTTGCCTGCTGATAAGAGCAGTAAGACTAAACCAAAACAGTAAAGTTGTGGGCTGGGAACCCAGAACAATGAGCTAAAAGATGCTAAAACACTCCAAACATCTGTAGCTGAAAATAGGTGAGGGCAACTGCAGAGTTGGGAGAAAATGATCTGTGGGTTTGTCGAAAGCTAAAAGAATTACAGTGAAAGCTCTCTTTCAGTCTTGCCCCTCACTTCTCAGCCTGACCTCCCTCCTCTGTCATAGCAGCTTCCAGCTAGCCCTCCCTGCTCTCAGCTGTGAGTCACTGTCACTCACCATAAGGTCTTGAAAATATTTTAATAAGGATGACTTTTTGGCTGCAAATACAGCAGCTCACAAAACTTCACTGACACTGAGCGGATACAGGTAAAGGAATGAGACTGAGCCAACTTCATTTAGTTTTTAAGATATTAAATGTTCAAATCTGTGATGGACAGCAAATAGTTTTCATGGACAGCCTAAAGACTTAAACATTGACATCAGCTTTCTAAGAAATCTGGGTGGAGGTGAGGTAACTTTAATATTTCTGATTTAAGCACTAACACATCTTGAAATATCTTTCCTTCAGGTTTTATTTCAGATAAACTAAAAGCCTTTTTCTGTTCAATTTCATATTCAGCTCCAATTTATCAATGTGATTCTTACTATGCAGGACCAATCCCCCTCAAGCTCATTCATATGCATAATGTAGCCTCTTTCATCAGTGAAGATAAACTTGAAATCAAAATTTTTGCTCTAATATATTTTTCAATTTCTTTCCTTCATATCTTGGCATCCTTTAAGTTTCTACTACAGCAAACACTGATTTTATCTGATGTGATCTGATTAAATGTCTTTTCCTAGGCTTTATTAAGCTGCTCCGGTAAAACACACACAGCCATACATGTGTACACTGGAGCAAGTGTGGGGAGGAAGATGAAAGACAAAACAAACAGTAGCAGTGTTTATTCTGTTGGGGGGGAAACAGAAAGCAAAAGGATGACAGTGGGGAAAGAGGGGGAGAAAGGAAGGGAGATGAGAGGAGGGAGCACACACACACACACACACACACACACACACACACACACACACACACACACACACACACACACACTTTGACGATTAAATTTAATCCTATGAGAGTCTGACCATGCAAATCCCTTACTTTAAGGTAATGAGAGAGAATGAGGAAGAGAAAATACAAAGAGAGAGAGGGTAAAAGAAAAAGATGGTTCCTGGAAGAACTGAAGTAAATTAGCATAATGAATACTGGCCTATCTGAGAAGAAGAGCAAAGGACGGGGGGATGGAGGAAGGAAAGATGGAGGAGAGGATGATTTGAAAACCCTTTGCTGGGGAATACATTCATAAGGCTACTTCTGTGCATCTTCCACATGAAGCGATGGATTAAATGGGCTAAAGGTGAGAGAAGAAAATGCAGGGAAGGAGGAGGAAGACTACAAGGAGTGAGCATCTGCATAGAGTCAAACTGGCTCATATCCTAATGACAACAAACTGAAATGGAAAGAAGTTGACAGAAATCATTTCCATTCATCTCAACATAATTTTTCACAGATCCATGGCGGCACAGCAGAGAGTATTATGAAAAAAAGGCTCAGCTGACATTCACTTCTACAGAGAAGTAAATTAGAAAGAAAGAATTGTTTTCAAATGTGGCTTTTTAGTAAGTCACAAATTGGAAAGCGGAGGCTGTGAGACAAACAGATGCAGACAGAAGCAGGGGAAACTCAACGAAATTCAACGCTACTTTAGCTGTTTATTCATGGACCGCTGGACACAAAGGAGTACTCACAATCTCAAGGCACACAGATAGATCAACGAGTATGTTTTATCTTATGTTTCCCTTAACGCTTCAGCTAGCTTTGTCCTGGGGCAGCACTACTCTCTTTTAACATCTCCACAACACGCACACGCACACGCACACGCACACACACACACACACACACACACACACACACACACACACACACACACACACGGTGCATATCGCTATGCTCCACCATAAGTTATTAAATATCAGCTGCTGTGTTGTTGGTTTAATGAATGTTGGTTCACATGAGGCATAAACTCTGGCCTCATTACTTTCTATTATTAAACTATTGTACACCTCATCATATATATTCTTTTCTTTCTTTTAAAGCTGTATTAATTGATTTTTAGCCACTTGTGTTCAACAGCACAAGCTGTAAAAACAATGCTGACCACTGTTGACATAACATTTAACATATGTTGTTAACCTAAATATATTTAACAAAGAAAGATATTGGTGAAAAAAATAAGGTTTTAGTATTGGTACTGAAACTCAAGTATTGTATTTGCACTGGTATAAAAAAATGGACTTAGGCAAACTTATGTTTATTGTTGAGGGTTTTGGTAGCATTTTTATGGAATCTCAATCACATTTCTCATTTTAATATCAAAATCACAATCACAATCCCTTTGTCTAATATTGTCAGTGTTATATTACTATATATATATATATATATATATATATATATATATATATATATATATATATATACTATTGAGTTTTAAGAAAATTAATTTAACTAAGATTGACATTCAAAAAACTATTAACTTTTTGCCAGATATTTCCTTTTTGCTTTTTAATTAAAAGACTACCTGAATTATTTGTACATTGTTCTCTGTGAATACATATAGAGAAAAGAGATAACAGATTTGTTAAAATGGTAGCTTAGTGGATCAGGGCATTTCTTGGAAGCGGATCCATAATGGAGTTATATATTGAAACCCAGCATTACTAATATTAGACTAGCTAATTTAGACACAACAGCAGCCAAGCTTTGCCAAGAGAATTGGTTGTTTACCTATGAATTCAGAGAAGGGAATATCACACTCTTTCATTTGTTTTATCCTAATGAGTTATTGCCTGGGAGATTTATATTTTATCCTTGTAAGTGCAGAAATACCAAACTAACGTGAACTTGTGAGACCACAGACACATCCAACACAACACATCTACAGATCAGAATTCAGAGCAGACAGACACAAACTACCGTCTGCTGTTTTTCGACCACCACAATGTCATGTTGGTTAGCCATCGCCATTTTATCAGTCTGGATCTGGAAGTCCCACAGGATCTTAGCTCTGTCATTTCCTGCCACCTTTGAAGGTGCCTCCCATTTTGACCTTGGGTATT
The DNA here is from genome assembly GCA_013375575.1 of Percina caprodes. Classification (NCBI taxonomy): domain Eukaryota; kingdom Metazoa; phylum Chordata; class Actinopteri; order Perciformes; family Percidae; genus Percina; species Percina caprodes. The sequence goes on from JABXJD010000248.1 coordinate 132,292, forward strand.
CCAGCCATTGACAGTAAAAGAAATGGACACCGCAACGCCTTATACTTTAATGGAGAACAGTGGAAGTGAATTAGAAGCACATTTCCGGTGAGCTTGACAACATAAATGTGACGTGAGCAACCTGTCTGAAAGTTGTAAGTCTTCTGGTAGCAAGAAAAATCAGTTTGTGAATAAATGTTACTTCATAAGAATTCACTTGCCACATACTGAAGTTGCTGAAATATTTGGTTCCCATGCTTTCATGAACTCTCTATGGGCTTCTCCCTGCCTCCACATCCCCCCGATTGCCTGCAAGCTTCTCCTGACTATACAGTAATTTTTCTACTGTGCGACAGAAAGTCACACGGTTATGACACAATCATGAGCCTATTTTTTACAAAAACAGCTGCTATGGGGCCATAACACAAGATACAAGGTAATGGAGCCTTTGAATACATTGTTGTGTTTTTTTAGAAATAAACAATGGACAAATAGAGTCTTTAAGCGCTTCAGACGTAAAGTTATTTGCTGTCAAAGTGACGCCAAAATGAATGGCAGTCAATGGGATGCTAGCAGAAGGTGGTGGCTTGTCAACCTAAGAATTTCACCATAGGAGGTACGCTTTCTTGATGCTCGTTTACCCCTTGCTTACAGCTTGGCACAGATGTTTCTGTACACTTTGCCAGCCACTTGGTTATGGCGTTTCAGGTATGCTATGGAATTACAATTTACAATGACACATGTACACACAACACACATGTGCATGCACGTGCGCACTCACACACACACACACACACACACACACACATGGAAAATAACATTTAATCAGCTGTTATTATATTAACAATTATTGTTTGTCTTCACAATGGGTGACAGCACAAATCTGTCCTCCATCCCCTCACCTCCTCATTGCATCCAATTTAGTCACCCTCCTCTCTCGCCATAATCTCACCTGTCACAAGGCTACTCTCAAGGTGAAGCAGAAATACCAAATGGGATTTTTAACAAAGGGAGGTAGACTCAGTGTGAGAAAGAGTGTGTGTTTTTGTGTACACAGGCTGTGTAGAGAAATAAGATGAGCAAGCCTGAGGAGGAGCGCGGTGACAAGGACTGACAGCACAAAGGGAGATACAGTAAATACTTTATAAAAAACCCTTGCACATAAAATCCCACGCACATTAATCTCACTACCCAGGATTTCCTGCAGAAGAGCCCAGAGCTAGATCGTCTCAAATTCCGAACACACACATTCACTGAGAGTTAGCTCATTTTGTTGCCATTGTGTGTTGACATTTAACATGGAGATTTGTTCCAAAGTAAATTGGAATAAAGTGATAGTGTGAGCTATGAAATGATAGGCAGCACAAAAAAGTGTATTTAACAGTTACCAAAGGACTAACATAAAAATGGTAATTGTACTATGGGAAACGGTTTGGAGCTTGACCCATTACTAAGAATTAAAAATTAGTATATCTACTTCTGCTCCTTCAATTCTGTCCATTTCTCTGTTTTCTGTATTGTGAGTCCCGGAAGTTAGATTATTTATTCATTTGATTAGGACAATGCACATTAATCAATATTTTTGTAAATGCGCCAGTTAGCCAATCAGGTGCTAACCACTTAGTCCCTGTAAGTCGCTGTAAGTTACTTTTATGTACCACTAATTTGCAACTATCAGATATTAACTGAAAGAAATAATGCTGTTTTTATCTCACTAATAAAACAGAAATCTCTGTGAGTAAGTAAGTAACTCCGTCTGGCCCTTTATTGTTTATCGATTATCACACGAAGCCCGCTGTTGTAGGGATGTAAACAGATCTATCTATCTATCTATCTATCTATCTATCTATCTATCTATCTATCTATCTATCTATCTATCTATCTATCTATCTATCTATCTATCTATCTATAAGAATGGATTCTAATAAAGTCTGAGCTAATGTGTGCAAACTACTGTAGCTGAGGGTTTTCCACAAAAACATGAAGGCTCAGTAACCTCAAACAGTGTAAGCCAAGATGGCGCACACAATTTTAGTACCTTCCATAGCGACAACAATAGCACATTATGCAAGCTTCACTTGTTCCGTTTCTACCCTTCATAATAAAAGCCCAACTAAAATTCAACTTAGCATTTCCCTAAGAGGAAACTTACAGTATATGGAGGAAACTTATAAAATAGCTAACAATGGTAAAGGTGTTTTTATGCAGACACTAGACTAACATCCACTTGTGGCAGCTACAACATAATTTATATATTTATATTTTTATAATTATGTTTAACCACTCGCATCACTTACTTAAGGTCAGTGAACAGTGTGGTATTGGTAATATAATAATAATGACTCGCGCCTGTCTGGAATGAAGGTTGCTGACATAGTGTAATATTGTTTAGAGCCACATAACTTCATAGGTGGGAAAGCTGGTTTAAATGATTAAAATTGTGAGACTTGTTCACAGGATACCGCTTTTTTCTCTCATATAATTTTCTACCAATAGTCAATGTTGTTTTCTTTAAACCATGACACTAATGATTCTCTGAACTGTGACAAACCTGAACAAACCTTAATTCAAGCAGTGTCAAATCTCTTTTTATTTAAAGTGCTTATATTATGTTCATTTTCAGGTTCATAATTGTATTTAGAGGTTGTACCAGAATAGGGTTATGTGGTTTAATTTTCAGAAAACAGCATATTGTACTGCACATTACTGCAGCTCCTCTTTTTACCCTGTGTGTTGAGCTCTCTGTTTTAGCTACTGAGGCGTCTCAGTTGCAGAGCATGAGGGAGCAAGGGGGTAAGAATGACTTTACAGCTGAAGTGTTTAAAGACTCTATTTGTCTATTGTTTATTTCTAATCACTTACTGTCGCGTAGTAGAGGAATTACTGAACAGTACAAGATATGTAAAAGCTGAAGCAGAAAAACAGCTTCACAGATGGTAGTTTGAATGGTAGTTAGAGCACCAGACTGATGAACTTTTGGACCTTCTGTTTTCAGTTTGTTACATATAATAACCAACAGAACTGTACATTTCACTCAGAGTTGATAGACAAACATCAACATTACTGCATATGTTGTTAAGATGTGGTTGTGTTATTCTTTACATGAAGCCTGCTGCAAGAAAATATTGGAACAGGCTGATGATCTAAAGCTGATACTATTTGTGTCCTAACTGCTTGAGCCTCGCAGTATGGTTGTCAGAGTGAATCAGTTTGACTGTGGGAGGATGACATATCCATATGGCCCGTATGCTGTCAGTATATGTGTGTGTGTGTGTGTGTGTGTGTGTGTGTGTGTGTGTGTGTGTGTGTGTGTGTGTGTGTGAGAGAGAGAGAGAGAGAGAGAGAGAGAGAGAGAGAGAGAGAGAGAGAGAGAGAGAGAGAGATAGATAAATATTATTATATTGATGTGTGAGCTTTCATGTGGAGAAAGAAGTAATACTCTAGGGAGCAATAAAAGAGCAATGTTTTGGTTATCAGCTCCTACTTTTTCTACACACACACACACACACACACACACACACACACACACACACATGTCAGTAATTTCGACTTACAGGGGAAAACAATGCAGTGTTGTGAAAATCAATCAGCTGCTGTAAAATCAATCAGTTGATCACTGATCAATTAATGATGTTTTGATATTCATACACGGTGTCTGTATTGTCTGTCAATGTGTGTGTGTGTGTGATAAAGAGCCAGGCAATGAGTTGGCCATATAGGTGGAGCTGATAACTGAAACATTGCTCCTCTATTGCTCCCTAGAGTATTCATTCTTTCTCCACATGAAAGCTCACACATTGATATAATACACACACACACACACACACACACACACACACACACACTCTGTCCCGTCATATTCCTTATGTTTATTAACAGACAATACAGACGTGTATGACCATCACAACTTTAATTGATCAGTGACTGATCAATTTTACAGCAATATTTTTTTCACAACGCTACATTTCCCCCACTTTACCTGTTTGTGGTCTCAGCCTCAAGCCCATTTGTTCCTACAGAAAATGTACATTTTTAAAACTTTTACTGCACTGTGGCTTTTAGCACATGTTAAACAGGAGTAAATGTTTAATTTGTGAAGGACTGTTTTTAGCAGAACGTTGTATAGACACAAAATAAAGTGCCAATGAGGATAACAATATATCAGGCTTTGACTACAAAGACAAAACTTGTTAGTCAATTCAATGTTGTTTTGGTCTTTGCTTATTGACAATATAAAACAAATATGGAATATCAGCAGATTAATCCTTGAATGCAAGTAGAAGAATAAGAAAGGTGGAATTGGGATCACAAAATTAAGTAAATTCAACACTTTACCACGGAGCCTTTTTCAGACAGATTTAAAATGTCATATATAATATGTTGTTACATATAAGAAAATGTTAGGATGTTAGGACTCTGATTTCACTGAAAATTACTCAGAATGAGAGTTCAACAACAAATCGCATTGATCAAATTTGTTCAGCAAAAAATAAACTGAAGTGAGTCACACACTGAAACATCAGGCACCCCGAATGCCTCACCACGTGATTTAATTCAAACACCTGCATGCCAATATTCAGAGAGAGAGAGAGGGAAAGAGAAAAAACTAAACTGCAGTTGGCCTGCTGCAGGTGTCAGACTGCTGCTAAAAATGAGTCTATAACTACTGAAGTCATTTTTAAAGCGACAACCATTGCTTAGTTCTTGCTTCTCAAATGTGAGATTTCGCTGCTTGTCCTATTCTTTTGTGATATTAAATTTAAAACAAGCAATTTAAAGACATGATCTTGGACTTCAGAATATAATATTGAGTATTTTTTTTACCATTTTCTGTCAAAAGTGAATGTTTTCTGATTGTCTTGTTCTTCTGTACAGGCAAACTAAATATCAAAACAAAACATTAAAATGTCACCACCAGCTCTGTCCACTTGTGATGAACTTTTTTCACAATTTGCTGACTGTGACGATCCCTGCTGTGTCTGGATGTTCACCTGTCTCTGTCTCTGAGCTCGTCAGAGCAATCTGGAACACGTCAGTGTGCCCAGGCTATTTAAACCTGGCTGCAGTGCAGCTCTGGGCTCTGCTTGTGGCTGGTTGCTGCTGGTCCTGTTCTCCCTAGTTTCGATGGTTTCCTTTTTGGTTTGTTTATGTAGTTTAGCTTATCTTTATGCTTTGCTTGCACTGTTCACTTACGCACAAACACATTATCCCTCATTCAGTCATACTTACAATACTGACAACCACACTCCACACCTTAATAATCCTTTTATTTAGTCTAATTCAGTTTGATTTGAGTTAATAAAGTACATTTTTGGTTAAACTTTATCATAGTGTGACTCCTCTTTGTCACATGCTTTGAGCAGGTTTGTGACACTAAACAATTGATTGATTAATCGAGAAAACAGTCTGTAGAGTAATCAATAATGAAAACAACTGTTTGATTAAAAAGGAATAAGCCATGACCAGCAAGCACACGTTACATGATGAATGAAAGATGAAAAAAAAAGAAATAGAAAAACACGTGCACCTGCATGCCAAAAAAAGCTTCCACACACTGAATCTTGCAGACCTCAGCTCTACCTGATTATACTGACTGATGGACCGATTTACTGACTGACAGACTGACTCATTGTGTGATTGATGACGAGCCTCACTATTCACAGAGAGCTTTGCATCCAACCACAATCTCACTACTGAGAGCTGTGTGTCTGTGTGTGTATGTGTGTGTGTGTGTGTGCGTGTGTGTGTGAGAGAGAGAGAGAGAGAGAGAGAGCGAGAGATCATACAGTTTAGATTTTTCTATATAGTTTTCTTATGTTTTGCATCTGTGCACAAACAAGCAAATGAGATTAAACAAAGTACAGACAGGTTGCAGCTTCCAGAGAAGAGCTGCCATTCTTTATAAAAAAAGAGGGGCTTTATTTGCAGTAACAGGTTTTCCTCAAACAGATCATTCAGGGAGCACTGATGAGCATTGCAAAGTGTTGGAAGTCACTTCAGGGAGGCGGGCTTTCACTTTACAGTTTATTACCCCAGATTTAGACTCAGAGGCTGCTTGTTGCTGAGGATTCATCTGCTAAATTGTTTCTTTAGCCAGGGGGAAGATTAGCAAAGGCAGAATGACAAACACAATTTCCCTCTTCATTCGTAGAATTGAGGATCTAAGACAGACTGTGCAGATTGTAAACCAGATTTAAAGAGGGGGGGGTTAAAATACTTTCAACTGTTCTATTACTACTACTACTACTATGCTACACCCTAAATAAATCTCATATAATTGAGCAAATATTCGTTTGCCTAAAATTAAATTCATAGTATTGACGACCAAATTTACATTGCATTCTTGGGAATCCTTTATTTGCAATTAGAGCACCCCCGATTGTTAATGGATGGATTCAAATGTAGCAGATTTGTCAGCTAAACATTTATTGTGGGAACTACTCCAGCATCGTATAGCAAAAACAAGTCCCATACGACCATAAAAGTTGTTTATTCTTACCCTCTAATGTGACCCACAGGAGCGTATACTCATTACGGCTAACAGGAGTCCTAATATCTAAACCAGAGAACGTAATGGTTCATGTTTTTAAAGTCTTTAATGTTGTGAATTGGTCGCAGTTTGGTAAGGTTTAGGCGCGAAAACTATGTGGTTATGTTTAGAAAAAGATCGTGCACTGGCTTAAAATCATCGTCAGTCAGTCACCTTCCCCCACCTACGCTGTCACCTCCCCCCCTCTGACCCCTCACCTGCACTCACGATCTGTGAAGTGGATGTGCGCCAGCTCTTCCAGAGGCAGAATACCAGAAAGGCTCCTGGCCCAGAAGGTGTGTCACCATCCTGCCTGAAAATCTGTGCAGACCAGCTGGCCCCCATCTTCACTCAGATCTTCAACAGATCTCTGGAGCGATCTAAAGTTCCCTTCTGCTTCAAACGCTCCACAATCATCCCAGTCCCCAAAAAAACCTCCATCTCTCGACTAAAGTAGTCATGAAGTCCTTTGAAAGACTGGTGTTGGCCCACCTGAAGAACATCACAGTCCCCTTGCTGGACCCCCTGCAGTTTGCCTACAGGGCTAAAAGGTCGGTGGATGATGTAGTCAACTTGGGACTGCATTACATCCTGCAACACCTCAACTACCCAGGGGCTTATGCAAGGAGCCTGTTCGTGGACTTCAGCTCGGCGTTCAACACCATCATCCCGGACATCCTCAGCACCAAACTCTCCCAGCTCACTGTGCCAACCTCCACCTGTCAGTGGATCACAAACTTCCTGACTGACAGGAGTCAGCAGGTGAGGCTGGGGAACATGACATCCAGCACACGGACTATCAGCACTGGCGCCCCCCAGGGGTGTGTGCTCTCCCCACTGCTTTTCTCCCTCTACACCAATGACTGCACCTCGGAAGGCCCATCTGTTAAACTCCTAAAGTTCGCTGATGACACAACGGTCATCGGCCTCATCCGGGACGGTGATGAGTCGGCCTACAGAAGGGAGGTGGATGAGCTGGCTCTCTGGTGCAGTCAGAACAACCTTGAGCTCAACACGCTCAAAACTGTGGAGATGATCGTGGATTTCAGGATAAGACCCCCCACTCTTCCCCCCCATCACCATACTCAACAGCCCTGTGTCTGCTGTGGAATCCTTCAGGTTTCTGGGATCCACTATATTCCAAGACCTGAAGTGGGAGCCCAACACAGACACCATCATCAAAAAGGCCCAGCAGAGGATGTACTTCCTGCGCCAGCTCAGGAAGCTCAACCTGCCTGAGGAGCTGCTGGTCCATTTCTACACAGCCATCGTCCAGTCTGTCCTCTGACTGACAGTGTCCATCACTGTTTGGTTTGGATCTGCCACCAAAAAGGACCGGAGCAGACTACAACGGACAGTTGGGACAGCAGAAAAGATCATCGGTGCCAACCTGCCCTCGTTCATGACTTATACTCCTCCAGAATCAGGAAACGGGCAGCAACCATCACTGCAGACCCATCTCACCCCGGACACAACCTGTTCCAGCTTCTCCCCTCTGGTAGGCGCTACAGAGCACTGTTAGCCAAAACCAACAGATTCAGAAACAGTTTCTACCCACAAGCCATCTCTCTGATGAACAGCTGACTACTGACCCACAGTGTCAGGTTCAATTAAATTCTGGTCAATAACCCAGTAATCACTGTCTCTACAGCACCTGTTTACTGGTTCCACTTATTATTCCAGTTATTTAGTATTATTCATCATTCCCATTCTCACACTTATTATTTTTTTTATTTATTCATCATTCTCATTTCCTATTTCAGAACTATGAAATATGTTCATACTGTTATATAATAACATAATACTATTTATCCCAGTATCCTTTGCACTATGCTCCACATTTAACTAATTTTATTGTACTCTTCATTGCAGTTATGCCTCTACATTGTTTCTGTTTATAGTATGTATATATTGTGTATATATTAGTGTGTATATTTTGTTTTGGTTGTTTTGTATGTGTAAGCACAGTGTGAGTAACGATGCTCCAAAGAAAAATTCCTCATATGTGTCCTCATACCTGGCAAAAAAAGCTGATTCTGATCTGTTACGCTACTTAACTTCCGGTTATGCATGTGATGCAGAAAGTGACGTAATTCTGAAAAAAAAAACCTGTCAATTTACGCTTATTTTCAAATGGGAATCAAATGCAGGTCTCCTGGGTGAAAGTCCTGTTTTTGTTTGACCCATCCACCACCTCAACCTGGCTCCTTATGCAGAATTTGGTGCTCTGATACTCTGTCACCATACTTCCTGCTTTGCTCCTGTAATCATTACGGGAGGCCATAGGGCACCCCTACACTGGAAACAAAGAGTTCTGGCAGGAGTACAACTTGAATTTGCTCAGCAAGTTACTCTGGCATCAGGTAATGCTGCTCATTAACTATACCATTGTAGCCAAGCTGCACCAATCACATCAGTGTATCTGATATAGGCGGGCCAGAGGTGAGGTAACAGATGATGACAGTTTACTCAGTTACCAGTTAGCGCCGCTGGTAGCTAATTATATGGGACTGTGGATACGTCACCTCATGTATTGTTGTGATTGATCGTAGTGTTATCCAACTGCATGCAGTGGATTTTCAAATCACTATCCGAGTTGAGTGAAGTGCAGATGTGAGTTGTGCATGCGTCACTTTGCGAAGAGTGCAGATGTGAGTTGCGCATGTGTTTTTGTGACAAGTAGCCTACATGATAGCAAGAGACTTCTGTAATGTCCATACAGTAAAAATGGACCGACTTAATGAAGTTGGTTCACTGCTGGCTACAAGCTAGCAAGCAAACACAACAAAGGCTGTCAGTTGAAGTTTTGAGCTAACATTAGCAATCAAACAATCATAGATAGCTAAAACGTTTTTGAAATGATTTCCATCTTCTGTTATTGTTTGTAATGGGAAAATTTTATTATTTTATGGATTTCACAAATTTCAGTATGACACGTTATGCCATAAACTGTTTAAATTTGAGCATGCGCAACTCATGCACTTGACTCACATCGGGTAATGACAGCACGCTTGGTGCTGCCGCTCCAGATGGCCGACTTTCATTACTCAATGCCAGACCCTTAATCTTTCGGATTTGCGTCTGGATTTCCAGGCTAGGGCACCCCCACTATGAACGTAAATATGTTCACGCCAAATTCCTACCCTAACCCTGTTAGTTTTTTAGTACCATGTACTTAAAAACTGTAACATCAGACATTTCTTGCCACAGTCATCCTCAACATTGGTTGTGTTCTAGTTTCAGAATGATGAAGACAGTTGTTGAACAATACAATGTGGGCAGGTTTTTGGCAACTATCCTGTTGTTCTTAATTATGTAGCCTACGGATTTGAGGCATTATATTATCATTTGGCTTAAAAATAAAGCCTAGCCTATAGCTTCAGTAAATAGGAAAAAAAATCTCCCCGAGTGACCAGGTTTGGGCTGAGCCCCAAATGTTTACACCGTCTGGCTCCACCCCTGATTTGAAGTCACGCGTAAATCACTTAGAGCCACACGAGGTCTATCATAATCACACATACTAAAAAATGTCACAGATGCTAAAACCACACATGCTAAAAACGGATGGAGTGAGAGGGAGGAGAAGTGGAAAAAGAAGACGTGAAGCCAAGTGACACTTGCTGGAAGCCGTCTATGTGTCTCTCCTTCCAGCGGCAGGGAATTACATAACTTCACTCCGAAACTCAGGTTTCGGCAGCAAATGAGCCGCTGAGGGTCGTGGAGGAATTTTAAAAAGAAGACATAGGCTAAATATTTATTTCGCCAACAACTAGCTTGTTGAACTGATGCATGTAGGCCTAACTTAGAAGGCGTTTTTGTTTTTGCCACATGCGACAAAAAAAGAAATCATAATTTCAACCTGTCGTCTTGTCGTACGTCTGATAATATTAAAAAATATCATATTTGTCTCTTACCTGCATGTTTTCCTGTGTTGTAACGCGTGTTTTCTGCCCGAAGGTGTGTGTCCTCTCTGCGTGGACTCTCAACCTCCGACTGCCGCTCCACTGGATGCGAAGGAATGCGCGCACACACGCGCGCGCGCGCACACACACACACACACACACACACACACACACACACACACACACACACACACACTCACAAAGGGAGGGTGGAGTGAGGGGTGCAGCCAGAAAGGAGACAAGCGGACCTTCCTCTTTTTCAGCCTAATGATGGAAAGACAAACCTAGACATAGGCTGTCGGAGGATGTAACCTGCTGATGTATCAACCTAAAACATAGGAGGTGAACGCCTGGATTAATGTTCGGTAACACTTTATGAATAGGGTACAAATCATAGGCTACAAGTAATGCTTAACTAATGCATGACTGATGAATTCATGCAGGATAAAGGCTGTGTTACCATTAGTAGCGGAATGTAACTAAATACATTTACTCAAGTACTGTACTTAAGTACAAATTTGAGGTAGGCCTGCTTGTACTTTACTTGAGTACACTCCACTACATTTCAGATAGAAATGTACTTTTTACTCCACTACATTGATCTGACAGCTTTAGTTACCAGCTACTTTAGTCTACAAATTAAAATTTCTGCACACAAAACACATAGTAGGCTAGTTTATAAAATATGCTGTTTTATGAAACTACCCAACAACATAACGGTCTACAATTACAGCTGAAATAATTAGCAGATCAAACACAGAACTGCTTACATCGTTTCCAGTTTCTAAATTGTAAGGATTTTTCTGCATTGAGTACATTTACTTTTAATACTTTAAGTACATTTTCTTGACGATACTTACAAACTTTTACTTAGGTAACATTTTCAATGCAGGACTTTTACTTGTAACTGAATATTTATACAGTGCAGTATAAGTAGACTACTTAACATAAGTAAAGGATCTGAATATTTCTTCCACAATTCAAGTCACTGTGTTGTTATGCAATTAGTTCACACTTAGGCCTAATAGATCATAGATTCATAGATTAAGGAATGTTAATACTTCATAAATTGATTGATATGCAAATTAGCTGGATTCCACTTAATCATAAAACATAATTTCAGATCCATGCACTTGCTCAGCCTCTCTGGAAACAGAGCAGTATTTCTCATGCATTAAAGCAGTATTTTAAAGCTACTTATCTTGACCATTTCCCTCTTCATTAACTTATGAACAAGTATACGTATTTACGGGTGAATTACTGTTGCTGTTGGTTTAATAAAAGATGAGAACCCCCGATGATCCTGAAAAGCTAAAAAGACAAAGTGCCATTGGCGATTCAGCCAATGACAGCCCAAAATGTGTTCTTAGTAATGGCTTATAACTTCTCTATAGAGCACAAGTAAATAATACATCAAATCATTAGTTACAAGTTCTAAACCCTAGATTACTTTATCAGATTTAGCTGCAATAAACACTACCTTTGTTAATCTTCCAATGTTTAATTTGTCAGAGAGGTTCATATTCAACAATATGTAATTTTTTACACTATAACTTGTGAGGTTATTTTTGTAGTAGCCTATATTGTAATGCAATTCTTAGTACTGGGATTTACAACAGTGCATGAAGGCAGCATCTCAAAAAAGAGACAAATTCTTCACTGTTCTGACCTTTTTCATTACTGTTTTCCATGATCACTGTGATCAATTTCAGCATAAGGGAAAGGAGGGAGGTCCTGTGTGTGTGTGTGTGTGTGTGTGTGTGTGTGTGTGTGTGTGTGTGTGTGTGTTTGTGTGTGTGAGTGCGTGCGTGCATGTTTTGCATTTGAGTACAGAGTGTGTGTGTGTGATTGTCATTAGAGTGATTGGTACAGAAATGCAATTAAAGCCCTGCTGGAAAATCTGTGTGAGCGAGGTGAGGAACTGAATCAATTTAGGCGACCTTGGCTCTTTGTGAAGCTGCCCGGAGCAGAGCCAGAGAGAAACAGAGAGAGAGAGAGAGAGAGAGAGAGAGAGAGAGAGAGAGAGAGACAGACAGACAGACAGACAGACAGACAGATAGATAGATAGACAGAGAGAGAGAGAGATAAAGACTGTAGCAAGATGCTGAACAGCAATCAAGCCAGGTCAAGTATCTTCACACATCACGTTGATTGGATAATGAACAGCCAAAAAATGTGACTAGCCTAGGGGATAAATAGGGAAAGGCCATCTGTCTAACAAAACTGCTTCCTATAAGCCTCCAAAGCTTGACACACGTTTCTTTGTTTCCAGAGGTAATTCTGAGGAAATATATATTCACTTGGAGTTTCATTTTAAAGCTATCCTACAGTATGTCCACACTTGGAAAGATAATTTAACCTACTGTTATAGGAAATTATGCCAGAAATAGTTGTGGTAAACAAAAAAGTGGGAAAAGATCACCTGGGGCTGCTGACACATTGCATGTACAAAACTAACTGCAGATTCATTCTTTTTATCCTCAGTTCAGTTGTACATCCCTCATTAGGAATAATGTATAATACCATATAATATAAAAATATTCAATAGTTTAATGAGTCCAAAAGAAGAATACAAAACATTCAAACACAATTAAACACTGTTACACTAAATCAAACATAAATTCATACAGTGCTGCAAACATACAAAAACAGCAAATGGGGGCAGCAGTCTATTATAAGGATGCATCAATTCAACACAAATTCATTAATTAAGCATATAAACAATACCCATTTAGGGGGAGCCATGATGACCAAAGAATAGATGACACATAGTAGACCTAATGTTTTGGGGTCATTGGCCCTAATGCAGTTATTAAGTCCCAGAGTCCATTGTTTAATTTTCCAAAAAGCTCTCTGTTTTAGCTACAGAGTGAGCCATCACACTTCTGTTCCATCTTTGTTGGGAGTTGCACATGCGCAGTAACTAGGTAAGCACTGCTAGCTAGTCAGTTGCAGAGAATGAAGGCGTGCCACACTAGCAGCTAGGCAAGCGTTATAACGTGTGTTAAAAAGTGCTGAGCAATTGTCACGGAAATAAAGACTGGACTACAATAGAACAGTGTTTTCTGTTGGAGATGGTAAGTCCCTTTGGGGTGGACTTTGGGCTTTTTCACTTTGTAAAGCTATAATGTGCACAAAAAGACATAATACTAGCCTTACTATCACCAATCTAGTGAGCTTGAGATTAAGCATTGGTCTGGTGAGTCTGCTGTATTTTCTCTGTACAAGAGGTGTGACCAACTGGCATAGTTCAAATGACTCTATACACAATTGGATAGTCCTTCAACCAATCAGACCAACGATCTGGGTGACGTAGAAGCGTCAGCGGCATCACTTGATTGCTGCGCTTCGGTATGTTAAATGTAAACAAGAAGCTGCTTGGTCGCTTCTCTATCGTCATTGTGTTAAACCCACCAATAGCGTGCCAGGTAGATAAGCCAGTTTGTGATTGGTTCCCGCAAAACTGTGAACTGACGCAGAAGAATTAAACATACAGGTTTCCGGACTGAGCTACAGGGCGAAATCAAATTGTCGGCAGAGTGGGCTAGATTTACCCAGTCTAATATAACACAATAAAGGAAAGGGAAAAATCAAAAAGCATAATATGAGCAATTGATCTGAATACTTCGTCACTGTCCTTTGAAATTCAAAACTTCTACTATATAGATTATGTTAAGTTTTAACAATTGATATTTGTGGACATCCTTGTAGTACGATTTCCACTTTTGCAAAACAGTAACTTTTTAATAAAGCTACTGATTACAGGTTGTATGACACGGTTAAACCAATGAATATATGAAATAAACCATGATAAGAGAAATCCAGAGCTTTGAGTACAACATGTTAATGGAAACATCTGCACATTTTGACACAGGTTTGTTAGGAAATTAACAAGCCAATTATAAATATTTTGAGGCAATGCAAGAGAGAGTCAGTTCTCTTAGGTGAAAAGGTCAGGAGAAGATTTTAACTCTCTTTCTATAAGTTCTTATCTCTAGAGTGACTTTTAACAAAGTGGATTTCTTTGTAATCTCAAATCTGCCAGCATCCTCGTCCTTGTCTTGCACGTTATCTCCATCTCCCCTCTCTTTTATTGTTTTCCACGTTATCCCTGACTCGCCTGCTTTGCGTAACACACACACACACACACACACACACACACACACACCCCCCCCCCGGTTGAAGATCGGCAGCAGCTCTCTGATCTCGGTGGGATATCAGATGCTTGAGTCGAGCCACTGGTTCCCCCCAAGGACATCCTTAGTCTGTACAGAAGAGGAGCGATAAGATTAGGCAAACAGGATAAAAAAACTAAGAGAGAAGGGACAGATGTTGAGGCTATATGGTTTGTTGTTCTCTCAGGGCTATAATAAAACTACCATTTAAAATGTGCAGGTGTGTGTGTGAGAGAGAAAGAGCATGTACAGGGTGTTTCTAAGAAAGCTTGTGAAGACATTCAACTAACCTCTCCTTTTTTTATTCAATATTTGACATGAGTTACTGAAGGATAAACTTCAGTGGTTCCTGACCTTGACATTTGTCCCCTTAACACAACGCAATGCCAACTTGGTACCTATTCTCATAGATTTAAAGGGATACTTTGCCGATTTTATAGCCAGCTCTGTGTCATCTTTGTGTGGGCAGTGTAGATGAACAGTGTTTAATTTCCTTATGTGGTGCCAGTGTACGGAGGAGAGGAGGTCTGCCAAGCTCCGCCAGATGACCAAAACGCTCGGCAGACCTGCGCTGCTCTGCACTTCAAGAAAATTGCATAGCATATTATAGGAAAGTCTAAAATAGACATGACTTTGTGTAGCATAATCCAATTAATCATCTTATGATCCCACTAGATTTAACTTGTGCCCTCATTGGAAGGTTCTGACCCCTAGTTTGGGAACCACTTCTGTAGTACTAATGAGATGATTCCTCATTGATTTGAAACAAAATACAACAGAAAGCCAGAACATATGGCTTGTTTCAGTCTGTGTCTTACCCATGTCCTTGAATTTCTTCTTCGTCTGTGATTCATGTGTCTTAGCTGTTGTACCACTGAAATTTACCTTTAGACAAGGGACCAATCACACACAAAAAAAAAAAAAGCTACAGCATTGCCTACAAGGACTCAACAATGCTGTGCCAAGTCTCCAAAGTGTCTTACCCGGGGCTCCATCCATGTACGTGACATCCAAAAAAGAAAGGATCCATGAACAAACAGATAAGTCATGAGGTGGCTTCCAAGGGGTTGCATGCAATCATCCTCTTAGCAGCTGTAAGTCCAGCAAACAGCATGTTTTTGAGTTTTAGAGAGCTAGAAGGCTAACAGGTCATTCATAATCAAAACATTGACAGTAACAGGCACAGTAACGTTAGTCAAGATGGAAATTTTAGATGCAGTATTGTTCCAGAACTGACCAATGGGAGAGCACTCCAAGAACATATGAAGCAATGAATCTGCTGATGATCTGGATTGGGAGATACTTCTGGAATGTTAGACCATACATTATGCCAGTCGAGAGCGGGGCCTGGACAATCGCGTGCCCAGATCTTCTCAATAGGAAGTCCAACGCAGCCATATATCACTAAGAACTGATAAAGCCTGGATACCATACCACAGTTTTTTCAAGCTGCACAGTAAATAACTTCCAAATAGGATGGATGGGCAAAGGCCTCTGCCAAGGGACACCGTGTGCCTTGAGTGCCGACCTTAACTGAATGTAAAAGAAAAAAGAGGAACGTGGCAGACCGAATGCCAAAGCCCATCACCTCTAAGACTGACCATTAAAATGGCCACTTAAGTCTGTCAAAGGCTTTCATTGCGTCGAAAGAAAGAAGTGACATTGGGGTCTTACTGTCCTCCGCCGCATCAACAATGTGAAGAAGGCGTCTAACATTATCTGCTGCGTCTCGTTTTTATGAATCCTGTTTGGTCAGAGTTCACTAATTTTGACACATGGGACTCCAAATGGCGGGCTAGGAGATTTTTATATCAGCGTTAAGCAGGCTCAGAGGCCGATAGCTAGAACACTACTTACAGGAGTAAGGAAATCAAGGCTGTGTTAACATCCCTTGAGAATTCACCCTTTTCAATAGAGAAGTTAATCATGTCAAGAAGGGCCCAACTGTTCTCAAAAGTTGCTATGGCAAATGATTCAAAATCAAAGTTTGAAATCAGCCAGGCAAATTAATGCTATTAAAATCAACATTACCCAGTGTTGCAGCAGGGTGAAACTAGTGTAATTAAATACACAAGTTTAAGGTCTCACCACAAAACCCAGACTTTTGTGAAAGTACTGGGAACAACAATCAGCTGAAAAAGGAAAAAAAAACATAGATTATCTTTGACAATGTTAGTCTTGTAGGCAACGGTCATTCAGCTTTTGTACATTTGATTTTTTTTTTTTTTGACAACGTAAAATTGGAGGCTGGAGTTTCATGTCATTTAGTCTTTTTCACATCAACTAAACAACAGCAGATTAGCCAAGGATTCACTTCTCCTTTTTTTGCTTTTGTAATGTAATGTGCATGAATCTATACCACGCCTGTCAGCTTAAAGCCCATCACCATGAAAGAAGGAAGAGATGGAGGAGGTGGGATTGATCATCAAAGTACTGTACAAATCCTGTCTGCTGCAGACAGAGAGAGAGAGAGAGAGAGAGAGAGAGAGAGAGAGAGAGCGGAGATTCCCCAAGAAAGAGCCTCACAGCTGGGATGATACATTTGGTAATTTGCTTTCACCTTTGGACACACACACACACACACACACACACACACACACACACACACACACACACACACACACACACACACACACACACACACACACACACACACACACAAGCTAGTGCTCTCCTCAGAAGGATTTCATGTTTCTATGGAGAAGAATGTCTATTTTTAGGAACGATATAAATAGATCTTTCTGTAGCTCCAACGATTGCATTCATGTCTGAATGTGCCCAGAAGCCTTTACTCTTTATTTTTTTAATATATGCGTGTGCCTCTGTGGACTTGTTTTTCAAAACCACACATCCAAACATTCATCTGCTATCCTCCTGAGTGTGCTAATGAATGTCAGACACATGTGGACGATGAGCGGCAATTTGTCTCAGTAACATTATTGCCGAGCTGTATGGTCTCAGAGCACACTAACACGCACAGAGGGAAAAGCAAAACTGCCTGAGTGTCATTGGTAATTGGTTGTCATATTCATCAATATTCTTTCTACTGTCTTCATTGGACCAATAAAAGCACAAAAAGCATCAAGATAACAACCATCTCTCCACAGAGAGGAACACTGTGCCATGGAGCTGGATAACGTCCTCTCCTGAGCACGAGACAAACCATAATGAAGCTGATGTTTTATATTACGATACAAACAGCAACAGTGGCTTTAGGAAGGTGGCATAAACGAGAAGAGGAACACCAGCTTTTTAGTGTGAAGGTTGGGTGGGGGTGAGACAGGGAGCAACTTCGTAGCCGTGGAAACAGTTGCTAAGTAGCGAACCGAGCCATCCCTGGACGAAGAGGGACAAAGATGTGATTGTGACAGGAGGCAAAGTGCAGGAAAAGAGGAATTGTTTTTTAGAAGATGTTTAGAATTTAAAAAAATCAGTGAGTTGGTTGTTTTTGAATATAATTTAAACCTACAAGGTCTCTCACAATAGTAATACCCTGCAACATCACTGGCCAGTGTAAACCATGAATCTCCAACAGAGCTGCAACTAACACTCATTTCATTATCCATTAATCCTTGCATTGATTTTATCAATCATTTAGTTGACAAAACTGCTTGTTTGGTCTAATCAACAGTCTCAAATTGAAAATACTTGGTTTACTATTGAAAAGGATGAAGAAAAGCAGCAAATCAACATTTGAGAAACTGGAATTAGGGGATTACTTTGACAGTTATTTTTCTAGGAAATTAATCATTTTAGCTAGATTTTAAATTTTCCACCGAAGGGTAAAGGGTATCAGGTGCACCTTTATGGTTTGAGAACATTAAAAAACTTCTTTGGCTAAATAAACTATTTAAAATCCTTGTTGGTTATCTGGAAAATACAGAGGCAGTTGATAGTTTTCTTAACAACATAACAATGAACATATGCAATGAATTGTGATATCTAAAAATCAAGTATACAGTATTTTTTGCATCAAAACATTATGAATATCTTTCACCAAAGCAGTACAACATAAGCTGCGGATTGTCTTTATGTTTTCATTTGGATCACCACTCACCAAATAACTTTGTGTGCAAGTACAACTTTCAATTGTCACTGAGAACATGTCAAAATCGACAACCATGTTGACTATTAATCCCACCTGTACCAATTACATTCAGTTGTGACTCCCAAGCTACAACACGCTCCACCATCTCTGCCCTTCCCTTCTCCCTGTCAGCATAGCCTCGTCCATCTCCCTCGCTGCTTTGAAATCTGACTGAGAGAAAACAGGGACAAGCCATTAATATGCTAATCCCTGCGGAGCATAGTCAGATAAACATGTGTGTCAACTAGTGAGGCATGCTGTGTAAAATCAAAGCTCAGGGAAAAGGAGGGTGATATTGTTTTGTGGTTCTAAGCATAAAAAGTAAAGTGGTGTGTTTGTGGAGAAGGCCACAAAGAATAGAAATTGTTTGCAATAGAAAGAATGAAATATGCAACACAGTGGTTTAAAGCAGGTGGATCATGAAGCACATGTGTGACTACTATATCCATGCCATGTGAGGACTTGTTCACTCTGTGCTGGCATCAATAATCTATGCAAGTCGCTCTTGTGGTGAGACAGCAGAGCACTGAGGGCTTACGTAAGAGCGTGTCAGGTCTGAGGGTTGGGTTGGAATCATCCAGGATTTGACTGACTGACGAGAAGAAAAATAAAACACACACACAAGGCCGTGCACATAAATCTGTTGACGGTGGAGAAACAAAAAGACATCCATTCTTGAACTTTTCAAATAGGTTTGAAAGATGTCGCCAGGCCTTTCCTCACTACCCTAAGGGATGATAAATGTACCACGCTCAGTACCTTGCAGAGAAAGACCGCTAGCGAGTGTTTCATACTGCTCCCCTTATCTCCCTGGGCAAAATCCCCTGCCTCCAGAAAGCAATTTAAAGGCCAGACAGAGACAGAGGAGAGAGAAGAGAGAGAGACAGGAATGCAGCCTCATGATAACACTGTAGAGATCAGTTTCACTTGAATGCAACAGGCAACATCCAGTGTAAGCTCACAAAAAGCATTACAATATGAAGGAATGAATTATACATATTTGCTTGAATTTTTTCAGTTTATCAAAGAAAGTCTGAAACACTGCTGAGAGCCTGGTGAAGCTGTTGTTTTCATGCAACTGATCAGGATCCCACAATAATGTTTGATGAAATTGATGTTTAAAGTAACTTGTGGCGGGATTGGCATTGTTTCGTAACTTTGGGAGGACTTTGGTACACTTCTGCTTGTTTTTGTACTTTTATTTTGATGAACTCATCGACCAATGTAAAGTTCAACAAAGAAAGATTAATGGGGTTTGATTATTCAGTTATTTAAATGGCCTACTTGACACAGAACCAAATGGCACTAAACCAGAGTTTCAGTCCTTTTCAGTCCGTTTTTTTCTGCTAATTCTTTTGGCCACTTGCTTTGCATCAGTTATATGAACCCTAATTCAAACTCCTAAACCAGCTAGACCTAAACAACTTTAGAAGGGATAGTTACAAATGTTTGCGGTCTTCTGATTTTACTACACAACATTCTGTGATACTTTGATATGACAAAATGCTGAAAATGCTCTATCTCAGCAGATATATTTAATACTTGAGGGCCATTTGGAAGAAATCTAAAGGGTTAGTTATAATTTAACTGCATTTAGGCTGCATCTCTGTTTGGCATATTTTGTCATGACTTTTGTGACCTTTCCCCTTGACTTGTTTATGTATGTATGTATTGATTTAGCATTTGGGCTCTGTTATTTGTCTCAAATTGCTTCAAAAAAACTCTAATATCTGATATATGCTGTCAGCTGGCCTTTAAGCTAACATGTTTTCAACCGTAAGAGATATAAATTATTTTCCCATTAAGTGATTAAAACATTTTTGCCATCCAAAAAGCCATATACTGTAATCATATGTAAGTCTTTTTATATCATATATCTTGTCTTAATGCCGTTGTATGTCACATCAGATTGCCTTGTTGTGAAACGATGCTATACAAATTAACTTGATTTACCCTTTGTTTATGTAATACCAGTCTGTGTTGTGTTCAGCTGCTTGAATAGGCAGATGAAAAAATAAAAAGTATTTTACAGATAAACAGTTCATTGTGCTTTATGTTCACAGTTGAAGACTGGATGATAATCATCTTTTGAATGAGATATTTATCTGAAATATATAAAGAAATTGAAAACAAATTTAAGTAAAAAGATACAAAACAAAACAAGGATTTACAGTAATATCAAGTCAGCATGAAAGAAAAGTTATGGTAAGTTTCAAACTTGACACAACCTTCTGTATGTAGCTCTGACATAAAGACATATTGTCTAAGTGGGCTGATATACTCTAAATATGAAATATAACCCATAATTACAGTTCTGAAATTATTCATCATAATGAAGCATGTCTAAAATTGCAGTCTGAAATTGTGACCAATTCAGAAGCGGAAACCCCAGTCAGGTTAAACCCTCTTTGCTATGTTCCAGGAACTAATTAATCTTAACATGGATGGCAGTAGTTAATTAAATATCAAAGCATCTTAAATGGCTGCACCATCGCTTTGCTTCATCTGTCACTTCCTAAAATGACAGTCACATCTCTTTTCCCAGCTCTGCATCTAAGAACATGCACTTCTCTTATCTGAAACAGTGGCTCTAATCAGGTAAATCAATGGATGCAGTACAGTGTGTTTTAGAAAGTGTTTTCAAGAACCTTTCAATACCAGTAGAAAGCTGGTGATGGCTGGTGTGGATTAAGACAACTCCAAAAGACCGTATTATAAAATACATTAATTAAATGTATTTGGCATAACTGAATGCACATAAAAAAATTTAAATCCTGTTCAGACCCTATATAGCAAATGGATTTTAATATTCCAGAAGCCTGGGATTACAATGGCAAGCAATCTACTGAGGTTATAATCTGCTGTCAATAGTCTGCTGATTTTTCCTCAGGCATCTTTATTCAAACAGGACAGTCAAAACCAGATTTCCTTTCCAAGACCCTACCAACCCTAGAGCATTTTGTCTCCTAACTTGGAATCTACGTGTGGAGGAATCAGACCTTACTCCACAGCGCTGTGGAGCTGTAGGTCTGCAATGACAGACTACCATAAACAGGATGGTGGTATCAATCTTCACATATATTCCCCACCCCCAAAAACGTGATACTATTCTGTTAAGCAGACCAGTCTTAAATTTGACAAGTAGCTGTAGATACTAGCTGGTTTCTTTCTATTTCTGTCACATTACCTCACGATAGACACTCCGCTCTGTGTACAGTAGGGAACTTCAGACTGGAGCCAGATGTGGCCGTTAATCAGATTAAAGCTTTGTGAGGATTAAAACAACTCTACACTACCTACTGCACTAAAACACAACCGGCTGCAGACAGACTCGCGTCTCTTAGGTATTTCCGGCTGCATGTTAAGTGAATTCTCTGAATATTCAACAGTTTTATTCAGTTTGCCCACTGACCTGTATAGAAACAGGCCTGAAGCTGCCAGACTCCAACTAATGACAGCAGCAGAAAGGATCTAATACACATGGCATGTCCTTGACGCAGACTAACAGTAGTGTAGAGTTTATCAATCTGGTGCTTTCCATCATGGTGAACAAAAAAAACAAACATATCTATTCCCTTTCAGGAAAAATTGCAAAATGGCAATTAAGAGTACATTTCTTAAGAATATGCTTTCTCAAATATGACCTGTTCTCCCTTCCACAAAAAAAAATAAAAATAAATAAAAGTATCAGAAGAGCACCGCCTAGTGGCAAAATCTTGTTACTGCTGCAGAAGTAGAAAGTACATTTACTACTGTTAAGTACAATGTTGAGTTAACTTTACTTAACTTACTTTATACTTCACTATATTACTGAGGGAGGTATTTTACACCATTTATTTACAGCTATAGCTAGTTATTTTTCAGATTAATATATTAAAAAAAACACTTTGAATCGTTAGTTCTTCCAGAGACATTTTACCCTCTAAGCGCCTTGCTTGAGGTCAAAACAGTTAAAAACATAAGTATTTTGCTTTAAAAAAAAAAAGGAAATAGGAAAGAAACTGCTTGTTGCTTAGAGACAGAAAATATTTACAGTCAGACACAGGTAAGACAACTAGAGACAGAAGTAGAGCCAAATGTAGCATTCATTGCTATATGTCTCAGTACATTCAACTCCACAAATTCTATAGGGGCATTACCTACCGTAATAGAAATACTACCTACCATGACTCCCTTCCATACACATTCTGGGATAGTTTTAGACTGCCCTATAATGGCAAGTACAAAAGGAAATGAGATTTATCTAAAAAATGAATCACTTTGAAGACCTGTAGACACAGAACATGTTTTTGCCCACAAACATTAGAAGCACAAATGTAATCATTTATTTTGGACTGAATCAATGAATACAAAAACATTTGGGGTTGTCTGACAGTGTGAAACCACAGGAAGTATTTACAAATGCATTATCTACAAGGAATGGGATAATTGAAATCTGCATTCCCATAACGGGCAAACAGAGAACGAGAGACAGAAGAGTAGCAAACAAGTGCTGGAATTTACACCGGTGGCGTCTGAACCACTGCCAGCTGCTTTGAACACAGTCAAAGCACAGAAGGTTTATCACATCACACAGATGGCATCATTCATGTGGTGGACAGATGACAGTTTATAAAAGTTGACACTACACCTCCTGCTGTGAATCTCATTGGAGAGATCAGAAACCCCAGACAAAGTGATCATCCACCACCACAAGATCACCTCAGCTCTTTAATCACTCAGGATAAGTCAAAGTTGTCCGCTTTTCTTCATTCTTCCTTTTCGATCCGTTATATTATTTCTTAGGAAGCTTCTTCGTCAATCTTGGGTGCCAAGTAGTATTTGACGTGTCCCATGTCAGCAATCTTGTACTCCACCACTGTAAGACAAAAAGAAAAGAAAAGAAATCCAGTTAGGGCAGTTTCTGTAAACATGTTAAGAATCCAAATAAAGACCATGGCACTTACCGAGAGGGATATCTGCAGACATGCTAAGGGTGACTGTCTTGGACAGCGGCGTTGCCTTGGTGAAGAAGTTCAGGTAGTTGAGAGCAAAGATCAGCTGGACGGGTTCATTCATCTCAATAGTAACCTAAAACAGAAAGTAAGGGGAATTATCAAGCGTTGCATGTGCTATCACAACAATTAAAATAAAGTAGGGTTGCACGCAAAACCTTTTCATTGTCCATTATTCTAATGAAACTTTTGAGGAGCCCAAAGTGACATTATAGCTTGTCGAACCACCAGCCGTTGAGAGTCAAAGATATTCAGATGACTAGCACATGAGCAAATGTCACAACCGAGAAAGTGTAACCAATGTATGATTAGCAAAAAAAAAAAAAAAAAAAGATTTACAGTCAATTAAATACTCATGTTAATCCCTAAACCTCATTTCTGGGGACAAAAGTATTAAATCAGAAAAAATCTTATCTTATGTTGAAAAGATGAAATTTATGTTAGAATTGACCAGTCATTGCTAGATTAATAAAAAGCCAAACTAATTGAATTGTTGATGATGTTAGCACACTTTAACTTGATAAAACATTCATACTCACTGCCTCATCCTCTTTGTCTACGTTGCTGGTCTGGGACAGCTTGACATTTCCTGTGCCCAGTTCTCCTGAGGCAGAAAACTTGACTCCGTCCTTGGCACAGGAGATCATGACGGCATCACCGATCTGGGACAGGTCCCGGCAGATACGAGCAAACTCCCCAGAGGGCATCTTCACCACACAGCTGTACTCCTGTTCCTATAGGGAGACAGGCAGACGTATGTCAGGTACAGTGTGGATAAAAATTATGTTGGACCCAAAAAGACCATGACTAGGGAAAAATTACTTACTGGAATACCAAGCTGCTCCACATCAAGGTCCATCAACTTCATCTCATAATCTGAAACTTTCTCCTGGTCTGTAAGAGTGAGAGAAAAAGGAAAACGAGGTAAATAAGACCTATGCTGAAGAAAAACAGAGCTAAGCAGCATCTGGTTCATTTTGTTCTACGGTAATGTCAATAACTCAAACTTACTAAGAGTCTCAAACACAAGTGCGAGTGTGTCTGCATTGTCTTCTGCTCTGAGGGTGATGATGTCTTCGTTTCCCGCACACTTCAGGATTTTTGACATACTATGTGAGAGTGACGGGAGGAGGGGGGAAGGAACAAGTTATACACCAAAAAGGAGTAAAAACAAGATGCCCAGGCAGCAGATTGTGTCAAAGAATTAAACTTCCAAGTTACATTTTAAAAAAAGCATTGAAAATACAATAAAATGCGATGCTAAAACATTAAATTGCTTAAAATAAAGAAATATACAATTTCAATTGTGTAATCAGTTGCATACAGTGCTCAACAAAATATATTCATTATCAACCAATCTTCCAATTATTATTTGAACTAACAAGCTGACATTTCAGATTCTTTTTTGAAAGAAAAATAAAGACAAAACGATCAATATTCTAAAACAAGTAGTTTTCTGTCTGATTGTTTCAGCTCAAATTCATTGTTCCCAATTACATCTACCTTGTACCATTAAGTTAAAGTAAAGCATTAAAGTAAAGCATGCGGGTTTCACATAAGTAAATGCTGAGACATCAAAGGCTCAGTAACTAAAATCATCCAGAGCACCAGTGTTATGTTACAAAGAGACAGCAGTGAAACGGAAGTGGAAGTTCCCGGGTTCAACAACAATTCCCGCCTGCAGAATTTGGCGCTCAAATGACGTTGCTACGTAAAGCGCATCTGCTGTCTATTAAACTGCGCCAAAATGTAATTCATCCACAAAACAGAAGTTATAACTAACGTTGAACCAATAGACCTAAAGTAAATAACACGGGTGAAGCGGTTATTTTTAAGCACCAACAGTAAAGAGTAAAGTATATTATAGTATAGTATTGTGTAGAGACATGCCCGGGGATTCATGCCAAGATGGCCACCCTCTTTGTAAGCTTCAAACACGAACCATTAATTTAGATTAACAAGAGTCACTGAAGTGACCATATGCAACGTTAGGAGTTTGCGATGCGCATAAACCGCGCAGACAAGCCAAACCTCAGCTGTTTTTACATCGATTTTAGCGGCGGCCGAACTTTGCCAACTCGACATGACTAGCTAGCTAAGTCAGCCGATGCTTAATTTATCTGCGTGCTAACAACTTTAATGCCGCAAGAGATTTACAAACAATATGAATGATCTAGCTATACATGTATAACGTTAAGTTTGCTTCACCTGCTGAGGTTGACGCCCATGGCGAGGTTTCTGTCGCAGCGGTACGAGTCGAAGCCGTCATGCCGCAGGGTGAGCTGGACTAGGGAGACATGGGAAGAGTCCATGCTCTGCAGGGAGATGCCAGACGAGCTGACGTCCCAGCAGGCTTCTGTGATCAGATCCTTCAGAGCCTCCAGCACCTTCTTCAGGATGGATCCCTGGACCAGGCGAGCCTCGAACATGGTTGCTGTTAAGTTTTAAGTATGCGTACGTAGATTGAAACCAAGAGCTTTTTGTGTCGACTTTAGCGTTTCTCCGTCAAAATGGAGGCTGCGGTTTGAGTTATCACCGAGTTTAAAAAAAAGAGACCGATCTAAACGTCCAGTTTCTTTGTTGCTGGCCAGCAGAAGTGCAGCACGCAGCTACCTCTAACGCTTAGGGGAAGGTTTGAGCTGCAAGCGCGCGCTAACGTCAGGTTTTAATAACTCGGTGTTTTGCGTCATTTCCGTATCCGTTGTCGTCACTTCCCTGTTGAGCTCGAGCTATGCTCTATTCTGATCTATACAGCTCTCACCATAGACATATAAAGAGTTTAAATAAGAGAGACTTTATATGTCTATGGTTCTCATTAACCCAACAGAGGAGGAGGGTTTTATCAGCAAAATTAGAGAATTTATCCCAAAAATGTCGAATGATAAATGAATAAATCAGATTGTGATACGTTTTAAAACCTGAAATTCTTGAAGCTGTAAATAAAATGAAAAAATGAAAATCTCCAGGAATGGATGGTGTTCCTGTTGAGTTTTATAGATGTTTTTGGAACATAATTGAAACTCCATTTTTTAACATGTTAAAAGATTGTATTGATACAGAGGAAATGACTACTACTATGAAGCAGGGTGTAATAACCCTACTTCCCAAACCAGATAAAGATCATCTTTTGTTAGAAAACTGGAGACCTATAACGTTACTAAATGTAGATTATAAAATACTTTCATTAATTTTTGCCAGACGTTTAAAAAATTATAAATGAAACTCAAACTGGTTTTATGGCTAATCGGCATATAAACTGTAACATCAGGCTTATTCTTGATCTAATAGATTACTCTGAATTTGTGGAATCTGACGCATTATTATTATCGCTGGATTTTTATTCCACACAGTATTATTTGACACAGTAGAACATCAATTCTTATTTAGGTCCCTTTAATCTTTTGGTTTTGGTGAAAATTTTATCTCAGGTGTTAAAATGCTTTATAAAAACATACCACCCAAAGCTTTTCAGTTTATAGATCAGTTCGCCAAGGCT
The DNA here is from genome assembly GCA_013375575.1 of Percina caprodes. Lineage (NCBI taxonomy): Eukaryota > Metazoa > Chordata > Actinopteri > Perciformes > Percidae > Percina > Percina caprodes. The sequence continues at coordinate 159,454 of JABXJD010000248.1, forward strand.
GCCCTTGCTCTCCATTTCTATTTCTCATTGTTGTTGAAATGCTCTCCTTACATATTTTACATTGTAATAATTTACAGTGATTAAGGTTTTTGAACTAGCTGATGACACAGTTCTCTTTTTAAAAGATAAACAACAAATTGGAAAATCCATCAAAGAAATACAGTCCTTCTTGCTGGCATCAGGCTTAAAACTTAACGTTTCCAAGTGTGAAATTCTGTCTGTATAACACTGATGAAAAGCTTATGTGTGATATACCTTTGAAAAATAGTATTAAATACCTTGGAATTTATATCTCTAAAGACCTAAAGGAACGACAAGAAAAGAATTTGAGACCCAAAATACAAAAAAAAAATATATTTAATATGTGTCTTCAGAGAGATCTGTCCATGTTAGGTAGAGTTCTTCTGAGTAAAGCGGACGGTATCTCTAGATTTATTTACCCTACCCAATCTCTGTTTATCCATCAATCCCTCTGTAAAGATAAAATTACATTTTAATTAATTTTATCTGGAAAAACAAATGCCAACGTTTAAAAAAGGAGATCTTAGCAGCCCCGAGAAATGCAGGTGGCATGGAAATATTGGACTTCATGATGTGAACAATACCTTTAGAATTAAATGGATAAAAGACTGTTTAAAAGCTCCAGAATCCCTTTGTCAAGTTACTAATTCTACAAGGGAAATTTCATATCCATAAAGCAAAATTTGCTAAATCGCAGCCAGCTTTTCTCACTTCAGAAGTGAATTTCGGAACTTTGAGTCTATCCAACTCATTAATAGTAAGACAACTATCTTTATGGCTGATCTACTGCAAGATGTTAAGGAATTATTAATATATATTTTTTCCAAGCAAATTCATAATATTCCCTGGATAGAAATGGAATTTTTGTATAATGCCAAATTGTTCAATTATATAACATGTTTGTTAAGTTAATAAAAAAAAAATGAACAGATGTGTAAAAAAATAAATGAAATCATATATATACATATATATATACATATACATATACATATATATATACACATATATATGACAACAGCCCACCCCCCACAAATGAACCATATTGTAACCCATTTTTATGCAATTACTGTACTTTACTGTAGCAAGTACAGTGTATATGTGGAGATACATGTGTAGGCATGAATGTACTTGTGTATATGAAACCATATTTCCTCCTAATAGTCTTTCCCCTCTGATAACTTATGTGTAATATGCAAACCTGTGCAAAAATAATTACATGGAAAAGAGACTGACAGTTTTAAATTTAAAATGTAGTTTTATTAATCAATGACTAATGCTTGATTTGACTGGCACACAGCATCACACAACCATGTCCCCAGTTTGTTGCACACATACAAAAGGATGGTAGTTTTGTCTGTGTATATATATATATATATATATATATATATATATATATATATATATATATATATGCATGTCACACCTTAGAAAAGAGAGCCTAGCAATCTGAGGTATTAAGGAATGTCAGACATGAAAAATTACACGTTTTGCATTACGTGTTGTGGCAGGGATATCATTTATACTTGGACGGTTCCTAATTTGAGTTGGTATTGAGTGCAGATAGTGTGGCCTTTATACCGGGGATTTCCATTTAGAGACTATCATACAGGATGTAGTTGGTTGCCATGGCGAGGATGGGAGCTCCTGTCGGGACACCGGGGAAAGGACCACTGGACCCAGCAATGTCAATGTGGGAGTACGGCAGAGGTGTGTTAGAATCCACACCATGCTGTGTTGGAAATTCAGGAATGAGAGTAATAATACAAATGAATCGCTGTACTTCTTCCATATGATATTTTTCATACTTATAGATAAACAACTTATTCCGATAATGTGTGAGCACCTTGTCAAGCCCGGAGGCCATGATGAGGAAAGCTGCAGGGGTCTGATGTCCTCGAGGTGTAGCGGAGGACGGCAGGTTGTTGCACTGGAGAATATCCTCATACTCAGACTTTCCCTTGTGGAAGTCATAGTCCTCTCGTCTGATACTGGAAACCTCGAACACATCGCCCAACGCCTCTCCAGCTGCGTGAGAGAGGACGAAGACCATGTGTTAGTGATGGAGGAAATAAAGTTGTCTGAAGCATCAAACCACTATGAAGCCGTTGTGCTGGAAATATTTATTGAGATTATTGCATGTCTAAGGATGGATTAAATCCAAGACCACGATGAAACAGATGAATGAGTAGTCTTCCTGCTGTCATTAATGTTTTGTTAAATATGGTTATATTCTATAAAGAGTTCAAACAGTTCAGTTCAAACTAATGCTGAACTGATTTGTTGAAAGGCAAACAGGAGTTTGCATGTAATTAACATTGTAGCCTTTATCCATATAGTTGGACAAAATGTTCTTTACTAGCTTTTTTTCCTAAAGCTTTTAATGTAATCTTACATTCTTTCTCAGCAGTTTTCTCAGTTGCCCCCCCCCCATCTCAAAATTCGATACTTGCGGTCACATGATTACACTTTATTTGCTGATGAAGGCCGAGAGATGCAGCTGAAAGCCCTGTTCCCAAGATAAAAAAAAAAAAATGAACTTTGCGTTTCTTACCTTTCTGCCACTGAGCAGCATTTTTGTTGCGATGGGCCGGTCCATTATCCATGATGATCTACACAGAAACAAACAATGATTTCTACTGCAGACAATTATTTGAACTTTTATTGTTTAAATATCAACATTACTCAGTAAGTTGCTGCAGTACTCACAGAGTAGTTGGGTCCCATGGCTCTGATGGCATGACCAGTCAGAGTAGCAATAGTAAACAGTTGAGGAGAAATCTCACATACAGCCTGCAGACACAGATGGTCAGAGTAAGAAAGGATAGAAGTGCAGAACAGAGGTTAGGATGTAGAGATTAGTTCATTAATAACGGGAGGTTGTTACCTTCTCCTTCATCTCACAGAGCAGGTCGACCATCACCATGCGTCCCTCAGCATCTGTGTTTCCCACTCTCACTCTGCGACCCGCACGGGAAACCACCAGTTCATCGGCCACATAGCAGTCTGAGAAAACACACCCACACACCCACGTTCTACCAAAAGATCCAATGACAGAAATGTAAACAGGAAGGTGTACAATGGAAGAAATGTGGATTACACCGACCTGCACCGACACTGTTCCTCACCATGGCCATGGAGCCGACAACCTTCAGATGTTTTGGCTTCAGCTTGGCTAAAGTCTAGAGAGCAGGAGCGGGGGTTAGGAAGGAGCATTGCTGCAAACTTAAAAACAACTTACTTTCACTATCCAAAATTAAAATTTCTAACTTTTGAATCAGAGCATTGAGTTCTACATTCTATGTCCTCTAAAGACTAATATTTATTATATATATATATATATTTTTTTCTATTTCTTTTTAAGTGTGTGTGTGTGTGTGTGTGGGGGGCATTCTTCACCAGGAAGAATCCAGCCACAGCTGCAGCTCCACATTTGTCCCTGTGCATCCCGGCCATGTAACCACCAGCCTTGATGTCGGCTCCGCCAGTGTCGTAGGTGATGCCCTGGAAACGCCACATAACAATCAACAACTATTTTTTAAGTAGTCAGTAATATAGACATTAGTCATATACGGACACAATGCATGCAAATGTTTTACTATTACCACACCAATCGGACCATCTTTCCACAAACCTCTCCCTGTTTAGCTTGAAACAAGGACTGCAACTAACAATTATTTTTGAATTATTGATTGACTAATTATTTACTGTAGGTCTATAGAATGTCAGAAAATAGTGAGTCTTGTTTTAAGGGACATTTCGGTGAGTATATGACTTCATATGTTGATCCTTTAATGTTTTAGTGGTTCAAGGACAGATGTCAGTCTCCCCTTACCTTGCCCACCAACATAAGAGTCTTTTGGACAGGTCCCTCTCCACAGTACTGCAGCTTGATAACTCTGCCCTGGTGACGAGGTACACCTGTACGAGGAGCAAACTATGTATAAGTATGCAACAAAAATATCTATATTTAGAACAGGTCTTGGGCCATGTTAATAACTGATAAAAACAAAATATGTTCTCCTACTGTCAGCGCAGCGGTTGACTGCAGCGAGACAGGGATACTCTTTCTCCAGAACCTTCACGTCGCTCACCACTTCGACCTGGAGGTTAATAAAGAGACACATTTGTATGTTTGGGGCCAGAAAAAGTGGCTTTTACTGCCATTAAAGAACCAAACATCCACTTAATTGACCTGGGCTGTGACTGAAATTGACTGTTGGCTTTCACCTACTAATAACAAAATAAGAGGATTGTGTTTCTTGCTACCTGTACAGGGCTGTCTTTGAAGAGTTCCTGGACGTATTCAGCCACACGAGGAGCAGCCATACGTTCAGGGTCTGAGCCACCAATGTCACGACATGCCAGTCTAAGGAGAAACAGAACAGCTGGTGGTGAATGAGTGAACACCACAACATGAGAAATCTTAGGGAATGAGGTGAAGTGTTTTTAACCCACCTCCCACTCTCCAGAGCTTCAGTTATCTCCACCAGTCTCTGTCCCTGAGCCTTCTCTGCTGCCCACAGACCCAGAACACACACCTTGTAATCGGTGGGCTTTATATTCGCCTCTCGAACTTCAAGGGGCTTTTGAGAAAAAAGATAACAAGTGAGGTTTTTTTGCCAGGCATACACTTTGTTTTTAATGTTTTGAGCTAGAATTTTATATCTAGATACATGCAGATACAAATGAGACTTTCAAACTCCATGCTAAAAACATCTTATATAACCATTTTTTGTAGTAAATTAGCAAAGTAGTAGTTCACATGACAACTTTTCCTCTTTCAGTTAGATCATTCAAGATGCATTAAGGCAAAGTGTGAACAGAGCCTTTATGTAGGCCCTGGATTAGAAGGAGTCATCTCACCATGTAGAGAGCATGAAGGGCCCCGAGTGCAGCCACCACAGTGCAGTTCTTATAGTCCTGGTGTGGAGGGCAGACCAGCAGGGGGCGCTGCATGCCTGCTTTCAAAGCCCTGAAAGGACACACGGGAGTGACAGACAAAGAAACCTGGAGTTAAACCAGCAATATGAGACACTGAAGACAAAAAAAAAGAAAAAACTTAATCATATCAAGTGACCTTTTGATGCCGTTGACCGCTGCATCACTGAAGCGCCTGACGTCATCATAGTCGCGGTTTACTGGGCCAGTGGAGGCAAACACCAGGCGGTTACCAGGGAGACCAGGGACCTTCAGGACCACCACTTCCTCCCCCAGACTGCTGTCCACCTAAGGGAAAGCAGATAAGGAAAGTAACACCACACAGGAAAACAGTGCCACTGTAGAACATGGCGGCACGGTTGCCACCTCACAGCAAGCAGGCACTGCTGAGTACTGGGTTAGAACCCCGGTTTGGGCCTTTCTGTGTAAAATGTGCATGTTTTCCCCGTGTTTGCCTATACCATAAAGATTATGAAAAAAATATATTTATTTTTCCATGCATGCTAGGCAACTCCTGCCATTGCCCTTGATATAGGTCCCTTCTAAAATTTGGAAGCAAAATAATGGAAAAATAAAAAACATTCTTATCGTCACAGTCCATCTTTGTTTACAGTAATAAAACAAGTTGACCCTTTAAAATGAAGTGTCTACTTGTAATCTACAGTCACTGACTGTACAGTATATGGCCAACACAGGCCTGAAGATTTTAACTTATCCAGTCATTCCCAAGAGAGCAGCATAAATGTTTTTATTTCTCCACTTTCCTAGCCTGTAGTTTCCCATTTCCAGACCCATCTCCATAGTGCTGTGTCAGCAGTGGACTATGGTCTGGCTACACAGCCTATCTATTCTGGGATAGGGGGAAAACCCCTGTAAGAAAGTATTGTCGTGTGACATGTCAGTTCAGTCTGGGTATGATAGAGAGAAAGGATGATCTGGTAAGAAAATACATATTTTTGAAGTAAGTGATTTTGATTGAAGAGACTTACAGAGCTGTAGTCCAGCAGCGGCGCTTTTAGGCACTCAAGCTCGGGGGGAAGCGTTTCATGGCTCTGGGTCACCAACACGATTCCATCAAAACTTAAAAAAAACACAACAGTCATCTAACAAATCTGTCCAATTTAAGAAGCACCAAATAAATTTCCAGCTCCCTGACAGCTAAAGAGGAGGTGCTTTTTTATTTTAATTAATACTCACTTCTTGTTTTTGATGTCGGTGGACCATTCAACAGGCTGAACGCTGCACAGAGAAGCGCACAGAGAAAAGTTATTTCCTCTTGTATAAGCAATGTCAGCATTAGTTAGGATCAATGGTGTCAGACTTAGGGGGCTGAGTACACACAAAGATGCTAGAATGAATAGCTGTGGATGTGGGGAGGGGCCCACAGAGAATTCCTTTGTACAGGGCCAAGAATGTTGTGTTACACCCCTGGTTATGATATCTCAGACAGAGGGATCCAATTAGACTCTTATATCAGTTTGTATAAGCCAGGTTAATGATACCAGAGAGGGTCAAAGTGTGGAAACCTGTAAGACCTTTGAGATCTGCTTCAGTTCCAGCTGTTAAAAAGAGTGTAACAGGTTCCACTCTCAGCAACATCAACACTTTGCACCAGTGTTCACTTTGGAGCACTCACCAGAGTTTGCATGATAATGTTATAAATATCTTGACTAGTCTGGTTTCTCAGACACTGTTCAGACATTTCTGGTATCATATAACACTTGCTAACACACAAGGGAAGTATAGTAAGACAGAAAGTGAAATCTCAGCAAAAAAGCCTGTGTAAGCTCTTTTAGTGGAAACTAAATCCAAAAATGACCAAACCTTTTTTTGCAACATGAGAGGATCAGATTTTCTACTTTGAGCTGTGAATAAGTCAACAAATGAAGCTTAAATTACTGAATTCAAGTCAACTGTCTCAATTAAACCAGTTGAAGTATTGAATTACACAGCAGCTGTGACAGGGACTATAAACAAAAGCTGTCTGCGTCTCCTGCACAAAGCGCGCGCGGCGGAAAGCTGCACGTTAGAAACCCGTTGAACACAAACGACAATCAGACGGGTAAAATGAAAGCAGCCGTGAATCTCACCTGGTGCACATGTTAGTCCTCTTGCTCCGGTGTCTTAAGGGTGAAAGAGCCGCTTACAACGGCTTCTTCCTACAGTCCACTCCGGTTGATCACATGATCCGTTAACATGCACTCGTGCTGCCTTAGCGGGATTCTCGTAGCTCGTAATAATGAAATCAAAGTCATACAATGCTAATTGTATCTGATGTAAAAGCTTTGGGTGTTATATAAATATCAAGTACCTTTGGTGCCACTTGAAGTACATAGTGTGTACTCGGAATCTGGTGAAATTGTTAATTATATCGTTATTTACGGTAGCTAGTTATGTCAAGAACGCAAAAGTAGCTAAATTCCCACTGCTCCTGAAGGCCTGTTTAAGGATACAGTAGGGAATTGTAGTTTCTTGAGCTAATTCAACAAACGCGATAAGCAGCGTTAACATGATCACATGATCAACATAGCACTTTTATTTCTTGACGTGATATAGCAATATGACTAGCTTCCGTTGGGCACTTTACTCATAGACAGTTAAAGAAAGACGTTACCTCGCTTCTGACAGGACTGACTGAACTACAAACACTAACCGGAAGTAGTTAAATGTAGGCTAGTGTTTTCAGAAAGGAAGAGGTGAGTAGCCTAACTAGTGACAGACAGACAGTACAAAGGGCAAGGCGGAAATATTCAGTAGCAGTTTAAAGTGTCACACTCTTCTTGAAACGGCATTTAATCTCAGATAAAAATCATAGGCTTCAGTTCCAGCTGCAGGTAGGCAGGTCATGCTTTTATTGTCATGGTTATGATTTACAGCTTTATTATCAAGTGATAGCAGACACGGATAAGTGTAGCTACATTGTTCCAGATATGCTGACATGATTTGTACCCATTTTGACAGCTCAACAAACTAGGTTGGGTAGCGAGTATGGCGCGGGTGTATGAGTACTGAGCATTCAAATCCTTTCCTTCACACAGTTAAAGTCAGAGAAGAATATAAAAGCCTGGAGAAATTTCAGAAAGTTTAACAAACAGGTGTTTTTTTGTTATAGGAATATGGCAGAATCATGTTTCCCACAATTTGTGCGCGTCAGTTTAGTCTGAAATGCGCTGGGGACAGAGACGCATTAATAAGAAGTGCATTTTCAGAAGCGCTCGATAGAGTGACGCATTCATATTTTTCGTCTTTTTCGCGCAGGTCATGTTTTGAAAGACGCTCCTGTAGCTTACTAATGTAAATGAATACAAATGTATACAACAATGTGATGATGTCCAACACGTTTTATGAAGAAGAAAAATAAAAAAAGATGTAGGCTATATAAAGGCCTGGAGAAATTTCATAAAGTTTAACAAAACAGGTGTTTTTTGTTATAGGAACATGCCAGAATTGTGTTTCCCACAATTTGCCAGCTGCCTCTGTCCGAAGAAAGCCCAATGAGGTTCATAGACATGGAAAGGTTATGTAATTTTAGAGCAGGACCAGTGCTGAGATGTCAAATCAATAGTCGACTTTTTTGGGGTAGGCCATAATTGATTACTTATTTATCAAGGAAAAATGCCAAACTTTATATTGGTTCCTGCATCTTAAATGTGAGGATTTGCTGCTTTGCTCTTTTTTTTAATTCAACTTTAAATTCAGTGAGCTTCTTGGAACTAGTATAGTGATCAAAAGACGGTGCTCTTTAGGATAGGGCATGAACAAATCCGATCATCAAGGAAGAACTTCTCTTCCTCTTCTCCTCACATCACTCACTTCTTGTGTCCCCAACAGATGAGACTTCCTCTTCGCTGCTTTTGCATCTTCAGGAGTTTATTCTCTCAAAGACAACAAGGGACAGACCCACAGAGGCGAGGCTTGAGTGGTGCAGTGATGCGTCTGGTGCAGTTTCATCGGCATGGTGATGGAGGAGGCATTAGAGTGGGTGTGGAGCAAGGTGACGCAGGGCTTGGTGTGGTTGACCTGAAGGCGTTTGACCCATCCATGCCCTCGACCATGAGAGAGCTGCTGGAGCTGGGAGACCAGGGTCTGGAGTGTGCCCAGAGGTATATCTAACACATTCAGTCTTATTATTACTAAATATCTTTGTTCTAATTGGTCCTCAGTCATCATCATCTTCCTTAATAATGCTTTTCTTCTTACCAAATCATCATCTTCCTACACATCCTCAACATTGTCTTCATAAATCATCTTCACATTTACTGTAATCTACTTAAATAAGCTTGTTTTTCTGAATAAATGTCCTCTCCAAAAATTGAATCAACAACCTTTATGCTGAATCATTTTCATCTTTCATCCTAATCTTCTCTTCTTCTTAAATCCTCATGTTTCTAAATCAGTAGCCTATTGTTTAATAGTCTTCTTAAATCATATAAAACACAGATGATAAATCGCCATCTTCCTCAACCAATTAAATTGTCAATTCTTAAATCATCATCTTGTTCCTACATCAACAGCCTTCCCTGAATTAACATCTTCCTCCTCTTCCTAGATCATTAAAACCATCTTCTTTATGGGGAAACAGCATTGTTAAAATAGCATTTTCCTCCTACATCCTCTATGTTCCTAAAACTTTATCTGCGTCTTCCTCTTCAATCAACTGTCACGGGTTTCCTAGGTGCCGATTTTACCAATTAAGGAATTTTCACGGAGACCGGGAGGGTGCATAAGATCTTTATTCAAGCAAAAGACCTGAGAAGGCCCTTTCAGCATTCCTTGGTTTTATACATTGAGAGAGTCGACTTCGTCAAATCTTACCCATCACTGTACTTCATTCACCTACCAAATCATCTTCCTAAATCCTCCTCCTCCTCAGAGCCTTGTTGTCTGGTCAGTGTGTGGTGGAGCGATCAAAAATCCAGCTGCTGTCTCCTGTGTTGGCCCCAGAGAAGGTGGTGTGTGTGGGTATGAACTACCGGGACCACTGCCTGGAACAGAATGCCCCGATCCCCAAAGAACCAATCATCTTCAGCAAATTCCCGAGCGCCATCACAGGGCCGTATGATGACATCATACTGCCCTCAGAGAGCCTGGTGAGAAACTTAATCTACTTTCAAAAATAATGACTTTTTCAAAAAAGGTGGTGACAAAGAATAAAAAGGGGGAAGTGGGAGATAAGAGACAGAAGACAATAGTCCAAAAGTATTTTACCCAAAAAAAGTCAAGTAATTGCCTTTAACTAGACTTTTTAAAGATGTACATTAATTTGGTTTGGGAGAGGATGTTGTTTTCAGCCTTCAGTGCTGAGGCTCCTCCCAGTCGAAGGGCACAACAACTTAGGTCTAATGTAGTGCCTTCTACGTCAAGAGTACACTTTTAAAATCAATCCTATAAATAACAGGGAGCCAATGAAGAGAAGATAAACCAGGTGTAATGTGTGATCTACGTTGCTGCAACATTTTGGACCAGTAGCAAATCTTTATGTCCAAGTTGGTGTCTAAATTTGCAAAGTTCCTTTAGCAGGACTGAACCAGAGGTATGTACATTTTTTCTTTTTAAATGCATAACAAAACAAACAAATTTCCCTAACATTAGTTATTTGTAGTTATTTGAGTTCTCACTAAAATAGTATTTGTTTTATTGTCACAACAGAACATCAAAATATTGTTCTGATAACTAAAATGTATAAAAATACAAACTTAAGATATGAAACTTAGTCAAAACAACAAACAATGAAACAAAAAAAACAACAAAAATGAAAAGTAATTGAGATATGGACATGCTTTATACAACTTGTACTAAGCTTGATCCATTGATGATTCACATAGATCTCAAAAATGTGTTTCAAAAAATTAAAAATGGCAGAACTTTTTTGAGGCGGACCTTAATGATCCTTGAGGCTTTTCGGTAGAGCACATTAAGCTGCACCTGTGTGAGAACTTTCAAGTAAATCGGATTTACGGTGTGGGGGGAGTGACCTTTCAAAATTTGCATTTTGAAGCCTTAATTACAGCGCCACCATGTGACCATTTGGGTTCATATTTCTATAGAAGCACATGTACACCATTTCCAATTATTCCCCTAAGTTTCATGTTTCTAGCTAACAGGAATTTGAGCTGGCGTGGCAGACAACAAATAATAAAAATTAAAGCTGCAAGCAGCGATGAACGGGCCCTCTCCACCTTGCAGGTGGGGGTACTAGCAGAGGTTAATCTTTGCAGCAGTGCATTTGCGCGACACTCAAACACAGACACTGCAAAGCCAAAGATTGGTTTTGCTCCAGCTATCTGCGTGTGCCCCAACTTGCTCCTTTCGTAAAAAACGTCCATATGGATGTATTTTAAAATTCAGCATTTTTCTCAAATAAAAAGGAGAGAGCATAATGTCTTCTATTCCTAGATCTAGATAAGTTAACCAGTATTGAGTTAGAAAACCTGCTAATACCAAAAATTACAAAAAACTGCCCTTTAACACTATTTGGAGACATTTTTAAAAATGATATACATATCTTGAGTGGTGGTTAACCTGCAGCACGGCCTTTAAACAGTTATGAAAGGGGGCGTGGTCTGTGTGCATGGGTGTGGATAGAGTATAAGGGGCAGCTCATTATCACATGTAGACCACACATTCACAGTTTCATGTAAATCAGAATAACTTTTGCCAAGATGCAACCGTTACTGTTTCAACAGCCACATAAAAGAAGTTGGTTGTCTATAAGTTGATCATTGTGTTATGTATCAAAATAGCTTTTTTTTTTTAGATTTTTGTCATAAGGGTCCACAGAGTCTATATCCAAGTTTTTGTGCAGATTGGACTTACAGCCCAGGAGTTAGACAAAGTTTGTTTCCCATATATAAAAAAAAAATTCTAACAGCTCCATCTAATGGCTGATTCCCTCAAGATTTGGCAAGGATGCTCAAGCCACTATGCGGAACAACTCTGTCATGTTTGGTGGCAATCGGAATAAATCTTGGCCAGATACACAACTTCCTCTTTCAACAGCCTTGACAGGAAGATGGTCCTCTACAACTTGCACATTTTTTGCACTTTTTGTAAAATTCTTTGGATAACTTTTTGTCATGAGTATCAGTGGATACTACCTGCAAAGATTCAAGAAGATTGCAATCATGGTATTGTGCCCGAGGGCTAAAACCAATTACGGGGTGCTATAGAGCAACCATACCACTCCCAAGCTTAAATGTGAATTCAGATGAAAGAGTTTAATATTCTGCACATGGCTGCAAGATTGAGTTTTTGTGGCTCCTAAAGTCCTCAAACAAGTCTTTGTAAAATTAAACATTTTGCACGAAAATCGCCATTTCGTACATTTTAAAATTGTAATTTTTTTCTAAAAATAGCTTTTAGAGTTCCAGATGATACGCATGTTCCCTCAAAAGTTAGTATGATAATTTATTACTTTTGTTGAATTCAGGGTGCATGTTAGGGGGCGCTATGGAGCCCCCTGGCAACGCCCGAGACCAATCGCTCCAGAACTTTGTGATTTTCCATAGGTCTGGCGTGTGCAAGTTTTTGTGAGTTTTACCGCAAGACCCTCAAACGAGAGAGACGGTCTAGAATAATAATAATCCTTACAAAAACAATAGGTTCCTAGGACACCGTTGGTGCCCTTGCACTTCAGTGCTCGGGCCCTAATAACTGAAACAGTGTTGTCAACAGTCCTCTGGTGGACAAACTATGCAAGCCAACAGTCATAACATGGTTGGCAGTTGGCATTTTTTTAAATATTCATTTGTCATTTAAATGATTCTGATGAATTTTTTTATTTTTTATTATCGGCCATTATAAATTCCGATATGATAGTCTGGAAAATGCTTAATATCAATAATATGTCTCTAAAGTATTCTTTACTTTGTCATTTTGTGGAGACACTACCAAATAAAAAATTAATTTGAATTCATGTGTAGTTTGTTATTGGGACGCTGTTGTATTTGCTTCTGACTGAAGGAAGTGGACTGGGAGGTGGAGCTGGCCTTTGTGATTGGACGAAGAGGAAAACACATCAAGGTGAGTATCTCATCGCCGCCTCTGATGGCCATGACACTTTGACGCTCTGGGGAAGAAGCATCTGTTGTGACTCCATTTCCGCTCCCCTTGTTGTTAAGGAGGAAGACGCTCTTTCCTACGTGGCCGGGTTCACTGTGGCCAATGACGTCAGTGCACGCGACTGGCAGATGAAGCGCAACGGAAAGCAGTGGCTGCTGGGAAAAACGTTTGACAGCTTCTGTCCACTGGGCCCTGCTTTAGTGACCACCGACGCTGTGAAAGGTGAGAGGGAACATGACATCAGCACGGAGAGAATTAAAGACAATCTGGTAAATCACATGATTATGAGCTAAATGGATTTCTGCAGTTGAAAACATTCCAGATGAATGTGTGTTACAGTATATGTCACAGTCAAGGTGATATCAATCTAGAATTCATAAAACATTCAGATTAATCTGAGTCAAGGATATGAATCTTCAGGCTCAGCATGAGGTGCACGGTAACCCTATGTCATAGCTACAAAATGATGATAAACCTGTTTTTATCAAATTTTGGTTTTGAATAATCTTTTTGCTGAGCACTGTGTACAGAACAGTCTAAATTTAGGTGTGGTTCTTACAATTTGACACTTTTAAAGATATTTAAGTTACTTTGTGTTCTTTTATTCTTTTACTTTTATGTTACTATTAAATATTTACAGACTTGTGATAACCAAATATATATATTTTAAAGAATGCAATTTAACACCATCGCCACAGTGAAATGACAGAAACCCAGTAGGTAATAGAAATGTAATATTTATTAAGCACGAGAATGCCATTTCTGTCACATATCTGTCAGTACTTCCCAGCTGTACATAACAATCATTTTTAATATTAATGAATATGGCCTGAACCAAGATAAGTGGCAGAAAATTGATGGATGGACCAACTAACCAATGAAAAAATAATTAATGTAGGTTTTTGCCTATTATGAAAAGAGCTTCCCATCTTCCACAGTGAGCAGTGGTTAGTGTTTACTATGAAACGCCACAACACAACAATTCACTGTTGCGTCCGTCTCACTTTTAGTTTGTAGATGATTAACGTCTGCCAGCCCGCAAACACTTACCTATGGCAGGCAAGAAAAACTATTCAGGAGTTTTGTAAGTTAAAGCCTTTAATGCCTTCTAAGGGCTTTTTGTGTTAATCATACCCCCTCTAGAGCCTCACAACCTGGGCGTCCGCTGCCTGGTTAATGGAGACACAGTCCAGAGCAGCAACACTGATCAGATGATCTTCAAGACGGAGGCGCTGGTTGCCTGGGTCTCAAAGTAAGCCCACTCTGAGCACTATTACTGCTCATGATGGTGGTCTTTTTGCATGATCCAACTTCACAGATTTACATAATATATTCAGAACTCTTACATTCATATGCTTCAGTAATTTGAGCTGAGAGTTTCCATTTTAGAAATGATGCAAATCAAATCATGTCAGAAATTAAACAAAAAAAGGAGCACTGTGCAACCAAAAAGATAAAAATGATATGCTTCAACTAAGACCCCTCCATCACGGCTCGTACCCTTTACCCTGTAGCACCCTCACCAACTGGAGCGTTCTCTGATTGGAGAGTCTTACTGGTGACAATGCCTTTGTTCTGTAAAAATGGCAGTCCATGGCATCTTTCACAGGATATGGTTATACACAAGGATACTCTGAGCAAATTAATGTTTTGAATTGTCTCATTTAAATTTGTTGACCAACTATTGTACAAGGGACACTTCCCACAGTCAATATCGAGTCATGCTCTTTGCTGCTCCTGAGTCTCATCCTTTATGGTGTGCCTAATTTTCTCCGGTTTTTCAGGTTTGTGACATTGACACCAGGAGACGTTTTCCTGACAGGCACTCCTCCAGGCGTGGGTGTGTTCAGAAAGCCACCAGTCTTTCTCAAGGTGATTTAATGTGGGAAACTGACAAAAAAAAAAAAGACGACATGTAGTATGAGTAGTTTGCACAAGTTCCTGTGTCTGTAGCAGCACATCAACTCGAGTTTTAGTTTTCTCCAAAAGAACTTGATGACTGCATTTGAAGTACGTATTCTATGATGCAGAGTTAAAGGGACTCTCTATAGTCCAGAGCAAAGTATTTTTTAATACTTAGTGAGGGACTGGTTCAATTTAAAAGGTATATTTTAACTGTGTTTGTTTCTCCTTTCAGAAAGGAGATGTGGTGGAGTGCCAGATAGACCAATTAGGATCCATTATCAACAAAGTGGTCTAAACCCCAAGACAATTGGCTGTTAAATAAACTGCACTTCTGATCGGCTGCTTCACACAATAAATTACTATTTTGTAAAGAGCTTCAATGATTTTTGTTTCTTATAGAATAAAGTTTCCTTATGAATGTTTTAGTCATGATACTACAGTGATTGTGAGGGAGGATAACATGGTATATTTACTACATGAAACCATATCATTACATGACTCAACGTGCTATTTGACCTCATTTAGAGTCATCACGCAAAGTGAAAATACTCTATTAGCAGCCACCCACTCATGCTATAGAGCAGAACCTGAACCTCATGACTTTTTTTTAATGTGTTAAAAATAAATTGTTTATAAAACATTTTGAATAAGCCACTTTTTCATAAAAAGTGGGCAGATTTATCAAATGAAAAAAATATGCTGTCTTCAAAATGTGCCCAATTACAATGCCTGGGAGAAAATTCTATTTTCACTGACAGAAACTGCTTTAGAGAAACCCAAACTGGATGGACCCAGTTTGCATTTGTCAGTAGTGTGATAACATTACATGTTATTTAGCTGACGCTTAAATCCAAAGCAACTTACAATTGCTACATATGTCAGGGGCCGCACGCCTTTGGAGCAAGTAGTGGTTCAGTGTCTTGCTCAGGGACACATTGGTTGATGTATTGCAGTGGGAATCAAACCCAGATCTCCCAAAGGGTTGTGTCATATCCACTGCACCATCACCACGTTTTTAAAGATTTTTTGGGCATTTTTAAGCCTTTATTTGACAGGACAGCTGAAGAAATGAAAGAGGAGAGAGAGGGGGGGAATGACATGCAGCAAAGGGCCACAGGTCGGAGTTGAACCTGGTCCTACTGTGTTGAGGAGTAAGCCTCTATATATGGGTGCCCACTCTACCAACTGAGCTATCTGGGCACCCCTGGTAATTATTTTTGACCATTAAGTTACTTAAAATTAAAGTTGTGAAACTAATAGATTGGAAATTAATTCAGCCTTACATTCAGGTGCTTCTGGAACTGTTTCACCCTCATCCAAAATTAGTTTGAGTTTTTTCAAGCTGTGAGCAGCTCCTCTATTTCCTTTGTGCAGTGTGTTGTGTGACAACAGCACACTCAGAAATCAAGGATTTTTTTATTCATACATCGACTATTTTCAGAATGCTGATTTTTGTGAATACATATACTTAAAACCTGCATATATTAGTGTGTACTTTGGATTTAAGATCCAGCTAACACTTGGTTCAACACCAGGTGGCAGTAGGGTTCCACGCTGATCTGCACCTTTGGTTTCTGATTGTTAACAGGACAAAAACAGCCACGCTGACTCTTGACTGTACCAATAGAGTTTGTCGAGTTAATGAAATCAGCACGTCTTTATTTATCTTAACACTGGTTAACTGAAAACTTGAAAAACAAAAAAAGCAGAACTTGATGCTCACTTTACAAACAAAAACTTGCACGGCCTTCATTACAACATAAACCTGGTCTCAACCTGGAAACACGAGCTACACCGAGCAGAGTCCTTACAGCTGATTAAAGGGACTTAATAATCTGTGTCTCCTGTGGTTTTATGCTAATGCTATTACTAAAGACAAACTTGAAATCAATGTCTCATCACTGAAAAATCTAAATGCAATTAACCTAAAGGCTTGAGCATCCCAGCTCAGCATGCATCTTTTTTTAACACCAAACAAAAGCTTCTCTGACACTAACAGAGGATGAGGTCAGAATGTGCAATACGACAAAGCCGTGCCAGGTCCTTGACTCACGCAGCACAGTTAAACACATTAATTGTAGAGGTACTGTGAGATGAAGCGATGCAGTTTCTGCCTGTTTTCTGACAACTGGAACAAAGGGCTGACACCCAGGAAGACGCCTCCTTTCTGACACTCCTGCAAAAGGACCTAAAGTGAACATAAACACAACACTGTCAGGGCATTTGCAACCACAATGCTTTTTATTTAGTACCCTTTATCTGAACACTGCGAGCATGAAGCTTTTCTTATCTTTAGTAGTGTGCTTTTTTGCACAAGGCCAAAATAAAAAAGTAATAACAGAGATAAAAAACAAGACCTTCAAAAATGAAGAAAAATAAAGATACATTAAAAAGAACCACCTTATATACACTGAGAGAATTAAAAAAAAGTAATGAAATGAAATGGGAGAGTCAAATTTCAGATAGCACTCTCTCGTTTTACAGTTAACAGTTTAAACACTAGACGCATAATTCCCCTTTGAATTGACCTATAGATCTTAGAAATCAAGCTGTCTTGACATCACAGAGTGGAGTTAGCATATTAATAACCTTGATAAGAAAATTAATATGGCCTCATGAGATCTTTGCAGATATGTAGGTCAATAATGCTCTATTTTTAAAAGGCAGTGATTCCCAATCCAAAGACTGATAGAGAAGACTGATTGATAGACACATGTACTTTACGGAGTGGTATAATTGTGAGAGTGGAGATATATTTGTGCAGAAACATAATATATCAAGGGATAAAAAGGCTGCATCGGAGTTAAGAGTGAGGTGCTGTTTTCTCAATTTTTCTGACTAGAACTGGCATTTCTATTCAGTTCATAGATTAAAGTTGGTGTTAATCAGATAGAATCCCGGCTCCTTTTTATTATTCATTGCTGTTTGCAGAGTCAGTGCAGATGGAGATAACAGATGCTCATATAAACCATTCGCTTTCCTTCTTGCACTGTATGAAAAACAATTACCCCAGACTTAAAAATTGTGCAGCTTGCTAATCCATCAACAAACATAAAGCCTTTATCTAGGACTTGTGACTGAGTGGAATGTTTTCATATCAGCGCACATCACAACCCACAGGAAGAAAAAGGGAAATATGTCACTGAGGAATCCTCAAAAATAAGTCACCTTACAGTTTCCCTGTATATATAAATTCTGTGCCCTTTCTTCTCCAAATGTACCTTTGCTCATTGCGGCCAAAAAGTTCTACTTTAACCTCATCGGTCCATAGAACGTGTTTCCACAATGCATCAGGCTTGTCTATATGTTCATTTGCAAACTTCAAACACTGATTTTTGTGGTAAGGACGTAGAAGAAGTTTTCTTCTGATGACTCTTCCATGAAAACCATGTTTGTACGAGTATCTCTTTATAGTGAAATGGTGTAGCACAACTCCAGTGTCTGCAGGTCTTTCTGGATGGATCGTGCAGTCAAACGGGGGTTCTGACTTGCTTTTCTCACAATCCTGCGAGCTGTTCTGTCTGATATTTTTCTTGCTCTACCAGATCTTGTTTTAACTTCCACTGTTCCTGATGACGGCCCTTTCTTAATTACATCACAAACAGAGGATATTGGCATCTGAAAACCCTTTGCTATCTTCTTGTAGCCTTCTCCTGCTTTGTGAGCGTCAACTAGTTTCAGTTTCAGTTTTCTAGACAACTGCTTCGAAGAAGCCATGGTGCTGATTGTTGGGGCAAGGTCAGATGAGTCTGGGCATTTAAAACTTAAGGTTGACATCACCTGGTCTTTCCAGACGATGATTGAGAACAATCCATGACACTGTCACGTCTCAGCTTTTCTGCAGGGTGCCCGAACGCCATTTTTTTGTTTTCTGTTATTTTGAAAGTGTAAATGATGGAAATAAAATCTAACTTTTTGTGACATATTATACAAATGTCTAATATGTAATTTGGAGATTTTTCCATCTTTTCTTGGCTTCTTTTGCAAACTTTCGAGCCCCACTGTATATACACACACACACACCTATACACATATATATATATATATATATATACACACACACACACACACACACACACACACACACACACACACACACACACACACACACACTGTCTATATATAAAATCCAGCATAGTTTGAAACATAATGGTGGTAAATGTATTGTGTATACAGTAGATATATACAATAGTAAAGATTATAGGTATATGTATTTTTCTTTTTAAAGACCAAAATTTGAAATGCGTATCACTTTGGAAACTACAGACTAAAACAAAGTGTTTTCCGATTTCTAATTAAAAAAATCACTATTGTCCTTGGCCCAGGAAATTCTTTTTAAAGATTGACATTTCTGCCACAAACATGATTGGATATGGCTGGCTCGAGTCAGGTTCAGTTTCTCTCTTGATGCTTGGATTCCTGTTTATGCCAAACTTGAAGCTCAAAAATCAGCAATTGACTGCTGATTATTATCGATTTTGGCATTTGGGTTGGATTAAGGCTCACCTGGGAGCATATAACACCCACACCAAGGGCTGTCGTGAGGTGCTGATCACTGGAGTTAAACTTGACAGTAAGAAAAAAGTGTTGCACACTTTTGCTTCATATGCATATCTCTATTTATTCTTATGACGTCTTGGCCCTCAGGCCTTTTTCAAATCAATGCGGGCCAAAACGTCGTCAGAATATATACAGATATGAAGCCAGAGAGTGCAACACTTTTTTCTTATTTTCACTTGGGAACATTGTACTGGGATTTATGTAAAACTATTAGAAAGTTGGACTGAGCCTAAACTTTTAGTCCTGAGTCGAGCTGTAATTCTCTGCACACAGATAGATTTAAAAACACACACATGCACACACGTACTGTTGCGGCTGTCACTCACCCCCATGTCTATTAGAGATCTAACTGCTGTGTGGGCAGCCTCCTCTGAGCAGCTCTCTGTTAGATACGGCACAAAGGCACACATGAATCAAAAGGACAGACAGATATCCAATATAGAAAAACCAGGGCTGGATAACAGAACAAATCCATTACCAGTGGGACTGTTGGGATTGTATACACAGTGCATTATTGAAGGGTGTCATTTGTGTAGTTTGTGATTATCTTATGCATGTTGGGGGTGGGGGGTCATTTGGAAAAGGCAAGGTGACAAGCTTTTAGTTTAGTTTAAAAAAAAAGGGAAGATCTTTTTTTGTGTTTTGGAGAGAATATCAGGTTAAGCTTACCATAGTGCCGTTTCTTCTTATTTGCGGTGTCACACAGATGGGAGTGTATCTGAGCCACAAAATCTGCCTCTGCAGCAGAACACATGGAAATTGAGCCAATTATTTCACTCAGAGCAACGTTGGGACAGTCTGCTAAGATATATATATATATATATATATATATATATATATATATATATATATATATATATATATATATATATATATATATATGTGTGTGTGTGTGTATGTATATATACATACACACACATACACACACACACTTCATGGTTTAGTGGCATTCTATCATAATGTATATTTATGACTGGTGGGTAAATGGCTTTAGGTGAAACATCTTATATCAGAGACATGAAAAACACCATCAGCAATCATTTTTACTTAATCTGGAATTAATGTATGAGCTAAATTGGTCCTTTGCTTTAAAAAAAATGTGGTGAAAAATTTTTTTTGTGACAATATAAAAGTTTCACTCTTTTTATTCCCCTGACACCAATCAAAGATGAACACTGTGTCTTAGACATACAATGGACATACCTGGCAGAGGTGTGTGTAGAAGGTCCAGTCCGGTGGTCGTCCAGCACAGTGCCCTCAGATGACCAGCTAGCATACTGCAGAGGAAGAAGAGCATCTCTGGACACTGTCTCGGCTGGCTTATCTAGAAAAATAGACAGATGGAAGCAGGAGTGGCGAGAAATGGCAAAATGAGGATGGAGGGGGAGAGCAGGAATGAAAGAGCATTTTCTTCTACAAAGAGCATATAGTGAGAAGTCACCGTCAGTTGGTCTGTCGCCTGTGGGTGTCCTTGGTTCAAATTTTGGTGCTGTAAAGTCAGTTTTAGTGTTTGGTTTCATGCAGTAAAACATTCAAGTTTTTATTAGTAGAAGGAAAGTCCCAATAGACTCACCTCATGTCTTCAGAAGACCTTCAGAGAATTCTTTCCTGTTTTATTTCCATAATTTACCTTTTTTATACCACAGGGATACAACAGTACAACCAGAAATGTGTAAGGACATAATTACGCATTTATGCTGTTGTTGAGAATGGTCCTTTAACAGCCCCCACCTCCACAGTTTTTATTGTTAGAATACAGTTTTATGCTGTTTTTATCCATGAATTTATTCCATGGGTATTTATTTCCAATGTCCCTCAATCTGTGTTGGTTTATTAGAATGTGAGAACTGTAAATTACAGGATTTTATGGATGAATAAATTAATTTAGCACCAGTCCTCATCAGCACTCAGTCCTCAGAAAGCTTTCAAGTACAAGAAGTAAAATCTATGTATACCACATGGCCAAAAGTATGTGAACACATCAACATTATACCCATATGTGATTGTTGAACATGTCATTCCAAACCATGGACTTTAATATTCTGCTATAACAACCTTCACTCTTCTAGGGTGGCTTTCCCATTCAGCCCACAAGAGCATTAGTGAGATCAGGCAATGATGGTGGGTAGTAAGACCGACTCAGATTTGAGGTCTTTCCAAAGGTGTCAGATGGGGTTAAGGTCAGGGCTCTGTGCAGGCCAGTCATGTTCTTCATCTGGTAATTTGGGAGGCCATAAAATTGGGGGTTCATTATTTGTCTTTAAAATAGTGTATAGGGCCATTATAATCATGTCATATGGAAATATATGGGGGTGGAGTTGATATTGTAGTGTGAAGCTGGTTCTGTAAAATTGCCTGGTATTCCTTGATCATTACAGAGCCATACAAAACAATTATGAAATGTTAAGTCTCTCAAAAGATTGATGCATACACACACACACACACACACACACACACACACACACACACACACACACACACACACACACACACACACACACACATATATACATATATATATATACATATATATATACACACACATATACATATATATACACTACCGTTCAAAAGTTTGGGGTCACCCAAACAATTTAGTGTTTTCCTGAAAAGTCACACTTATTCACCACATATATATATATATATGTGTGTATATATATGTGTATATACTGTAGCTGTGGCCACCTGACCAGTATGCTGTACTGGTCAGGTGGCCACAGGTACAGTATTTTGGGTTTCTTAACTTATCAGACTGTTTTCTGTTTGTTTCTCATTTTGTCCTTAAAAATATAATGAATCCAAATATCATACCATCGTATATATTGTACTTTAACTGTAATATGCATTTATTCAGTACATATCCATCCTGCACTATGAAACCATTGTATATCCTGCACTTACTGCTATTGCACTTCTGGTTAGACCTAAACTGCATTTCGTTGCCTTGTACCTGTACCTGTGTAATGACAATAAAGTTGAATTTAATCTAATCTAATACCAAAGTGATATATTTTATTCAGTGCAACATTTTGAATGGAGCTCATCAAATTTTTCAACAAGCAGTTGCCATTTAGTTAATTAGGCTAATTCACTCAGTGTTTAAACAATCATGATGTTAATGTGCAGCACTTAAAAGCTTCAATACACAGTATAACTTTAAAATTAGCATGGCAGTGAGAAAAGAGAGAGCAGTCATATAATACTTAACCACAGTAATAACTGCTGTTATTGCTGAGGAGTAAAAACACATGAGGCTAGAGAGGCTGCTGGGTAAAAAAAATACTCAACACACATGCAGCATAATATTTATGTGCAGCCCCAGAAGAATATGGAAGCAAGTAAAGATAGAAACACTATTATACATATATAGGCTAATATTAGCCCAATATTGTCGTTCTTTAAACTTTGAGCCCACATGAGACCAAGCTTCTCCTTGAGAATGAGTTATTATGTTATAGCAATTTAACTTTTTTTTTTTTTTTTTTTTTACAAGCAGCGAGCTTTGTGAGACCCGAAGCTAACTGAAAACAGGCAGGAGAGGAGATGGTCAGGGATGTATGGAGGTGATTTCTGTCCTTGTTTAGCACCTGAGCTGAAAGCAGCGGAGCAGAGGCACCATGAGATGGAGAAAGTACAATGATCGAGTACAAGAGCAAAGCTGTATACACATTGATGAGGCTCTTCCTCAGTGAACAACGCTGTATTCACAGAGAGGTTTTATACCAGTGTGGAGGTGGTAGTGGTTTTACTGGGCTAGTAAGTCAACTTCCTTGCGGCACAGGTAGGCATAAGAACTTATTTGGATATATTCTGTATAGTTTATCGTAGGCAGTTACAGTGTTCCTTAAATTTTCCGATAAAAACAGTGTGAAATAATGGCAGTATCACAAGAAAGCAAGGAAGATGTTAGCATGCGTTTACAACAAGTTGAGTAAAGGTGAAGTACAAAAGCAGCATACAAAACAAAAAGAGAGATAGTCCACAAACTGAATATTCCAAGCTCCCAAAATTTTTTGTTTTGTTTCAACAAACAAGGGGGAGTGATCACATATACATAATGTTAATTTGGTTTACAGTTTGTCTATTTTGGTTTTACTTTATTGTATTGTCTTGAATATTATGGTTATTATTTCATCTTTTATTAATTTTTGTCTAAGTAAGTGTACCTAAGTTGACAACCGAGACCTAATGCATGTGTGGTGATGATGAATGAAGGGGTTCAGGATGGGAGAGGATGCGTTCATGTTGTAAACTCTATGTTTTCTCTTTTGTTTAAAAAAAAATAGTTTGTCTGGGGAAAAAAGGTGCTTTGTACATAGGGGTGGCGGAAAAAAAAAAAGATTCTTAGATGCATCTAGAACGATTCGATAATCAATTTTGATAAGTTATTAATCAATAAAAAATATTTTTTCTTTTCTTTTAAATGTGTTGATTTTTATTTAAAAGTTACTGTCTCCAGACGTGTGCAAAAAACAAAAAGAGTGGATAAAAGAGGATGAGATAATGGACAACAACTAAGAGTTTAGGCAAGAATGCATAAAAAAACAAAAATGGCCAAAAGGAAAAAGACACAATTTTTGAATATATACACACATGATCTAATAGAACATACAAATATTAAACATATACAACACATAAGGCTGTTCATCTACTTTATAACATTACATCTGACCACATCACCTTTCATGTTCTAAAAAGCCAATTATCCACCATTAAACATGACTGAGCCTCTGACATTGAAGATTACTGAGAGAAGGTGACTTTCACAAGCATGTTTAAAGCTTAAGCATGGAATGACTACAAAATAAAAACGTCAGTAGACAAAACATTTCATTAAAACGTGTGTGTGACGAATACTGTATATGTCAAAATCTAACAAACTCAGATTTATATGTATATTTTTTTAAATCATACATGGAAATGCAAATTGTTGCATCGATATGCAGTGATAATCTGTTTAGAATCAAATCCTTAGCCTCTGAATCAAAATGTAATCTTGAGGTGCCCAGAAATTCCCATCTATATTTGTACATAAGCTGTGTATGTACAGTTAAGTTCAGAATAATAACTGTGTATTTAAAAAGTGAATAATGCTCAAAATCCATAGAATAGCTTGTAAGTCCATAATATCAATGCATTGGGAACACTGCACAACCATTAACAAAAAGTCTTTGGGTAGTTGTTGGTGGGAAGAAGTGTGAATCACTGACCACAAGCTTCAATCGTGGCTAATGGCTAAATAAGCTTCATGTACAGTTATGTTGAGAATAACAGTGTGTTCAAAAATTTAGAATAATGCTCAAACTCCTTAGAATAACTTTCAATTCCATAATACCAATGCATTGGGACACTGCACATTCAATTCCAAATCAAAACGTGACCAAAATTGATCAAGTTTGTGTTATACCTTTACAGAAAGTGAAGAAAAAGGAATATTAGCAGTATTTGCATTTTTCTTTATAAACTTCAAGCATTTACTGTATAAACTGATAAATGTCTATACTGAATCACTGCACTAATATTTAGTTTAATAACCATGATTTCTGAGAACTGCTTCACATATGTGTTGCATGGAGTCGACCAACGTCTGGCACCTGTGAACAGGTATTCCAGCCCAGGATGATTGAACTACATTCCTCACTTCCTCTACATTACTGGGTTTGGTGTCAGCAACAGCATGTTTGATGTCACCCCACAAGTGTTCTATGGGATTGAGTCCGGGGATTGGGCTGGCCACTCCACATCAATCTTGTTCATCTGGAACAAAGGCTTTGCTCACTAACTGGTGTGTTTTGGGTCGTTGTCTTGTTGACCCATTTCAAAGGCATTTCTTCTTCAGCATAAGGCAACATGACATCTTCAAGTATTTTGATGTATTGAAACTGATCCATAATCCCTGGTATGCGATAAATAGGCCCAACACCACAGTATGAGAAACATCTCCATAACATGATTGTTGCACCACCATGCTTTACTGTCTTCACAGTGTGGCTTGAATTCAGTGCATGGGGGTTATTGGGCAAACTGTCTGCGGCCCCTAGACCCAAAAAGAACAATTTTGCTCTCATCAGTCCCAGAATGTTTGGATGCCATTTCAAGGCATTTGAAATCATTTTGGCTGAGCAGCCTATAATTTATCCGCTGTTCCTCAGAGTCCACTGAGCAATGTCTGGAACGACCCATTTTGCTGAGTATTTCAGTGTGAAATGCACTATAACCAGCATGCACAACATTTTCTTCCTTCTTTAAATATGGGCCATAATTGACACCTGTTTCTGTGCTTCTGCTATTATTTTGAACACAACTGTATGTCTTCCTGTGTCACTGTGCTTTTATTGTTTCTCTCCCTTATGCAGTTTCAGTTTCACACTTACTGACTCTTGAGGCTCTTCAAAGTCATTTTGCAGTGTTAACGACCGACGCACTTGCACTTTGAACTTTTGCTGTTTGGTCCCTTTAGAAGTTGATAAGCTTCCTTGTGTTGCTTTGAAAAATCATATATGAACAGTCACGACAGTCACGTTTCTTTCAAAGATGACACATACTGTTAATTGGCATTCAAGTTATGTGACTCAACTGTGTAGGTGCTTTTGTAATGGAGATTTATTCAAAGTTCTATTTCATGTGGTATTTGAGGTACTTTTGTAAATGCCCTGTAGGCAGTCATCTTTTGTATGTGTGGCATCATAGAACATTTTTCCCTTCATATCCCACACAAAAGGGCCCAGCAGTACTATTCTGTACCTTGTAGGAACGCAGGTCCTGCTCCTCCATGTCACAGTCAGAGTCGCTGTGATAGGGGTCATCAGTAGTGGTCCAGGACAGAGCGCCCTCCTTTTTCCAGAAATCACAGATAGGAATGTCTCTGGGAATCTACAAGGGTTGGAGGGTAAAACACAGCAGCATGATTTGAACTTTTTCTGTCTGTGAGTGAGTGTTTGTGTCATATATGTACATTTTGTGTTCAATGTAACAAGTTTTGTTACAAAATAAAATATAAAGTTGACACTTGACATTACAAAATAAACTGTTCTGCCTGCTTGTGCTTGATTTCACTAAGCTTGTATTATTGTCAGTCAATGGTGGTTTCTGTTTTATTAATCCTGCGAGAAAATGGTGACCAGATCCTTTTAGATTTTTTTAATAAAGAAATTAACTGGAGGCAATGTGTTTTACAAAACAGTAAAGCATTAAATTATCTACATTTTAGATGAAAACTTTTAGAAATGTGTAAATTTATCTTACTTCTTCCATGATCAGGATGCCACAGCGTACCAGACTGTCAACTGCATCCAGAGCAAAACTCTGGGACGACTGACAGGGCTGGAGAGAGACAGAGAAACAGAGAGAGAGAGAGAGAGAGAGAGAGAGAGAGAGAGAGAGAGAGAGAGAGAACATGAAAGAGAGCAAGCAAGAGAGATATATAATAATGGGTAAGCTCAAATGTGAAGAAAGGTTAGAGGGGGAGACAGCTGACAGAGAGCATGAGATGTGTAGTAGAGATGCAGCAGAGATCAGAGGAGGAGAATGAAAGATGGCCGGCAGGAAGATGAGACCAGGAGCGATGTCTTTCGGAGAGAAATGGGATAAGAAACAGAGCTGCAAGCAGAAGAGACAAGAGAGAGCAGCTGCCAAAATGAATGCCGAGTAAACAGAGAAAGGAATAGTATCTCTGGCTCAGATTCTGAGCCCTTTAAGTCAGTCTGATGACTCACACACACACACACACACACACACACACACACACACACACACACACACTCTGCCTTAGATAGAGGCAGCAGAGAAGGATGAATGGCTGTTCAGCTCCATTAAACTTCCATTGAATGAGACACACTAGGTGTGTTTGTGTGTGTGTGTATCTCAATATCAATTTATACTCACTGGCATAAAGCCTGGAGGCAGGAGATGGCAGAGCTGCAGGGCTCTCTCCGTCAGCTCGGACTGGCAAAGCACCACATCAAACTCCATGTCACTGTTGACCTGCTCTCCGTCCACACCGTCACTCCTCACCCTGCTGCTGACACCACTGCCAACCATCTCACACAGCATGGCAGACACTGCACACGCTAAGAAAAAACGCACACAAACATTTGATTGTAGGCTCTAATTTCTCATACACACTGTGACAAATGTAGTGTTTCAGATTATCAACAATAAGTAGGTTTTGGTCAGTATCTTAGCAAAATATCTTAGGTTACTGTTTGGGGTGCCCGGGTAGCTCACGTGGTAGAGCGCGCACCCATATATAGTTCACTCGAAGCAGCTGCCGCGGGTTCAACTCCAACCTGCGGCCATTTGAAGCATGTCATTCTCTCCCCTTTCATGTATTCAGCTGTCTTATAAAATAAAGACCTTAAATACCCCAAAATGAATCTTGGCTGAAATATGTTGGACACCAGATAAAGTCTTTAGCTAATGAATCAGGTGACGAGATTTTGCTGATAAGCAAGGGCGAGAGTTTTCATAAGTGTTCTCTTTATTTTTATGTTTTATCAATATTATGTGATGGTGAGAAAGTCTTGACTTAAGATTGTTTGTGCTTCTAAACAGAGTCATAGATTTTGTTAAAAAAATCAAACCTGGAAGACAAACACTGAATACAAACCATTACGGATGCTTTAGGAGATTTGAGTTCACGTGTGCTTAGGTTAGTCCATAGATTTGCTATAATATAATATTACCAGTGGCGGAAAGTAGCTAAATACTAGGGGCGCACGATTCAAAAAATGTCACGATTTGATATAAATGTTTAGGCTCAAGATTCGATTCAACATCAATTTGATTCAAAAACGATTCTCAATTCAAAAAATGATCCACAGTATGTATATGTAATTACTTTTCCCATGTGATAGTATACACGCCATTATAAAACGGAAAAAAAAATTAAATATGAATCAAGTTTTGGAATACTATGAATCAATTTGAATCTGTAGAGCTTGAGTCGCAATACAAATGTGAATTGATTTTTTGCACATCCCTACTAAATACATTTAATCAATCACGGTACTAAGTTACAATTTTGAATTACTTGTAATTTACTTTTTTCATTTACTGCTACTTGGAGGGAAATATTGTATTTTTTAAACCACTACATTTATATATAAAGTAGTTACTGGTTTGCAGATTTATGTTAACAATACAAAATATAATCAACCAATGAATAATGATGTATTATAAGTTAGAGTAAGACTTTATTGATCCCCAGGGAAAAATCACAAGCAGAATATAAAATGAACATATTAATGCATCACTAATTATATAACATAGTCCAGTTATATAATATGTTTAAATGTAATATTCGGAATGCAGAACTTTTTTGTAACAGTATTTCTACACTGTGGTATTACTACTTTTACTTAAATAAAAGATCTGAGTACCTTTTCCACTACAGGATATTACACAACAAAATAAAATTACCTCAATATTGCAGATTTAACCTATTTTTACCGCTTAAGGTTAGCATCCATGTTTTAATCTACAAAACACAGGCTTTCAGCAGTTCAAAGCCCCCTACCCACCAGTTCTACTTCCAATACAACCAAAACAAGTCATGCAGTAATAATGACTCATGCAGGCAAAGTAGCTTCCTGTAACTCAGAACACTACATTATTTGTAGGACTTCTGCCATTAAATGATTGCTGTATATTACTTATAAATATCATGCTGTTTATAGTCTCACATTTCCAGACCTATTTCCACAGTGCTGTGGTCGAAGATCTAGCTCCTCCACACATTCATTCCAGGATACAAGAAAAAACAACACGTCGTCACACAATCACAATCGTATCGGGCGCATTATGTTCTGAAAAAGCTGCGGTGAAGTTAACTGTTAACACAATATAGTAACAGGAGCTATTATAAATTAGCTGGATAAATGGTGAAACATAATTTGCTTTTATCTATGTATCATCGTGTGTACTTTGTCTACAGCAATCCCGCCAATCGACCCCAAAACATCCCAGTTAGATACTAAATATTGTAAACATATTCTTTTTAAATCTTTACAATCATTTCCTAAAAGAACCAAGTAGGCCTGCCTTGTGGCACAATTCAAATTTTCAGCCTGTAGCTTTCTAGCTCAAATTTTGTTGTTGTATCCCTACTGAAAGGGATTTTGAGAACGACTACACAAAAAGATCAGAAGGTGAGAAAAGCCTGACATCCAGCGCGTTATCCTGGAAATGCACTTCCATTGATGCAGACTATGCTTTTTCCAACCCTATCGCCACACAAGAATGCCAAAATTGCGAGATTCTGCAAAAACCCTGCATTCCGTTTTGATGCCAATGTTGTTTAAAATTGTGGCTATCTGCAATATCTGCGCTTGGCAGCTACAGTGTGGTTAAGGCTAGTGAAAGATTGTGGTTAAGGTAAGTTTAAGCAACAAAAACCCTTGATTGAGGTTAGGGTTAAAGTCTTGTCTTCCTCTAGTGACACTTAAGCTGGGCAGCTAACTGTCCAGTAGAAGACTTGATTTTAGATCAAGATATATTTTAAAAATTAGACCTGAAGACAAATTACACCCAGTGTCCGGTTTAGTTAAGGTACACCTAGCTAAAACTAATGCAGTCTAATTCAACATTCCTGCTGTCTTTTTTGGAATTTAGAAGTCTTTAAAGGCATACTGTAACCATAGACTGTAACCTACAGGAGGCCTGGTTTGGGGTAAAACTGAGTCTTTCAGTTGAAATATGGTCTCAAATCATTCTGCTGTCTAATTTCCTGCCTCACTTATTACAGGGTCAGCATTTAATTTAACATCTCTATCTACACATTACACATACTGACACAACTGGAAATCAGGGGACAATATCATACAAGAACTGAAAGAAGAAACAGTTGAAACCAGCTGAAGAGCATTGCCTTCTTTTTATGTTTAGTGGATACAAAATTATCTGGTGCATGTAAAGTTCCCTGACACTGCTCCAAGCTTAGCATGCCTTAAACAGTCAAAATACTAAGTGCTTTAAAAATGTCATGTTTCAAACTGATTTTCCAACAGTCAGTACCACGGCCAAGGCCTCCCACAAAAAATAAGGCGTCTGTAGAACATAGGGTCTTAAGATATTTAAGTTGAAGTGTTCTAGGAAAAGTGTTGTCAGCTACACAAATATTTGCATGCAAAATCACTCACCACCAACTGCTTCTGAGATAAAGCTGTGTGTGACAATCTGGGCCTGGAGGGTGAGGTGAAGAGTGGCAGCAAGAGAACGACAGGGCACAATAAAAGGGTCTTTCCTAGAAGGAGGGAGGCATGGACAGTGATGGAGACAGAGGCTTCGCTGAAAGGGAAATTGGATTTTTGATAAGCAACACAAGTTTGCTGTTCAGCGCTTATCAATGTTCTTCTTTGTTTTTCTTTTTGACAGACAGAAAACCAACCTAGATGGCACTGCAGCTATGATGAGGTGAGGGGCTAGCAGGGAGAGGGAATATTGGACAACCTCCTCCAAACTCCCCCCGAAACCAACGTCTTTGTTCCTGAACAACAGTTCCTCCGTGAGCCAGGCCACATCACGACACAGGACAGAAGCACTCACACCCTGTGGAGGTGAAGGACGGAGTTTTGTTCCAAAATGTGACGTGAGCATTAACCATCTGGTGGTGTTAGTTAGCGACTGGTGGGTATGACTCAGAAAATCACTGTCACCCTGGGATTCCACAGGATGTGAAACAGCTGTGGATCAGCTCCACTGCGTGTCTGCTTCGTGCTCCGCTGTCTGTCAATACACACCAGGTCCGGATCTGTTGCGGAACGGCTGCGGCCATGACTGACAGCTGAAGTCTTGAGGATGCACGAGATCTTGCAAATTCACGTAGAATAGAACCATAAAAACAACAGTTTGTTACCATCCAGAGGAATAGAGAGGAAACAACTCTGTGCTGTGTTTTCAAGGTGTAGTGCAGGGAATTATGATCCGCTGGGAGCACGTTCTACTTTATTTTGAAAATTAACCAGATGTTTTATTTGTTTTTGTGCTCAACTTTCTGTCCCGCACAATATCTGCCGTGTGGTGAATTGCTGCTGAGCTCTCTGGCAAAAATAGAAGCTCTACGTATCTGCTCCGGAGGGCTGTGGACCACCAGAGCTGGCACGCAGCTGGCACGCAGTCGTTCCGCAGTCTGTGGAAGTACACACATTGACTTTAATGGAAACCAAATTACTCCGACGCCATTCCGGAGCGGATCTGCAGCCGTTCCACATCCTGTGGAATTTGGGAGTTACACTCTAATAAACTTCTGTAAATTCTGTTTATGAGCCACTTAGAGTATTGATGGATCCTTAGAGGGGCAGGGGCGGGTTTGAATTCTGACAGCACCAAGGGGTATATTGCTCAGCAAACACAGCAAAACAGAGATGATGCATCTACCTTGCGGTGTCTGTAAAGCAAAAGACTGGACACCAGACTGGTAGACATCACAGCCGTGCAGGAGGCTGCAGCTAGAAAGAGAGAACACACACACACACACACACACACACACACACACACACACACACACACACACACACACACACACACACACACACACACACACAGCAATTTACATATCATTGAAACAAAAGCTTAGAAAATTTAGTTTAAGATTCAGCGGAAAATAATCCTGGACCTACAGAAGATAAGGTGGAGGATGATGGCGATGCTAAGGTCTCTCTCAGGATAAGTTGGCTCTTTGAGTTCAGCTGCATTATGAGAAGAAGGTAGAAGCCATGACATCCTCCTCCCCCCAAACACACTGTCAGTTCTTGAGTGTATAAAAGTGAGAAAGAAGGGTGTCAGAAAATTTACAGAAATGTTACTTTAGGTTGTCTAAACTGACTTATACTTAAAGGTATGATGCTTATCTACAATACCCATTTAATGTATTTACATTAAATGTTTACCTCTCTTTTGGCTTGAGTCATCCTCAAGACCCTTAATAATAATCGGGTATAGCTAACAATTAATTGTCTCAAAAATAAATACGATTATATCACTTATATTGTTATATCACTGTTATGTGACCAAGATAAGGTAGTAACACAAGTACACAGCCTATTAAGTAAATGCCTATGCTTTGGCATATCCAAACAAAATCAACAATTACCATCAACAGTCATACCTTCAACTTTACGACTTTAATACCTTCATTAGACCTTCGCTAATGTTAGCAAATCATTGTTTTGTATTTACTTGTAATTGTATTGACAATTAGACAGTTATATAGTAATTTTTACAGGCCTACCTCATTGCTTACTGTTCTGTCTTTGAACTGTGTAAGTTACTGCTGATGCAAAACATTCTGCTTCACATTAAACATGTTACACTGGCGAAACATGGGCTTTTATTGTGAAGAAGCCACAGGAAACTAAACGCATTTGCCACTGTGGTTAGCGCTAACCGCGTCTTCTTTCAGCATTTGTTTTTACAACGTATCAGTTTTAAATATTTCTGGGAGTAAAGGAACAAGACAGAGGAGCCACAGTGAGATGGAGGATGAAGAGTTGCAACATGTAACATGTAACATGTTGGACACCTCCAACTCCTCCGCAAGATAACCATCTTTTAACTAAACAAAAGTTTGTTTGGAAGTTGCTCTTCTGCTTTCTGACAAAGTAGCTACACATGGAGTGTTTGCTAAATTAAACTTGCCGATACCACAGTAATCACAACTGTTGCAAAATCAAACAGGACTACACTACACTATTACAACTTTAAATAGGAGTTACACAGTCGGTAAACTTGAAGAAAAGATCCACTGTTGGAGATTGCCATCAGATTGTTTTTTGTCATCAGATTGTTTTTTTGTCATCAGATTGTTTTTTAAGAAGTCAATTTTGTTTACATAAAAATAAAATATAAAGCTATAAGTAAAGGTGAAATTGTTTCAAGTATTATCTATAATTTAACTCAATTGAGTCTTTAGAGTGAGCTTTTTGGGGGGAAATATTACACTATACTTAGACTAACTTATAATCACATTATATTACATTATAAAACGATTATAATGTATTACTGCTATTAGAATTATAATACACTACAAAAATAATGTGAGTTGGTGACCAGCAATTATGAAGTATTGATTGATGATGACCTGATAAAATGCTCTATAATGTGTTATAATTATTGTTATAAAACATAACTATATTTACACAGTGCTATAAGCAGACTAAAACACATTATAAGGATGTTTATAATATTTCACAGACATGGGCATAATAGAAAGTATTACAAAAATAAAATTTATTTTTACAAAATACCTGAAATGATGAAGGCACTTGCAAATGACAAGGTAGTACAAAATGTAAACCATACTTTCTCATGTGTTGTTCATTGTGAATTGAAATTAAATGCTATTCCTAAGCTTCTTTACAAAATATTTAGTCAATGCTGATCTATAGAGGTAACAAATCAAGTTGTAATCAAGTATATACTATTGGCGTCAGCTAAAAGAATTGAAAGGCTTCACTTCATTACATTATATAAAGTTTTCATTAATTTTCAACTTCATTTGTGGCTAAGGAGAAGGGAAATTTGCGGTTTTTCCAGTAAACTCTTAATTTCTATTATGAGAGTTCAGTGGATCCTTTAACACCATTTTTCAGAGAGATAAAAGGAACACATGCATTTGGGTAAAATAGCACAGTAGACTCAGGCACTTTAGGTGCATACAAGCGTGTAAAATAGCAGCTACATCACTCAAAAATGGAGGCGTGTGCAATACATTTCATGAGCTGCTTATCGGAGGCCTCACTGGAGTGATTTGAGTGTGTTATTTATGCGTGCGTCTTAGCTATGTATGTGTTAGCGAGATATAAAGTAGTGTATCAGAGAGAGCGTGTCACATCTGTCACATTGTTCATCTCAAACAAAGAATAAACTGAGTCTGTGCTCCTCTGTAAAATGTAGTATTTAAGGAATTTTCATCCGTCAAATATACACTGTATATACTGTCATAGCAAGCTATATATGCAACCTGTTAAATTAATAATTCATTTTTTTATTCCAGCACCATTTGCACCATTGCATTGCACTATTGTAGTATTGGTTACAATCCTCCTAGATCTTTTAGTCTACATCTGAATGCATATTTATGTGACATCCTTATATCTGTACATATTAGTTAAATGTATACGTTTAACTTGTTCAGCTTTGTTTGTTTTAGTTTTCTATTTATGTGTAGGTACATAAAGAACAACAATAAGCCAGATGAAAATTCCTTGTACGTGTTCACACTTACTTGGCCATTAAAGCGGATACTGATTTTAATACTCATTATGGCATTCTTCACATTTGCTGCATTTTTTATACATAACAAAAAAGAGACTTCAGCAGCCAAACAGAATAGGTAAGCATGGCAGAGACACAGTGTTACATACAGGAGAATGTTAATAAAGTAGACATGCACAAAGAACCAAAACTGCTCACACGCTGATAACAATCCTATCTGACAATCACACTCTACCTCTTGTCATCTATCGTTTGCCATCTATTTCACTCGTGCAGTTTATTTTCTTTGGATCCCACTCTCCCAGAAGAATTAAACACATGAACGTGAAAGCAACTTTGCTCGTCGGCAGCCAAGTATAGATTGAGTGAGGATGTTATTTTCTTTCTGTTATCTTTTTCACTGGCAGACAGCGTAATGTTGATGGTAATTGGACTGAGTCTAAGAGGATGAAAACTCTCATCAGGGCATTTGCATCTTGTCTGTGCCAGATTCATGGTTTAGAGGAAAGTTTAGGAGAAAGTAACTTTTCAATTTCACAGATGTTAGCTAAAACACAATGCAAATCTGTATTCCATTGTGGTTTGTTCACAAACAGTATAACCCTCACTTAAGCATATAGGTATGTTCACAGGTGGTTTGATTACCTGTTGTTGAGGATAACAGGCAGCAACAGGTCCTGTAGAGGGAGCCATTCATCTACTCTGCACCTCCTTGACTCGCACATCTCCTGCACATACAAACACAAAAATATGGATGCACACATGCACTTTCAAATAGCTACAAAGTAGAATCTCTAAATCATTCAATATTGGTACACTGGTAAACCAAGTAAGGAAAATTAGACCAAGTTTGCATTAAAACATAACTATTTTTGCTGCAGCCCATTCCTTTGTTATTATTGTCATGTGATAACCTTCAGCTACATTCAATAAATGCTACCTTCATGAAGGCTATAATCATCCCATGGGCCCACCACCTGTGGGAGGAACCGCTGAGATTGGGTGGCAGCGAAGGTAAGGGACCTTGACGGACCAAACCTGAACGGCAAAGGCTGGATCTGGGGACGTGGAACGTCATCTCTCTGTGGGGGAAGGAGCCAGAACTTGTGCAGGAGGGGGAGCGCTACCAGTTAGATCTGGTGGGGTTTACCTCTATGCATAGTCTTGGTTCTGGAACCATACTCCTAGATAGGGGTTGGACTCTGTCCTACTCCGGAGTTGCCCAGGGTGTGAGGCGCCGGGCGGGTGTGCGGAAAACTCACAAGTCCCCGGCTGAGCGCCGCTGCATCGGAGTTTACCCCGGTGGACGAGCGGGTTTCCTCTCTACGCCTGCGGGTGATGGGGGAAAACTCTCACTGTTGTTTGTGCATATGCACCAAACAAGAGTTCGGAGTATTCAGCCTTCTTGGAGACCTTGAATGGAGTCCTGTATGGGGCTACAGTAGGGGACTCCATAGTTCTGCTGGGGGACTTCAACACTGACGTGGGCAATGATGGCGATATTTGGAGAGGCGTGATTGGGAGGAACGACCTCCTTGATCTAAACCAGAGTGGTTGTCTGTTGTTGGACTTTTGTGCTAGTCAGGGA
Organism: Percina caprodes; assembly: GCA_013375575.1. Lineage (NCBI taxonomy): Eukaryota > Metazoa > Chordata > Actinopteri > Perciformes > Percidae > Percina > Percina caprodes. The sequence goes on from JABXJD010000248.1 coordinate 195,740, forward strand.
CTGTCCATAACAAACACCATGTTCGAACATAGGGATGCTCATATGTGTATGTGGTACCAAAGGTCAATGATCGATTTTATAATCGTTTCATCTGATCTGAGGCCGTATGTTTTGGACACTCGGGTGAAGAGAGGGGCGGAGCTGTCAATTGATCACCATCTGGATCTGGAATCATCCAAGCTGTGTACAGTAAGGATGGGATGTTGTTGACCTCAACTGAGGAGGTAATAGAGCGGTGGAAGGAGCACTTTGAGGAACTCCTAAATACAGCTGACACGTTCTCTGTGGTGGAGGCAGAGCTGGAGGATGATGGGGGATTGTCGTCAATTTCCCTGGTGGAGGTCGCAGAGGTAGTCAAACAACTCCACAGCGGCAAAGCCCCATGGATTGATGAGATCCGTCCAGAAATGCTGAAAGCTCTGGGTGTGGAAGGGGTTCCCCTCTTCAAAAAGGGTGTGCCAATTACAGGGGTATCACACTTCTCAGCCTCCCTGGTAAAGTCTACTCAAAGGTGCTGGAAAGGAGGGTTCGGCTGATAATCAGGGCTGCGCTTTGTCACCAATCCTGTTATTATGTATAATGTTAATATTTATGGAAAGGATATTGAGGCGTAGTTGGGGTGGGTAGGGGTTGCAGTTTGGTGGGCTCAGGATCTCATTGCTGCTTTTTGCAGATGATGTGGTCCTGATGGCATTATCGGCCTGTGACCTTCAGCACTCACTCAATCGGTTCGCAGTTGAGTGTGAAGCGGCTGGGATGAGGATCAGCACCTCTAAATCTGAGGCCATGGTTCTCAGCAGGAAACCGATGATGACCACAAGTGAAGGAGTTTAAATACCTTGGGGTCTTGTTTGCAAGTGAGGGGCCCTTGGAGCAGGAGATTGGTCGGAGTATCGGAGCAGCAGGTGCCGTATTACATTCAGTTTATCGCACCGTTGTGACGAAAAGGGAGCTGAGCCAGAAGGCAAAACTCTCGATCTACTCTTACCTGTGGACATGAAGGCTGGGTCATGACCGAAAGAACGAGATCCAGGGTACAAGCGGCCGAAATGGGTTTCCTCAGGAAGGTGTCTGGTGTCTCCCTTAGAGATAGGGTGAGAAGCTCAGTCACCCGAGAGGAGCTCAGAGTAGAGCTGCTGCTCCTTCGCGTCGAAAGGAGCCAGTTGAGGTAGTTCGGGCATCTGGTAAGGATGCCTCCTGGGCGCCTCCCTAGGGAGGCACATCCAGCTGGGAGGAAGCCCCAGGGAAGACCCAGGACTAAGTGGAGAGATTGTGTCTCCAACCTGGCCTGGGAACGCCTTGGGATCCCCCAGTCGGAGCTGTTTGATGTAGCTCGGGAAGGGAAGTTTGGGGTTCACTGCTGGAGCTGCTGCCCCCGCAACCCAATACCGGATAAGCGAATGAAGATGGATGGATGGATGGATGGATGAAGGCTATAATGCTCAGTTTTTGTTGAAACTCTTTTGAGAGTGTTGATTCAACTTTATGATAATTTTGGAGGCTGCAGTTTGTGGTTTTCTGATGCTGTACCTGTAACTATGCTTTACATCTGGGGGCAAATGGTAGCTAGAGTTCAACAAACTTGGACTAAGAACAAAGCTCTCAAACCATGCCTGAAACCTCAGGACAAACTAATGGAAATAATCCTGTTGGCCAAATGCAACTACAGACGCCTACAAGTGACCAGAACCCAGATGCAAACTGGCAGTAAATACAACACTGATTCTTTGGGAAGTTGGGCTCAAATTGAAGATGCTGCTGTGTGACCAGTGATCATGTGTCAAATGTAGACATTGCTTAATTTAAACCACTTTAAACAATAAGCAGGTCTTTGATGACATGCTCTTTCTGCAGTGCACCTTGAGAGAAAAGGGCTGAGCAAAGTGGATCCTCACACTTCCTCCTGTTCTCATCCAGAGAAGAGACCAAAACCACTGCAGCACAGACCTTATGCCAACCTGAAAACACAAACACACACACACACACACACACACACACACACACACTAACAGTGATACATATGGTACAGGCAGCTATATCATACTATGGCCTTGCCTTTAAGAGGGAAATTACAGCATCAATACTACTAATGAGCATGATGAGCACTAAGGTTAATAGCCAGTCTGAGTGTACAAGAACTGTGTATGTCTACTGTGTGTGAATGACAGAACAAAATGATGAGACGAGGACCTTATTATGGCAATTAACCAAAAGTAACACCCACTCTCCAGTATTGTCTCAAAGTGCACATAACAGAGGGCAAAACTAATGGAGACTAATAATCACAGTTGCTTTGAAAAGAATGAAATGCAAACTTAAACAAATCAACCAGCGTTGGCTAGTGAGAAAATAGCGAGCAAAGTTGTGAAACAAAACTTTCAGAGCGGTACTGTGAATCATCACTCACAATTTTAATTTCTCTCTGAACCAGGTGTATGACACTGTGCCCCCCCCCCCAGACAAAATTGAGACAATTGCACCCCCCCACCATGATATGATTGATACTAAAGAAAACCTAAAAACCTTGTAATTTATGTATTTATAACGAGCATATTTTTTCAGTGATTTCCAAGTAGACTCATAGAGGTTTATTATAAATGTACATCAGAGATACTTGCTATCCTGGGGAAGTGTAAGTGACACTAAATTTAATGTCCTGTTTTTAGAACACTGGCATGCATTTGTCCTTTTCACCCCCCACCCCACCCCCACCCCTTGGAGAGGCACACCGCACAGTTTGAAAACCACTGCTCAAAACAAAACCTGTTTACGTGCCCAGGACATTACAGAAGGCTCTTATTAAGTGGTGTTTGTTTGTCCTTGTAAGTGTGCGTTTACACTCATCCACCTGTGTGATGATCTTGGGCACACAGTCATAGGAGATGCCCACAGGGACCAGGCTGACATCGCGGACAGATCCCTCTTTGATGAGTTGTCTGATGCGAGCCAGCCACTGGCCACCTCGGCCAGACACCGCTGACACACCAACACTTAGTGCCTGACCCTCATGTAGCAGCTCACGTACCAGCTGAGGAGGGAGGAAAGAACGATGGCAGAGACAAAGGTCGGAAAATTCTTGGCAGTGCGGCATTTTTAAAATAAACATAAGCAATACAGTAAACCAGAGCTTGGAGGGAATAAAAACAGAGTGGAGGGCCGTAGAGGAAGGAGAAGTAAAAATGCAGAAAGCAGGCAGGATAAAGAGCAGAAATAAAATGGGACGGTGGGGGACACTTCATGACATTCAGAGATACTTCCCTTGCCCAGAGTACTGTTTTTAACATACAGACAAGGAAAATTCAATTACCATTGAACAACAGCTTAGCAGACCTACACTCAAACAATAAAGATCTATTAACATTGAAATACAACAAATGAACAAGCCTACTTTCACACACAGTCAATATGCTTACTCACATAAACACAAAAAAATAAATAAATCTACTTGCTGCGTTACTCATAAACAACCTGTTTATGTTCTACTGTGGCTGTAGTCTTGTAGATTAATGCCAGACTGAGCCGTTTTAATGAGCTGTATAACACAATATTGATCATAATAAATGCCAGTAATTCCTCCAAATGAAATGCATATTTAGGCAAACTGTTGCAAAGCACAAAAGAGCTCCCTTGGTAGATACAAAGACAGGAAGATATTTATGATGAGGTGTTGATCATTGACAAAAATCAAGTGAATAGGTACCGACAGTAGGGGAAGAGTACAAAGAAGGTACTGGAGGAAAGTGTGAAAAGCAAGAGGATGGATAGGAAAGAATAGGAGGGAGACATTAATACAGACCACATATATCTCCAAAATAAGGCCAAAAACAAATTACCTTTATATTAAAATATAAATATTCTGCTAAGAACGGCCAAGCTACCCACAATCAAAATAACCACCATTCTTCTCTTTTCTACGCTTTCTTCTCATTGCTTTGTCACTCTAGCCAACTCCAAATCTGCAATCTCTGTAGCAAATGAATAGAGAGTGTGATGAAGCTGGGGAACAAGGGAGAGGGGGGGAAGACAGGTAGCATTCTGATTGAAGAGTGGACTGTGATAAGTGTGTATGTGAGTGAGTATGAATTGTACCGAATGCACAAACGCTAAACAGCCAAATTACAAGGACAGGTATCTTTCGCTTAGCCTGCAATTTTATTTAATTACCTGCTGTCTGTGAAGGTTTTTTCAGCAAAATGCATTAGCAACATGTTTTCTGATTCATGGCACACTGCTTTGTTCCCATCTACTAGTAAACAGACTGTATTTGGGTTCACATTCGCAGCTAATGAGAACTGCTCCTATTGTCGGGCTGGAAAGGTTTGTACTATGAGGGTGTTTTTATGGTTGGAGACGCTGGGATGTGGGTACATGAAACCTGAATTTGCTTTTGACTGTTGAAGGGGGCATTTACATATGTGTAAACGGTTGGTAATAAAATGTACTTAAGCGATGCCACTTAAGTACATTTTATTTTGAAACAAAAAGTCTTTGGGTAGTTGTTGGTGGGAAGAAGTGTGAATCACTGACCACAAGCTTCAATCGTGGCTAATGGCTAAATAAGCTTCATGTACAGTTATGTTGAGAATAACAGTGTGTTTAAAAATTTAGAATAATGCTCAAACTCCTTAGAATAACTTTTAATTTCATAATACCAATGCATTGGGACACTGCACATTCAATTCCAAATCAAAACGTGACCAAAATTGATCAAGTTTGTGTTATACCTTTACAGAAAGTGAAGAAAAAGGAATATTAGCAGTATTTGCATATTTCTTTATAAACTTCAAACATTTACTGTATAAACTGATAAATGTCTATACTGAATCACTGCACTAATATTTAGTTTAATAACCATTATTTCTGAGAACTGCTTCACATCTGTGTTGCATGGCATTGACCAACTTCTAGCACCTATGAACAAGTATTCCAGCCCAGGATGATTGAACTACATTCCTCACTTCCTCTACATTACTGGGTTTGGCATCAGCAACAGCATTTATGATTTCACCCAACAAGTGTTCTATGGGATTGAGTCCGGGGATTGGGCTGACCACTCAATAACATCAATCTTGTTCATCTGGAACAAAGGCTTTGCTCACTTAATGGTGTGTTTAGGATCACTGTCTTGTTGAAAGACCCATTGCAAAGGCATTTCCTCTTCAGCATAAGGCAACATGACCTTCAAGTATTTTTATGTATTGAAACTGATCCTGATCCCTGGTATGCAATAAATAGGCCCAATACCACAGTATGAAAATACATCTCCATAACATGATTGTTGCACCACCATGCTTTACTGTCTTCACAGTGTACTGTGGCTTAAATTCAGTGCATGGGGGTCATCGGACGAACCGTCTGTGGCCCCTAGACCCAAAAAGAACAATTTTGCTTTCATCAGTCCACAGACTGTTGTGCCATTTCTCCTTTGGTCAGTCAATGTGTCCTTTGACAAATTTCAACTTATTCAGTTCATGTCTTTTTTTTTTTTTTTTTAGCAACGGGACTTTGCGGGGGCTTCTAGCTGTCAGCTTTGCTTCACATAGTCTTCTCTGATTGTAACTGGACTCACAGGTAACTTTAAGTCTTCTTTGTTTTTTTCTGGAGCTGATCATTGGTTGAACCTTTGCCATTTTGGCTATTCTTCAATCCATTCATATGGTAGTTGACTGTTTTTTCCCATGTTGTTCAGGCTTTGGATGCCATTTCAAGGCATTTGAGTATTTCAATGTGAAATGCACTATAACAGCATGCACATTTTCTTCCTTCCTTAAATATGGGCCATAACTGACACTTGTTTCTTCACAGAATCAATCACCTCACTAATTGAAAACAACACTGCTATTATTTTTAAACATGCCCCTTTCAATTACAGATTCAATTATACAGAATGAGCAGCATGCATGTCATGACTGTTGGGTCTGTTGTTTTTCTATGAAAACACTTACTAAAATCTTGGATATTTTGGCGTGTTTAGGGCTGAAAATGTCGGTTGGTTGGTCGGGCCACCACTTTGGTCCAGACTGAAATATCTCAGTCACTATTGAAAAGTTTGCCATGGCATTTGGTACAACTATAAATGGTCCCCAGAGGATGAATACTACTGTACTGACTTTGGTGAACCTCTAAACATTAATCTAGTGCCAACAATGAGGTTGACATTTGATTTTTCACAGTAGAAAGTGCTGCTATACTAAATTACAATTAGTCTCCGGCTGCCACAGACGGTACAGAGACAGTGACTCAGAGCTGACTGGACTTTTTTGGGAGTGTATGGTTGGCATGGTGTTTCCGGCTTGAGGTGCGTAAGCCATAAAATTACGTCACCACGTCTGTCGTTTCCAGTGCAAAGGCTCCGCACCTTTTTGTAACTCAGCGCGTGCTGCGCTTTCATTGAAGATGGTCGGCTGGGAAGGCTGGCCGAGCAGGTTCGCCTCTACAAACATCTGTATAATTCTTTGTGTACAGACCACAGGTAGTTAGCCTGGTTGACACCAGACAGTGTTCGAGACATAGACGGTAATTTAGATTTTGAGATAGAAGACAGTCACATAATAGAGTAGATGTCGACTACTGTTCCCAAGCAGCCTGCTTTCCTTTACTTCCATGTACATCTTCTCTACTGCTTCTTGTAAAATACTTGTTTTACAGAGAATACCACAATGAACAATGTGTTAGCATAACACGCTGCTTGTAGCATGCACCATCTATGGAGACCTGCGCTGCACGGTGTCACGCATGAGTTTAACTGAAGCTTTAAAGAGACAGGCACTAAAGCAGAACATCACACAGAGGGTAAATACAGGTACAGCAAGCAAGGGCAGAATGAGAAAAATAAAGTGTGATCATATTCTAGTAAAAACACAAAATAAAAGCATGAACCTGAAAATTTGCATAATAGGCATTTTAATTCTAATCCCCTAAGCATTCTAATGTTAGCATTCAGCTCATAGTGCTGCTGTGCCTAAGAACCAGCCTCGCAGAGCCGTTAGCATGGCTGTAGACGCTTAATCTTTATTTGATGGCTGTTCATTGCTGATTAAAGTTAATTCCTCCTTCAAACATAACAGAACTACAATCACTACAATAACTGCCACATCCTACATCATCTTAAACCCATCAACACACATCAGACTTACGGAGGTCATTACAGGAGCGTACAGACTGTCCATCTCAGCATCCTGCTCGGTCACTGCAGAATTTGGCAGGAGAACCACACCTACTTTCTTCAAGATTGATCTATAGGATATATAAAGGATATTGTATCATAAGACATAACTAGGTTAATTTAAGGAGCTTGAAGTGATGACGTGTCTTCACATGGTCTTAAGATTAAATTGACTGACCTATAGTAAATATGGTGCTGTGAATTAAAGTGCTAAATTCAGCATTTGATGTCAGGCAAAAATCATGTCTGCAGACATTATCTGTGGGGGAATACTTTGTATGTTTACTTCTATGCTTTTATGTATGTGTGTGTGTATGAATATACCGTATGCAGGAGCTGGTAATGTGGAGGGGAGAAATAGTGTATGGGACCCTCAAGTTGTGAGAGAAGAGCACCAGAGGGATGAGAGCACAGTCCACGATGCTCTGACGCACATGCACATACACCAGCAGAGATCCCTAAATTACAGAACAGAAGCAGCTTTAGATAAACTAACAATCCTTCACATGGTCATTCGTTAAGGCAAACAATGGTGGACTGTGCAGAGGTGGCACACAGATTACAAGTGTTTCTGTGGCCTAATATTTAATCAATATTATAATCAAGTTCCACATGCTTCAGATAGTATCAGGAGATTAGAATGTCAACAATGTAGATTGATGATTTAAAACCAGCAGGGATACAATAAATTGAACAACCTTATGATTTGGGACACTTAAATACTGTAGTTAAGATGCAGGCAGAGATAAAGGTTATACGTGGGGAGTATGTTTAAGTGAGAGCATAGCAAGGTCCAAACAGCTCTATTATTCTGTACTGTATGTGGCCCTTTATTATTTGAGTAGCATTTGTTTGTTTCATTACTCTGCAAACGTGAAAACAAAGAGCTACAATTGCAGACTCAAGTATAAAGTGAAGTCAAAGCAGACAGATAAAAATGATTGTACTTTGGTGGATTTAATCGTGTCATGACAGTAAAAAAAAAAGTTTCCACATCCATTATTCTGTGATAAAAAAATGTTTATTAGTTTTTTTTGTCTTTCTGGTAAACCTATTCCTAAAAATCTCAAAAAACTTGGTTACTGGTTTATCAGTTTCTAATGACAGGTGAAAGGTGCTCAAAGCAATGTCACACGTTTTTTAGGCTACATTTCTTGTCACATACAGCAAACATCTCACTATTCACTAGCTTCCTGTCCCCTGAACACACTGTAAAAAAAAACCAAAAAAAAAAACAGTCTCTGTAGACAGCCCAGGCTCCACAAACGGCAAAAAAACTAAACAAAAGCAACTGTGCCAACCTGCACCTCAAACCATAACAAACAGTGTTCCAGCCAATAACCAAAAAGAAGGAGTTAGTTAAGTCATGGACCCCAAACTTCCCTTTCCCGAGCTACATCAACCAGCTCCAACTGGGGGATCCCAAGGCGTTCTTATGCCCGGTTGGAATTATAATCTCTCCACCTAGTCCTGGATCTTCCACGAGGCCTCCTCCCAGCTGGACGTGCCTGGAACACCTCCCTAGCTCCTCTCGGATGACTGAACTTCTCACCCTATCGCTAAGGGTGACGCCAGCCACCCTCCTGAGGAAACCCATTTTGACCGCTTGTACCCTAGATCTCGTTCTTTCGATCATGACCCAGCCTTCATGACCATAGGTGAGGGTGCGAACTGATCCAGCGAATGCTGAAGGTGACAAAGCGTAGCCCTGGCGGTGGCCAACCATCACCCGGAACGAGTCCGACTTACTGCCGAGAACTCGGACACAGCTCTCGCTTTGATCACACAGAGATCGGATGGCCCTGAGAAGGGACCCCCTACCCCATACTCCCGCAGCACCTCCCACAGTGGCGGGACCAAGGGACCCGGTCATACGCCTTCTCCAGATCCACAAAACACATGTAGACTGGTTGGGCATACTCCCAGGCTTCCTCCAAGATCCTTGCGAGAGTGAAGATCTGATCTGTTTTTCCACAACCAGGACAGAATCCGCATTGTTCCTCTTCAATCCAAGGTTCGACTATGGGCCGAACCCTCCTTTCCAGCACCTTGGAGTAGACTTTACCAGGGAGGCTGAGAAGTGTGATACCCCTGTAAATGGTGGAACCAGGTCTGCCACTCCTTAGGCACGGTCCCAGACTTCCACGCAGTGTTAAAGAGCCGTGTCAACCAAGACAACCCCTCCACACCCAGAGCTTTCAGCATTTCTGGACGGATCTCATCAATCCCTGGGGCTTTGCCACTGTGGAGTTGTTTGACTACCTCAGCAACTTCCACCAGGGAAATTGACGACAATCCCCCATCATCCTCCAGCTCTGCCTCGACCACAGAGGACGTGTCAGCTGGATTTAGGAGTTCCTCAAAGTGCTACTTCCACCGCTCCATTACTTCCTCAGTTGAGGTCAACAACGTCCCATCCTTACTGTACATAGCTTGGATGATTCCCCGCTTCCCCCTTCCTGAGGTGGCAAACGGTTTTCCAGAAGCACCTTGGTGCTGACCAAAAGTCCTTCTCCATGTCTTCTCCAAATTTCTCCCACACCCGCTGCTTTGCCTCTGTCACAGCAGAGGCTGCAGCCCGTCGGGACCTTGCAGCTGCCTCCGGAGTCTTCTGGGATAACATATCTCGGAACGACTCCTTCTTAAGTCGGACGGCTTCCCTGACCACCAGTGTCCACCAGGGTGTCGTGGGTTACGGCCTCTTTAGGCACCTAAGACCTTAAGACCACAGCTCCCTGTCGCAACTTTAGCAATGGAAACTTTGAACATTGTCCATTCAGGTTCAATGCCCCCAGCTTCCACAGGGATGCCCGAAAAGCTCCGCCGGAGGTGTAAGTTGAAAGTCCTCCTCCAGACGTTCACAATTTACCCGCATACGGCCTCAGATCAGATGAAACTATTATAAAAAAAAAAAAAAAAAATCGATCATTGACCTTTGGCCTAGGGTGCTCTGGTACCACATACACATATGAGCATCCCTATGTTCCAACATGGTGTTTGTTCTGGACAATCCCTGACTAGCACAAAAGTCCAACAACAGACAACCACTCTGGTTTAGATCGGGGAGGCCGTTCCTCCCGATCAAGCCTCTCCAAGTATCTCCATCATCACCCACGTGTGCGTTGAAGTCCCCCAACAGAACTATGGAGTCCCCTACTGGAGCCCCATTCAAGACTCCATTCAAGGTCTCCAAGAATACTCCGAACTCTTGTTTGATGCATATGCGTAAACAATAGTTTTCTCCCCCATCACCCGCAAGCTTAGGGAGGCAACCCTCTTGTCCACCGGGGAAACCTCCAAGGCAGCGGCGCTCAGCCGGGGGCTTGTGAGTTTCCCCACACCCGCCCGGCGCCTCACACCCTGGGCAACTCCGGAGTAGGACAGAGTCCAACTCCTATCCAGGAGTACGGTTCCAGAACCGAGACTATGCATAGAAGTAAGCCCCACCAGATCTAACTCGTAACGCTCCACCTCCCGCACAATTTCTGGCTTCTTCCCCCACAGAGAGATGACATTCCACGTCCCCAGAGCCAGCCTCTGCCACCCGGGTCTGGTCTGTCGAAGCCCCTGACCCCATTGGTTCCTCCCACAAGTTGCCACGTAGCTTTTTTGGGCTGTATCCGGCCAGTCTCCGTGGCAAACCCGGCCACCAGGAGCTCGCTGATGAGCCCGCCGTCTGGGCCTGCATTTGGATGAATAAAAAAATAATCCAGAAAGCAGGACACTACTCACATTGTGTAAGAAACCCTGAAAATGCGTTGACAACCAGCTGACAACCACAGAAAACCATTAGAATCGCTGGAATAGTGCCCTGGTGGTTTCACCATCATTTAAGTAATAAAGTGCTTTTGAGTAAGATCAAAACTAAAAGACAGTTCACTGGATTCATTAATGCCCATTTTGACCCTCTGCAACAGCAGCAGGACTTATTCACTTACATTTATTTAGTCAACCATGTAATTAGAATTGTTAAGTCTTCAGAAAAAACTGACAATAATTAAGTATAACAAGGAAGTAAGAGCAACTTTAAAGTTTTGGGTATTTTTTTAATAGACTTTCAAAAGCAATTACATATTTGGATGTGAAAAATATTCTATAATAATATAAAAATAATTTAATAATAATTTTTTTTACCTTGAAATGGTTGGTAGTGGATGTGTTAAAAGAGGGCTGTAGCTGTTCACCATCTTGTTTCATGGCTGAGCACATTCTAAGATTGGATGTTTTGGAGTCAAACATAATTTTGTTTTGTAAATACAAAGTGTGCTTTCCATGTTTTGTAGAAAGAGGTGATATCCTTTGGGGTAGCAGTTTAGGGTAGCACATTTAAGCATCCGTGAATTAAAAAGTTAGATTTAGATTATATACATCTGCATATGTATATAATATGTGTGTGTGTTTATAGATACTTGCACCTCTTGTGAGGCTCTGTGCAAAGCTGGCAGATGGTTGAGGTTAACTTGAATACTGCCAAACACGGAAGAAAGCATCTTCAGCATCACCCAGCTCAGGAATCTAGCCAGGAGAGGATAGTGGGTGGAGAGATGCACAGAAAAAAGAGGAGAACAAATGAATGACTGGAGATATGGAGGAGAGGGACAATGTGCACATGGTAATAATAGACACATAGTGGTGAGGCAAGAAGAAATGCTTGCCAATAATGTGATGTTGATTAAAAGGGAGCTTAAGCTAAGAAAGTGACTAAAGTGTGAAAACATGTAAATGAGATAGATGGGAGTGACACAACATGGAGAGAAAAGGGATAAAGACGAGAAAGAAACTGATGACAGGGAAGAAGTGAGAGGGTGTGTGAGGGTGACAACTGTAGATAAAGATAATGGCAGAGGCTGTAAATGTGGGAGGTGAGAGGAGAAATGTGATAGTACAGGGTAGATTTTGTAGAGAAATTATTAAGCCTAAAAAGTTTTTCTCATTCGTAGGTGCTTTTCACACCATTTTTTTAGACTATAGGCTCTTAAAGGATTCCAACACGTAGCTCTGTTTGTAAATTTGGAGTGCTGTCAGTAGAGAGAATAACTAAAACAAATCGGTGCTCCCTACACCGTGTTATCCTCCTGCTAGAGTTAGCTTAAACAGGGCAGGTTTTTAACGTGTTTTTTGCCTCTCAACATGTTCAAAACGTCATTAAAAGTGCCTACCCATGTGCAGTGATTCCTTCCAAGGCAACACAGTGAATCTGACTGCAGTAGATGTGAAAGAAATGCATGAAAGTTGTGCTAATTCAGCTGTGTTTCAATTATAACTTGTCTCCTGCTAGTTGTACTACAGCAGTTACTTTGAAAAAATAAGCATATGCTTATTTTTGAAAATATGTTTGTATCTCTTCTTGGTGTTGTAGTTTGTAGACGGTCCCGAAGCACTCCTTGCAGTATCAACACAAAAACTAAACTGAGCTGAACTAGCAAAACTTTCATATGCATTTCTTTCACATCTACAACAGTCAGATTTACTGTGTTCACTCGGAAGGAATCACTTCACATGGGTAGGCACTCTTAATGACATTCTTGAACATGTTAAGAGGCTAAAACATGCCTGTTTAAGCCTGTTGGGTGCTAACTCTAGGCAAGGCAAGGCAGCTTTATTTGTATAGCACATTTCAGCAACAGGGCAATTCAAAGTGCTTTACACAAAAACAATAAAAAAATAAATAAAAACAGGAAAAAAAAACAGGAAAAAAAAGGCAACAGGAGGAGGTTTTCAGATGTTGTATAATGTCCTCCAGGTTTGTATGGTTGATGGTATGAAATTCTACAACACATATCCTGTACTTGATATGGAGGCACAGATTGTTTTGTCTAATCTTCTGAATTTTGTCTTTGTAGAAGGAGGCAAAGTCATTGCAGGCCTTGGTAGATAAAAGTTCAGATGCTACTGGTACTGGAGGGTTTGTTAACCTATCGACAGTAGCAAACAAAGCACGTGAATTATTATTGTTTCTAGAGATAATATCAGAGAAGAAGGACCGCCTTGCATTCCTCAGTTCCAAATTATAAATGCGAAGTCTCTCTTTATAGGTTTTATAATGGACCAGGAGATTTGTTTTTCGCCACCTTCGTTCAGCTTTTCAACACTCTTTTTTTCTGTTCTCACCAGTGGGACATTTCTCCATGGAGATCTTTTCTTACCAGAGACAACTTTGACCTTAGTGGGAGCAATGGCATCAATAACATTTGTAATTTTACAGTTGAAATTATCTACAAGCTCAGTGACTGAGAGCCCCGAGAGGGCGGGTGTGGAGGAGAAAAGTTGAATAAATGTTTCACTGGTGTTTTCAGTGATAAACCGTTTTCTGACCATCTTTGTTTAGACACTTTTGGGCACAGAGATAGAGCCGTTAAAGAAAACACAGGAATGATCAGACAGAGCAACGTCAGTCACCACAACCTTGGAAATGTTCAGACCCTTGGAGACAATCAAGTCCAGAGTGTGCCCCTTATTATGCGTGGGCTCTGTCACATGCTGAGTCAGTCCATAGTTCTCAAAAACACAACACAGTTCTTTGGTCCCCCTGTCCTGGGGGTTGTCAACATGAATGTTAAAATCACCCGCAATAATTACACAATCAAAGTTAATGCAGATTATAGACAGCAGTTCAGTGAAGTCATCAATAAAGGTTGCACAATATTTAGGCGGCCTGTAGATGTTTAGAAATATCGCTTGAGGAGAAGACCTTAACTGAAGAGCCACATATTCAAAAGAAGCAAAATTTCCATAACATATTTTCGTACAGTGGAATGAGTCATTAAACAAAATGGCGAGTCCACCTCCTTTCTTATTCACTCTATTCTCGCTCATAAAACTGAAGTTAGGGGGAGCTGACTTGATGAGAACAGCAGCGCTGTTATTATGGTCTAACCAGGTTTCAGTTGAAAACATAAAATCTAGATTGTTTTCCTGCCAAAGACCTGACGTTTAGTAAAAGCAAAAGCGTCTGCACTGTAAGAAGCAGGAAACAGGACTCTAGCAGGAAGATAACTGTGTAGACAGCACCGATTGTTTTGGTTTTTCACTGTACTTACAGCACTCCAAATTTATAAACAGAGCTACATGTTTTGACTGGAATTCTCCTTTAAGACCCCCCCCACAACCACACCCACCGTAAGAGGCCAGGTGATATGCAGGTGTTAATGAGGGGGAGGAATGGTGAAAGGTGGTTGAGCTGCCCTTGGCTGTCTCCCCCCTCAGGTGCTTTATCCACTGCTTTGAGCGCCTCCTTCACCCTGAAACACATGGTCACAGGACAACAGGGTTAACACATCACAAAGCCTATTTTGTGCTACATGCAGACAAACACCCGCCTTCTAGTAAGACAACAGCAAAGAGGTTACATAAAGGTTAAACTCAATTACACCAAAAGAGAGAAAACAGATACAAACTAAAGACTCTGCGACAGAGATAAGGGAAGTGACAACACTCCCAAGTTATCCCCTTTTCCGACAATGGACTTCATTTTCAGTATCTTTGTTTGTGTCTTATCACCTCTCCCTTTCTCTTTCCCTCTCTCCAGAACTGCAGGGCCCGTATTATTTTCTGTATCTCTTCCTATTATTTATTTACTCTCCTCTGGCATTTCTACTCCTCTCCTCCACCTTCTTCCCTCTCTTGTCAGGTACCTGTTGCTCTGACAGACTCTCTCCAGTCTGTTGCTAACAGGACTCGAGTAAACCTTGCACCCACTCACAAACAGCGCACAGCACACCCTCCGCACCAGCCAGCCTCGATACCTATGGAACAAAACACACAATGCAGAGGCAGAAAACGTGGATGGGTGAGTGTGTTGGGACTGGAACATTTTGTATGTTGTTTGCCTGAATACTGTAGATGTTATATATACCTGGTGTGTGTCTCATTGACACTCAGCAGGTTGTGAAAGCCAAGTGAAGAGTTTTGTCCAAGCTTCTTGCGCTACACCATGACAAAAAAACAGGTAAAGATCAACCCAGATCCAATTCATTGTATAAATATCTGATTTTAATGGGGCAACTACTCACCAGACTGTCTGGGGTGCACTGGTGGCAGCAGTCGCCAACAGTCGGTCTGAACTTGCCTAGACACGGAGGCACAGTCTTTAGCTTTTTCTTGATCTTCAATTCCCATGACAACTGAGAAGGTAAAATACAAGATAAGTGAATTACAAAAACAAAGTGTCACAAACACAGGGATTGGTGTTTGTGTATTATTTTGTCAACCCCAATTTTACCAGTAAAGGTAGGCTTAATAACACCTCTCTGTAAACTACATCATCCAGCCATAGAGTCAAATCACACTCTCACACTCTAAAACAGTTTCAAATGAATATTTAAACCTTAATGAAGGTAGAATTTATTTTGGGACTGTTGTATTAGGGCCTGTGTCCATATAGCGTCTACACATGCACTTAACCAGCTACCAGCAACTACAAGAAACTTTTATTTTGGGTTGATTTTGGCATCTCCTGTGGATAAAAGTGTTTCAATGAGGCACCACCCCTTGTGTTCTGCAGATCTTGAGATGGTTAGCACGCATTTGTTTTGGAAGTGCGTAAAAGAAAGACCTTATTTGTAATACTATTTTATAACAGCTGTTTGGTGGCTGCATAATGTATTTATTTGTGGCTGTAAGATTAATAACTGCAACTTGACAATGGTGATTTGTTTGAATTCTTTTAGTACCCTTCATGCACCCAGGTAAGCTACATGTAAACCAACAGATTTGGTTGCTAGGTATTACTACATGTTGGTATAGTTGTTAAAGCTAAAGTTATCAACATTTCATAGTAATGTTATGTCTTTATAACATTAAGCCAAAAGCCAGATACAGCTTGGTAGCAAGGCCAACATAAAATGTTACTTCAAAAGTCAGTTAGCTAGCTTTGTTTTAGCCACCAACATAAATTCATATATTCATGTAATAGCACATCTTGCAATGTATTTCATTAATAAAATAGATCTTTTCAGGATTGGTTTCGAATTCTTTTAAATCTCGCACTTCTTTCCTTAAATGACTGACCAAGGTTGACTCGTGTTTTCGCCCGTGGTTTATCACTGTCCCTTTTAGCTTTTTTTGTTGTTGTTCTTCGGTCAATTCTTTATTTTTTCGCTTTGCTGATTCTGACCCACAATCAGCCATAACCACAAAATATAACGTCAAAAATAGAATCCTCTAAAGAAAAATCTACTCCTTTCTTTTAACTGGAGATTTTAACTGGAATTTTATTTTTGACGTTATATTTTGTGGTCATGGCTGATGTAAACATAGGCTCTTCCAGTCTGGGTGATTTAGATAGTTTCATCTTATTTCCAGGGGAATTGGAGCATTTTATTTATTTAAAACATGTAAACATGTGCCTGCAAAGTTCTAATTAAATTAACTGTTTCCCCCATAGCTGAGTTTTTGTAAAATTTGTAAAATTAAGACAAATCTGCCTATTCTTTCACTGCACCATCAGTCCTTGAGCTCATTCAAAAATAAGCCATGCTTCCAAAATAAGGTCAGGTCTGATTACTGACCTGCTGCATTTATACACGGATGCACAGCAGCCAGGCTACCACAGTGTTCTCCATTCTCTACCTGTGTAACCCGATATCTCCCTGTGACCTGGTCTCTTGTGTACACACACGCAAGTACTGTCAAGCTAACAAAAAACTGGCATATTACTGTCAACGAGCTACATTTCTTTTTACCTGTTTTTGAGAAATATCAGAACTGGTTAATTTAAAAAGAGAGAAAGAAATAGCCAGTTTAAATTATTTTATTCTTTGCTCTAGATTAGAGAAGAACCAAGATTTTGAGTTTGTTACGATTTCTATTATTGAGATTGGGTTGACTTTGAATCGATCGGAGCATGTAACTTGCAGTGCTGTAAATATTAATACAGAACCCACAAGACCCACTATCAGGCAATCAATGCACATCAGGCATAAACAGCTTATGCACTGAAGCACAGGCGAGACTGTGAACTGTACACTAATTAGACTTAAGGTCTCCTTAAGCTGGTCAGTTGTACAAATATTTGTGTTAGGCAACAATACCAATTAATTATCATGCAGTGCATGTTGGCTGTTACTGTGCCTGGAATGAAGTGTTACTGTAGTTAGGGTTCAAACTGATTACCATGTTTAGGTGAAATGAGCTAATGAATCTCTTAAAATCAATGACACTTTATCCTGTTTGACTGATGATGGATTTCAGAATACAGAGCAGCTGACTGAGTCAGCGCCTTGCCCAGAAAAGGCCAAATTAAAGACAAAACATTACAGTAATGACACAGCTTGGATCGAAATATCTATAATTTAAATGGCCATACTAGTTCAGAGGAAAGGTATAAAGAAAATGATATGGTGTTGAATGATGTATAGATGTAAAGCCCCTTGAGGTTAATTTGTGGTATTGGCATATATAAACAAAACTGAATTGAAGTAATGAATGATACAAGTGTACATACATACAATACATACACAGACATGAGACAGGTGTTGATCTTTATTTTTAGAAAATAGGGATATTTCCCAAAATGTATTTTCTTATTGAGTGTTCCCTTCATTCTCTGCTGGATCAGTATGACTCACTTATACATTACATCCTGTGATTTGGTAAACATCAAACAGAATGAAGCTCATGTGGCCATGCATGTTCTCCCGTGATTGTTAAGAACAAAGACTTTGAGATTGGTGCACATGGAGTAAAGTGGGAGATGACAGCGGGAGAGAGTCATGCAGGCAGTGTTCTTACAGCAAGTCTACTTTGTTGAATTGGTGAAAGGACCATGTTGCCGTTTATCCCGTCATTCTTCTCCTGCACCATGGTGAGCCCCCTGCAGACTTCTACTCAGAGACCTACCAAAGAAATGATTGGGGAAAAGAGTATATTATACAGCGCCATGTTAAAACAGTTCATTGTTACATTGTGTTGAGTAATAAGGATTGTTTGTCAGCACATGTGAATGTGTGTGGGCAGACATTTTTAGGAGCTTCACAATACAAGACCAATTTTGTGATATTTCAGAGGGCAGTCCATCTCTACGAAATTGAGAAAATGAACACACATCCACTCGCACAAAGAAAATCTGTGTGACGTGAAATGTATTTTGTCCTCTGGTCCTTGGCAGGGGAGAGTAGGCACCAATCTATCACCCTGTGCCCACAGCTACAATTTCACCCATCTAACCAGCACTTCATCCCCCGACCATCACAAATTCTCTTAAATTCGTAACCTTCCCTTCATTCTTTTCAGTTAAGGGAAAGTAGCTAGTAGTGCGTGTTTCGTTGTGTTGGTTTCCCCATTATTTCCGCTTATTGGACTTGTGGAAAACTTATGTCTGTATGTAGGAAGGAATAAAACAAGGACAGAACTGCCATTAGCCATTAAGAGATTAGAGATTGTGAGAAACTTGAGGCCGTCTTTGCTCAGCAAAGTACAGGTGGTGTGGGGCAAACACTAACTAGTGGGTTATAAATCTTTAAAAGCTGGGTATATAGCAATCAGTTGAAAACCAGCTCTTATGTAACCAATGCTGGGTTCTTGCCCACTCTAAAACACAGTAATGAGAGTTGACAACATAAGTCACAATGTAATTTGATCTATCTTAAATAGGTTACCTAATTGATAGCGTTGGTGTCTGAGCTCAAATTAGTAGTCATCTGAGATTAATGTGAATTTAATACAGATCAAGAGGCAGTGTGCACTAGAAACAGATACATCACTATTAAAGCCACCATCCTGAGAGAGCCTTCCTTTAGTTCTATCTATGGCTTTGTTTCTACTGCAAAAGGAATAAGACATAGCTTTCTGTCATCCTGTGGCACAAACTCTATTCTAATAAATCTTTCTGTGGTTACACCCATCAGATTCAGAAGTCTTATTAAGTTCAATGGGAGACTTTTATTCCGCATCTTTGTGTCCCACTCTGTCGATCCCACTCTGCCCCATTAACTTTGGTAATTAAAACTTAAACCTTCCCCATTGGGAGATCCATTTCAACTGGATCAAGTTCCCACAGTCATTACCTACTCTGGTAGCAAACAAGACATCGATAAGAGGTTCCTAGGGCTGCTGGGATAGCAGAGGATAACGGAGAAGCCGAGGCAGCAAAATGGGTAGTAAAGGGTGTAAAACTAAATTAAACAGAGAAAAACTCTAATTGGGTTAAACAGTATAAGCCACTCCAGAGGTAATACAAGACCACACTGATGCATAGTAACATGACAAGTGTTCAAATCTGAGCCACACGTTCCTCCTCATTCATGCTTGTTTTAGTTCATCCTCTCCTCAGAAGTTAATTGGTCAATTATATTCTTCAATTAATATGCTGTAGTTTGCTAGTATGATAGCCCAAGACTAAGTAGGCACATGATGAGAAAGGAGTAAAATCAGAAGCCATTATGAGCTGCCAGGTCAGATTAGATTGGAATTAATTTGAAAAGCAGCAGTTGAAGTGATAGTGGTTGGTGCATTCAAGTCTATTCCCAAACTGCTCAGTGATTAGAGGGGGCTTTACATGCACTTATGGTCTATTTAAAAAAGGAGACAGAAATGGAGGGTCCAAAATTTCAATCAGACCAGATATCTTTTTCAATATATATATTTAGGCAACTCAGCCTATACACACATACACGCAACACTGTTTCCCCCCCAAAATCTGTTTGTAGATATATAAATGTAATGCTACAAAGAAGTTAAATCTGACTTTTCTCATGCAAGCCAAAATGCCAGATGGTGGGTGAGTTTCTATTAAATGCAAAGAACATGAAGACTGCAGAGAGACCTCAAGGTCACACACAACAACAAAAGCCACGTGGCTGGAGTCACTATGGCAGTATGTAAACATGGAGGAATAACTTTTAAACAACTTAGAATACTAAAGAGTAGCACTGCCGTGGTTAACCTGACAAGAAGCCACATAGAAAGTTGTTGTATGCTGACACAGTGAGTATTATACACTTAATACCGGATTATACATCACATACAGCAAATTCAATTAACCCTCTGGGGTCTAAGCCATTTTTTCCAATCTTTGGTTCACATGATCTTATTGTGTAATAATGCTTAACCTCAACCCTGTGATGCACAAGCAACTTAGACATTTTTTCCGAGGACAACCTGGGCTATCATGACATGTATGCTGCAGGGATGTCACATGGATGTATAAATTGTTATGACTCCCGAAAAAAAACTTCCGGTAAATGGAATTGTATCTTACAGAAATGAAAATGGCTCGAAAGCCCAAACAAGTGTGTGCGTCGTGCCTGTTGTTTTGTTTCAGGTCTAGCTAGATTCGGTGAGGTGTTTTTTCCTAACGTTCCTAGTTGTTGCAACAGCATATATGAAAAAAAAATACAAAGTCTGCTAGGCCAAAAACAACATTAAATTGGCGCCGTTAAAATGCATTTGCGTTAATGTCAATAACGTCTTTAACTGACAGCACTAGTTCATCTCCATGTGCTTGAGTGTTTACAAACAGGACAGGGACTAATAAAGCAGTGTTGTTACAATGTCTGGATCAGCAGCTACAATACAGATTAATTGGTGGAAACTAGACACAATAGATACTGTATTAAAAGAGATTAACATTAATGTCAGGCAAATCATCATGAAAATGATAAATCACCAGAAAAACGGTTAAAACATCAATATTTGGCAGCCCTAGACAGGAACAAAAAAGGTTGTTTGACAATCATAAATCCTGAATGTCACCACAAATCAAATCTAAGAGTGGTTGCCATTCTTTTTCTTTTTTTTTTTTACAACAACCATTCATTTAGTTACATTATGTGGTGTAAAAACATCTCTATCCAACTTGTGACAACAATAACTGAAATATGTTTGCTGTAGGCAGAATATTTCTCCTCACGATTAAAATACATTTTCAATATGAGCATTGTGAACGGCACATCTTTGACATGCTTATGAGCCTTTTTTAAACAAACCAATAGGGAGCGAAGATCCTGCATGGCAGGCAGATAGACAATGCCACAGGGATATGAATGTGAAGGGCTTTTATTCTCCACATAAACCAGGCTATTCAAAAAGAATGTTAATATGGTATGCACATGGAAGCATCGACTGTCCTGGTTTCATTCCACACATATCCCCGTTTCATCACACACACACAAAATCAATTTGTGACTCAGTAGCTGTGCGTCATGGAGTCACAGAGTATCATTGATTTCCCTGAACAAAAGGATTTTTTTTACATTTACTCTCTGCTTTTTTCTGCTCTTTAGTTTTCCACTGTTTTGTACCTTACTGTCAGTGGCACAGGGCTTGTAGAAAATCTTTATGCAACACTCTGACAGCAAACATTCAAATTAAACGATTTTCACACTGTAACAGAAATATGACTACTACTAGCTTAATTATGTCATTTATTGTCTATTTATATGTCATCTAGAATAGCAACACATGGCATTAGGGCTGAAATGATTCCTCGAGTACCTCGAATGATTTGATTACTAAAAATCCTCGGTGGAAAACGATTTGCCTCGAAGCTTTGTTTAATAATGTTACCAACGTATTGCTCATTGTGTTTCTGCACGGAGGATTATTACTGTCGCTGCTTGCGACTCATGCCATGACATGACCAAAATCAAAGACAAGAAAACATAGCGGTGACCACAGTTTGATCTAAAGAACCGACTGGTTGATTATCCCTTCGGAAAAACAGTTTGAGGTTTTTATTGCATTTCAGAAAATGTTTTCTGTAAAAACAATGTAATATGGCACTTAATGTTTATTTTTTTGAGATATGACTTTGTAAGCAAAGTAGGCCATTAAAATTTAGCTTTTTCTGAAAATTAAACCAAACTAATATATATTATTGCTCTTCAATAAAACAAAAGTATTTCCTATCCGATTACTCAATTAATCGATGGAATAATCGGTAGAATACTCGATTACTAAAATAATTGATAGCTATAGCCCTACATGGCATGGTTTATAACAGACTAACAGTACAACACTATTAATATCTTGGACTATAGATCAGATCATCTGACTAGGAGGAACAAGGTGAGATTCCTGTATAGCTACATGATAAGGAAACTGCTGGTTGTAGCTTTAATCCAGTCTTTGACTACGTCCAGTTTGATTTAGTGGTTTATCGCAAATTCAGGTCATGCAAAATAATTTTGTTCAGTACACTTTGAATGTCCGTCTAAGAATCCATGTGGGAACCCGTGAGTGTAAGCAGATTAACCTAGTACCAGTTGCGCTTAGAGTAAATCAGTTAAAACTCAATCATATGTATGATATCATCAAGGGAATGGCCCCAGGTTACTTGAGTCTTGTGCCATATAGATAGTAGATGGTATAGATAGTACATCACGTAACATAGTACCTTCTAGGGCTTTGACGAGACACCCAGCTCACGAAACAAGACACAAGATGGGTTCACAAGATTGAGACGAGATTTTAACACTATTTTAAAGAAATCTGCAATGAATATAGTAGTCCTCTAAAATAGTCCTTTATTCAAACAAAGATAGTCTTCACTCAGAGAACCAAGGTTACAACGCAACAAAGCGTTTTCTGGCAGTAGTTGAGACCAGTTGTTTTGTACTTGAATTTGTCATTGTACAGTAGACAGAGAAATAAAGCTTATTTTACTATTGTTTCACAGTGATTACGATCTAAAGCACAAATAAATTACCATCAAACATACACAGATGTTTGTGAAGATCGATGCCCTTTTCGCCTCTGCATTTTATTCATTGCAGCAATAAACAAGGAAGTAGACTACTCTAGTATCGATTTATGACCATTATAGGATGAAGGGAGAACATTTCTTTTTGTTTAATATCATTAAAAGTAAAGTCAGGTTCTGTTTTCCGCTTCCAGACTCATTTTAAAAAGGACAGAGAAAGAAAGTGGTCTGCATGAGACAGTGCCACAGTGAACTCGGCCAAGAGAGCGGGAGAGAGAGCGGCGGTACTCTAACGCTGGATTTTACAGGTAGATTTTTTTCTTCCGCTATCGCTCTGCAAAAGTTTACTCAGAGTTAACTTTGGAGAACGGGCAGGGGGAATCTTCTATGTTAACTTCGAGGTCAAAGTCAGACTCATCTGTCATGCTGACTGCTGCTCTGCACTTATGTACTGATATTGAGAGACACATTTTACCTCAACAAGAAATCTTGTCACGTTTGAATCTCACCTCTACTACAGTACAGTACCTCCACCAGAGCAAGTGTCAATGTCATTAAAAGTTCCAAGGGTGAATAGCACAGCAAGGAACTCATTCTATACTAGGCTAGGTTTATGAAATGATTTCATAAGCACTTTCCACTTTCAGACAGATTCAGAGTAGACTAGAGCAGGGCTCCAGACTAACTTTTTTTAACTAGGAGCAATATAGCTCCTAGTTGAAATTTTTTGGGTTACAGGCAGAAAATGAAGGGACGCACGATTTAAACTGTGCCACTTCTTACTCTCCCTTAGAGCACAACGCCCTGTGGGACACTGGAAGGCTCTGACAAACAACCGTTGTAGTTGGGCTTTCTTGATCTTTTACCCTGACTGAACCATATCTGTGCAGCCTCTGACATCAAACTTTTCTAAGCTAGGTCCCTCCATTCTTATTGTACACCAAATTTCTCACTCACACACAAGACAGTTTGCTCTTGTTACTTACACAGTAGTGAAAAACACCAAAAGCAATTGCCAGGAGTTGAGTTTTCATTATAACAAAGATATAAATGGTGTGTTAACTGCATGTCAAATCAATCAGAGCACACGAGGCCATATGACCAATTTTTTTAACTGAGTCCGACCAGTAAAACACACTGGGGCTGCATTCACCTCCAGCTAACTTCACGGTGAACAAAGAGTGCAGAACAGCATCCCCAATCTATTTAACGGCATATTCTCTGTTTAGCTCAGCTAAAACCACCGTGTCGTTCACTATAGAGCCTGTTTGTGTAATCGTTACCAACAACGTAATCTTCACCTGTTCACCTGACTTAACCAGATAGTACACAACAGTCCGCAGCGCCGCCGCTCTAACAATGCGCATCAAGTGCTGTGCATAGAGCACCAAGTGCTGAGGAAAAAATAACCTAATGAAAAATCATCGTAGTCATAATTATAATGCTGATGCTAAATTGAGATTTTACTGTTGACCAATATTTATGCATTTTACAAGTAAGTGATGCCAGCTAGCTGTTACTTTACTTTAGATATGGAGCAGTAGTTTATGGTTTATTCTGACGTGACGGTGGTCAATACTTTCTCAGTAACAGTTAGCAGTCAGTGCTCAAGGTAGGCTAACAATTCATCTTGCTTCACAGTACTTATTACCGTGTAGCGTGCGATTAAAAGTTTACCTAGCAGTGTGAACGCACATTTTGGCATTTGCAATGCACCCACGACCATCTTTATGATTGTCATTCAGCAGAATATAGGCTACAGTCTCTCACACAAATTGGGTGAGGTGTCGGATGTGCAGTGGGACAGAAAATGGTTCTTGATAATGTGAAGTCTGAAGAACTCAGACTTTTAGTGTTATTGCTACAGCTAGCTTAGCTACATCTGAATGTGACTGAAGCTAGGCTACATGACAAAATGATTGCATTTATGTCAGGATGCAAAAGCATGGACAACATCTGCCGGTTTTGTAGGAGACAAAATGCATTTGTAACCATATTTAAGTTGTATTCAATTACATTGTAAAATAATGTCATTGTAATCATTTTGATTTTAGTCCTATGGGTAAGATATAAAAAGTTATGAATTATATAAAAACATTGTACAATTGTGTACAGTATTGCAACTCATTCTATTATGCTTTCATATTTGTTAAGGAAGGTTGGTGAACAGTGGACCCAAAAGGCAGAGGTGGAAACTGAAGATAGTTTTGATGATTTAATAAACCCAGAATGCACAAAAACAAAAGGAGTCCTGGAAACAAGCAAGAAAAAATGGAAACCAAAAATAAAGTCCAAGAAAAAGCAGAAAACACAGAAACACTAACACAAACCAGGAAGACTAACAAAACAGCTATCCACACAGGAGACAAACACACAGTAACACTACAATGATCTGACCACGGACATGGGGAACACCAAGACTAAATACAGAGGGTAACGATGTAACAAGAGGCAGGTGACACAACGGCTGGGAAACAGGTGAAAGACAATCACAAGGGCATTTTCTTGTTGCGCTTTGTTGAGATGCGCTTTAAGAGTGAATAGGGGATACACTAAAATGGATATTTGGCTTTATTTTATATGAACACAAAACACTGATGAAACTGCTAATTATGGCTGGGCAATATATATCGATGTATCGACAGAGACAGGACACAGAGCGGGGAGCTAGCGACAAATGAGCAAAAACGCGATGAATTATGGACATAAAGTGGATAAAGCTTGGATGTAACGGTTTGCATTTAATGCTCAACGACCCCGAAAAAGGCACAAGTTCCAGGCTGGATTGAAAATCACCTGTAGAGGCTAGAAAGACCCGGAAGAGACCTCCGTAACCGCTAACTTGTTAGCTTTTAGCTGCAACTTTCGGTGAGTTTCTATCTTTTATGGTTATTAAATGATTAAACTATGAATCAGAGGTGCTGTTTTTGATCGTGGGCGAGTCTCTCGGGTTCAGAGGGTTATGTTTTTAGGTATGTATATAAACAGTTTTTCAATGTCTATTTTTTTATCAAATTATGACCTGGACACAGGAAGCTCCTAACTAAATAATTATATTCAGATGCTACCTGTTAAATTGCTGCTACACACCAGCAGCTGCGTTAGGTTTTTTTTATTTTTTATAAACAAACAATTGTTTATCATGTTGAAATATTGCTTTTTACCAGTGTTAGGCAAGCTACTTGGAAAGTGTAGAGACGTAAGCAACCAGTTCCAAATTAAATGAAGCTTTGTTACACTAAAGCCAACGTTAGCCCCCAAATAAATGTAGCAAGCTAAGCTACATTAACAAGGCAAACTATTTTATATACATCCTTTATACAGTATTGAAATTCCTCAGCAGCTGAAAATGACTTACAGAAAGAAGTTGCTGAATTATCTCAAGGCAGTAACACTGAATGACTGTCTCTTCTTTCTAAGATTATTTTTTTGGGGCTCTTCCCTTTATTCAACAGGACAATGGATAGACAGGAAAGGGGGAGAGAAAGAGAGGTAAGGACACGCACCAAAGGGCCACTAGTCGGCTCGAACCCAGGCCGCTGCAAAGGACTCAGCCTACATGGGGCGCACGCTCTAACTGGGTGAGCTAGAGGACGCCCCAACTGTGTCTCTTCTTAAAGTCACTGACTTGGGGGAAAGATTCCTCATGAGGGTGCACTACAATAAAATCTTCTACAACAGAATGAAGTATTTTGGAGAGGTCTAGTGTATGCACTGCAGAGGGATAAGTCACAAGTTAGGATTAAAATAGGGACAAGCAATACACTCCTTTGAGCTCTTTTAAAAATGTACCACAGTTATGAATAATTTGTTGTGTTGAGTTTATGGGTAGCTAAGAAAGCATTGAGCTACAGCTCATTTGAAGAAGAGCGGAAAGAAGGGCTGCAACCAACAATTATTTGTATTACAGATTACTCTAATTTGTGATTATCTTATCAATTAATGATTGGTCAAATTGTCAAAAAAAGGTGGCAAGTTACATCTGTAATGACAGCAGGATAGTGGTCTGATATCTGAACTACTAATGTCAGTTGAACAGGTGGTTGTCAGTTGGCATGTTTTTCATCAGATAATGATAATGAGATAAAATCTCATGTAAAATTTGACTAAAATGAAAAATAAAGACTAGATTAACTGAACTCTAACTGGGAATGTTTTGATTGGCAATGAATAAGAACTACTCAAAACTATTAATAGTAAAACTAAACTATTACTTCTTTAATCAACTGCCAATTGCTTCATTAATCAATTAATTTTTTGCAGTTTAGAAAAAAGTACCAGTATTTCCTTAGTGGCCTGACATTGCAAACTTTCTGCCGCCACGGTATCAGAACGAGGACAGTTGCACAACATACTCGCGGTTGCCTTTTAAGTTATCCTGGCAACATAATGCACCCCGCATTGGCTGGGTTAGCTTATAAATATCTCTGGAGGAGGAGAGTGACCATGACAGGGCCATGGGAGCGAGTGAGATGGAAGAGAAAGTAGTTGACTATGTGGTAAGGAGTAGGCAAATTAACAGGGACTCTCAGGAAGGGAGGGAGGGTGTGTTTGTGGGTGTGTGTGTGTGTGTGTGTGTGTGTGTGTGTGTGTGTGTGTGTGTGTGTGTGTGTGTGTGTGTGTGTGTGTGTGTGTGTGTGTGTGTGTGTGTGTGTGTGTGCTCACATCATAACGACAACAAGCATGCATTCACACAGATTTAGGCCAATTCTTTTCATCGCTGGTTTTTGGCGTTCGCTGTGCAGTAAGCCCTATGTTGGGAAATAGTTTGTACACCGTCACTTAGCTCAGCAGTACTTCATGGAGGGGCAAGTGAGAATACAGAGCCTGTGTAACATAGTATCTTTACTCTAAGTGGACCATGGCACCCCCTGCCAAAAATTACTTCCCGCGCCTCTGCTCACAGCAACGATTAAAATATTGAAATTATTATCCCTAACTGATACCGATTATATCTGTTTGCAACTAAATTAAACCATGCTCCTTTCTCAATTGTATAGCCAAATGTGCTATTTTGCCACATGGTTTTCAAGCCTACGGAGAAAAAAAGAAAGAAGGCAATTTATTGAAGTCTCATGATCATAACTTCAAATCTAACACAATCAAGGCTGAGGGATCTGTGGTTATATGTGAGAGTGGGTGACATGTGAGGGTCATTAGGTGGGCTCAATGAGTAAATATATTCTATGTGAATCTCACCCTCCCTCTCTTTCTCTCTCTAAAGGAATACAGTGTTGTCACTGTTTACCTTTTTGCGAAGCTCTATCACTTCTCTGTGAAGTGAAAAATACCAAAACTTCCTCCAAGGCTAATTCTCAAAACAGTGTACAACTTGAGTCTTGTGAAAACAAGACAACACACATACCCAAGAAAAATATTTTCATTCCAGAGGCAAGGGAACAGATAGACCAAGTGAGAAGATGTGAGATGGAAGGAAAATGTTTGTTTTTTGTAATGCAGATGAAAAATTTATTTTAAACAGCTTTTAAAGAAGCTTGATGAGGTTGTGTGGATTGTTGATATCCTTGGAGTTTTAAAACGTACTAGGTTTATGTTAAATCTTTGAGGAAAAAAGGAAAAATTGTGAGACTGGTAGTTTACATTAGGGCCGTCAAATTAACCCGATAACAAGATAATGCAAATTCCTTTTAACCCCACTGATTTTTTTGGCACTTGATTAACGCACCCAGATGCTGTGTTTTGGGCCTCGAGCCGCTCAATAGTTTGGGGAATCAGGAAGCAACACAGCAGTATGCAGGGGTTAAAGGGGGTTACGCTCTAATCTCCAGAAGAGCTTTAATACTATTCAGCACTCTTTCCGGAACCTTCAGCTACTTTTAAACTCTGGCGAATCTAAGTGCATGCTTTTCAACGTCAGCCTGTCAGAAAGGCATGACCTGTCCTCTGGAGGACATAGCCAGATCCCCCCCGGTGCTCTGTGGATCGTTGTCGGCAGCGAGAGGCGATGAAGACTGCCGGTCAGGTCTGCTAGCCCGGCTATGGACACTACCACACAGACCACCACAGTACACAAAATGAATGAGCTGGAAGTCAGCATAGCAACGAACAACTACACACAGAACTGCTGCGTGAGGTTTAAACCTGGCTAAACCCCCTCATCCCGGACGCCACTGTGCAACTAGCAGGGCGAGTTAGCTACCGGCAGTATCGACACAAGGTAAGTGACAGTACAACCTTTGAATTCAAACGGTCTCTTTATAATGTCTGAGTTGAAAATGCATCTTGTTGCACAGAAATTTTAATTGCATTTGTGTCTGTTAGGAGGCACAAAGGCACTCTTTAGAATATGCCCCCACAACTTGCATTTTAGCTAACTGGGAGCTCTGGCCATTAGCTGCAGCAACTCGTTTGCTAGCAATGATTTTGGTCATTTTTTTCCCTATCGATAGTACTCGTAGATAACTAGCGATCAAGATTTAAGTAAAAATGGGCCGGAGTTCTCTTTTAACTCTTTGTTATCATTCAGTCAGTAATGCACACAGTCACTTTGTCTTTTATGCTGCATTGCAGTGGCACATTCTTACCTGCACTGCTGTCATATTTGTTTAACTGCAGATTAATGCATTAACTTGCACAAACTGTATATAGATTCAGTACTACATTAATGTTTGTTTTGATCTGTACTCTTTGTTGTATTTTGTATGTCTTTATTTTGATGTGTAACTATGTTGTCTTGCCCGTTTTATGCCTTCTCTTGGCCAGGTCGTTGCTACAAATGAGAATATGTTCTCAATCGGCTTACCTGGTTAAATAAAAGATAAATAAAACTAAAAAAGTAGGCCAAAATTTAATAAGCAGTTTCATCAGTGTTTCCTGTTTAAAATAACTCCAAATATCCATTTTCCAGTGTTTCCCCTAGTCACTCTGAGCAGCGCACTGCTGTGAGTCCATGCAGAAGGCAGCTGTCTGTGGTTAATTCATGTCTGTAATAACAGCAGGAGAAGGGTATTATCTGGTAGAGTCAATTGAACAGATGAAGATCACATTGTTGGTAGCCTACCGGTTAAGTCTGTAGTGAATGACACGGTAACGTGCTGCAGATCCAGTGTTTTTAGCTGAGCTAGACAGAGAATATTCAGTTTAAATTGATCAGTGATGCTGTTTTGCCCTCATTGTTCTCCGTTAAGTTAGCTGGAGTGAATGTAGCCCTGGTGTGTTTTATGTGGAGTGAGTGCTTTGGACAAAATTATGTAAGGACTGAATGAAAAGACACTTAGAGAGTATGTAACTCACCATTGAAAACACTGACGCAAAACTGTGACACGTAAGTAAATCAACCAGCAGAATTTGTCAACCACACATTACTGCATGTGTTTCTTGTTCTTTCCTCGTCTGATGTGTCTTCAGAGCAACGTGAAACAACTAACAAAGCTCAAAAGTTATTGCAACACCTTATTATTCTTGGGCGAAGGCTGCTGTTTGGCATTCAACCTCATATGACCAAGTTTTGCCTCAGTATTTTCTAAATGGTGTAAACATATTTTTGCCTACTTTCTGCGTCTCCTAGTGATGGTTAAAGTCTTGAGGGGCAGAGGATTCTCAGTTTCAGAACAGTTCCTTTCAGGGGACTCAACCTAAAAGCAGATTTTTCTTACTCCAATCATATTTGTGATCATGTCTGGTATATACACAGCTGATGTAAAGAAAAAGCAACCTATACAGGAGGGCTTTGTAAAACCATTGGCAATAAATATTCTTACAGATTTTTTTCTGTAGAGGTCATAATACTGGATGTATGAACAACCTCTTGGAATACATTGAAGAGAACTGAAGTATAGTGCATTATGGGGCTCTGAGATGGAGGCAGTAGTTTTTTTTAAAGCTTAGTCTTTAGTTGATTCAAGGTGTTGTTGATGGGGGTTTGTGCGTTTTCATTAAGTTAAAATCAATCAGACCAATGGGAAAACTGCAGCAGGGGACATCTTTTTAGAAATCAGTCCCTTGTAAAGCTACATTTCAACACAAGGTTCTGGGGTCCCCAGAGTTATTTTGAAGGACCTAGAATGTACCTTCAGCCCATTGTTGTCTACGTTTCAACTGAGGTCTCAAGACCCGTGAAGATTAGGCATATTAGTCCACTGACGTATACTCTTTTCATGTTTCATCAAAGAAACTATGTGCTTTAGATCATAACAGCTGTGAAACAATCAGAAAATAATGTTTTATTTCTCTCATATTAGTGCTCTCTTTGTCTCCCGCCCACCCCACACAGCTCTTTCCTCAGAAGTTTCCACAGAAGTTTCTCCTCGCTCTCTTTCAGCCGTTCAGTTTCCTTCTGCAAAAGTTCTTCTTTTGTATACTCTACACTATATATAAATATATATATATATATATATATATATATATATATATATATATATATATATATATATATATATATATATATATATATATATATATATATATATATATATATATATATATATATATATATATATTTTTAATCACAGTTGCACTTATGCATAGGAATACTTTGAGAAAATGTAGTGCCAAAGGAATGGGCTGTTTGACGGCAAGGTAAGGCGATGAAAATATTCTAAACAGCAGTGTTTCCTCTATGTTGATTTTATTGTGGTGGCCCGCCATGGCAAAATTTCTTCTGCCACGCTATCAGAAATTATTATTGTCAAAACCTTTGCTTTCTTCCGAGTCGACTATCATACAAGCTCCACCAAAAACGATGGCTTTGAAACACAGAGGCCAAAATCAAGGTAAGAAATAAATAACAAAGGCTAACATTACACAAACATAAACAGGCTAGCTGGCTAACTGTTGACGTGACTTTTTGCCCGAAGATAGCGTTGTGGAGAGTGAAACAGGAGACTAGAAAATGGTGTTCAGGCGTTGTGTTAGGATGGCTTCAGTAAATCATAGGATGTGAGGCTGTTATCTAAAAGATGTTTAATGTAATGGCTCAATATCTAAATGATTTTGAGATTGTGGATGAGGTCGTTATAATTGGATGCCTTGCAGCTTCAAGCACAATTTGTTTGGATATGAGCGTTACATTTTGGAAGATAGACGGGATTCTTAATAGCGCACGCACAACAAGTTAAGCAAAGGATGTCGGTTTGTAGTCTAACTGTTTAAGTTTGCCACAAATCTTGAAATTTGGAAATATTCTTGTAAACTTAACTGCTGGCTAAACTAACCAACCTCTCAGCTGCATCATCTATGGATGAGTATAAGACCAAAACAAACCAATGTGGCTACTTTAAATGCATGTGAATGAAAACATCTTTTGGTTCAAGTATTGATTTCTTTATTGAATCAACCCTATCAAACCTATACATGCTGGTTCCTTTTCTGTTTAAAGAAAGGAGGTAAAAGGATGACGAGAAGAAAAATAAAAAAGAGAAAGAACACTTTATCACACTCTTCTGCTGGTCTTTCCAGCTCACTATGAATAAACATCATTTTTTGGTTCTGCCAGCCATGATGGACATATTCTTCTTCTTAATGTTTATTATCTAAATACTGTATATAGTTTTTTTTAAATTCTTACTAATTCAAAGTGAAGTCAGCCAATGCTACAAATAACTGGCACCAACTTTATAGCTATACACATTCAAAGTTTCACACCAAGAGGAAAGGGTTAAAACCGACTATATACAGACTTGTAGAGTAAAGTGATTTTACTCTGAATAAAATGATAAATACAAATCCCAACTGTTCTATACAAATTCTGAAGTCATACTGCTGAGGCAACAGACTACTCTGTTGCAGAAGATCTACATCCCTTAAATGGCTTGCACAAGCAATTCCCTGCATGGGCAAGCACACAGGAAACTAGGGCTGAACAATATTGTGTTTTAGCAACGAATACGATGACGAATAGTGACGATAGTCACGTCGCAGGACATTGAGATGTTGAGGCTATCCTATTTTGCTGCTAGATAGAAAAGTAAACTTTCACCGTTCTCCTTTTACATGATTATTACCATCCGACCCTTCCCCTTTAAGACAGGTAGCCATGTGGGCAACGTGTGTATGTGACGTTAGTCCGTCTGGGTTTGTTATGGGAAGTGAGGCTCTCCGTGTGTAGATAAGTACCGTAGGCAGCAGCTGCCGCTGACACAGTGATGCGCATAGTTTGATAGGTAGTCAGTGAAGCTACAGTAGTCAGTGTTGTATGTTCGCTGCAAATATTAACTAAATCACCTGATCAATGCAACATAATCACAACGTCTCCCGGCTATTTTCCCCCGCAGAGAGCTGCTACCAGCTAGGCTTAAGCTAATATAGTTAGGCTAAAGAAACAAGGGGTCCGTCTGTCCCAACAACGTTACGGTTCAGAGCCGCAACACTGGAAATGTAACAATAATCTACTACAGAAGCCTGTCTGATCTAACGTCATTTACACAGATTTAATTGTTCTTGGATACACAGAGTTTGTTGCTAGTGTGCGTGACATGCAGGTCTGATCAATTTATCAAACTAACGAGCTGGCCCCGCTAGTCGACCACAACCTGGAATTTAGAGGAAGCAACATGCAGTCACGGTCATTCACGTTAGCCTGGATTGATAGTATAATATGAATACAATGGTGTCATGCTAGTCATCCAGCGTATTTCTACCTAATTTCTCTCTTAAAAACCACTTCAGAAGAGTAACGTTAGTCACAGCGAGTACTTGCTCTGGTGTTTGTAAAACATTAAAGTTCAAGAATGGTTCACATTAGAAAAGATCCTTTTTAGTTTTTTTTTTCTATGTAGATGCACTCCCCTACAAAATCACAACAGCAGTCGAGAATCATTTATTATTTCCAAATAGAGCTATTTATGTCATCTTTTACAAATTACTTTCTTTTTTCATATCGCAATAAATATCGCAGGGTAAAAAAATATCACAATGTTAGATTTTTCCAATATCGTGCAGGCCTACAGGAAACCATTAGCACACCATCACCTGTAATTCACCAAATTCCCAAGTGACCCAGAACTTCTGTACACGCACACGGTATAGCATGATTGAGATTATAATTAGAATATTTCATTATTATAATAGTCACCTAATGAATTTTTTCATTCATTAGGTATGAACAGTTTTAGCCCAGCACCACTGACCCTTATTGCATCAACAGTAAACACATATAATACACATTTTTCTGTGCATTGTGGAAAATTATTGGAAGGTAAAGAATACAGTTATACTTATGTAAGCCTGCTTATGCAACTGGTTAATTAAGGGGGGGACAGAAAAACAAAGTTGATTGCCTGGTCCTTCACACGTAATCAAACATATCTGCAAGGCTAATGTGATGGCTGCAGTAAGGCATAAAGGGCTCTAAATGTATCTAAGCAGACACATAACGTAGCTAAACAGGGACGCATACAGTACACATGCACATACAGTGGATCTGAGAATGACAACTAATTGCAGAACACAGAAACAAGCAATCCCAGTGTGTGCATATTTTCTCAACACCCCAAAGCCTTTACTCCTTTGTCTCTAACTTGCCTTGTTTCTCCCCTGCTCCCTTTCATCTTTCAAACAGATGTGCTAATAAACAACAACGAGCTCAAGTGGAAAACAGAAACATCCCCAATGGCGGCTCAGGGTAAGAGCTCCTTTAATCACACTACAAAACACAGCCTTAGCTTTTTCTGTCTGCCTCTCTCTCTCCTGCTACTCCAAACCTCTGCCTTTGGCTTCTCAGTCTCTGCACCATTTCTAGCTTCTCTTAATTTTTTAACCACATGTCAAACTGCAGAATTATTTTTCTCATCTACTTTGGTGATTTGAAAAACATACAACCTGCCACATAGGCTCATCACATCTTCACCTGTCTTCTTTTTTTTTTAATAATCTGCTGTCTTTCCTTTGATTACAAACTTTTTCTTCTTTGCCATCCTTTGTTCTTTGATCTGCCCCATCAACTTCTTTCCAGTAATAACAATGGTCTCCTCTCTATTTTTCTCTCATCTCAAGTTTCTCTTCATATAACAACTACGCAAGGTGGCTGTTACAGTATCTGGCATTTTTGTAAAACAGGAGGCTCACATCAGGCTTTTTTTGCCACCACCATTTTCATGTCACTAGGATCAACCGATCCAATATTCGATTGGTTGATTCCTGTTTTAAACAATTTTTCAGAAAGATAACACACAAAGTTAAGTGTATCCTGAGCAAGGTTATTATAGTTTTGGATTTTTCCTTCAGTGTTTATTTTTTATTTTGTTTTGACTTTTTGTTTTGAAATTCAGTTTAGTTTTAATTAGTTTTTAAAGTGTGTTTGCTAGTTAAGTTTATGTATTTTGAAAATGCTTAGTGTTAGTTTTTATTAGTTTCAGTGTTAGTTTTAGTCTTTATTGTGATTTGGGTTATTTTTCAGGGGCAAGATTCTCAAAAGGTCAGAAAAAGTATTGTGTAATAATAACTCAACAAAAACATACAATTTTAGAAATATGTATTCAACAATAACACCAGTACATACAAATTTGTTAACAGTTTACACAAGACGCACACCAGTAACAAAGCCTCCTACTAAAATTCAAAAACACAATGTACAAAAACACATTTGTGTGACTATGTTCACATCTAAAAAGACACCTGTCTTATTCTACATACTGTATAACACAAAGTTGTTTAACCTGTAAAGTGTCTTGTTTTGTTCCCATATTACTTGTGGTATTACTCATCCTATCCTTATGTCCCATAGACAGACCTGGGAGCTAAACCAAAGACAGACTTGTTAATACAGTACATAGTTAAAAATACAGTAATAAAGGGTTGCAGTCAAAACCATAAGAATTCAAATAATCTTGTCTAGGTTACAATCAGTGAAATAAATAAGATACAGCAGGTCTCGTACAATTGTTTTAGTATTACAGAAATTCTGCTCTGGTGTCTGTAGCTCTAACATAATAACAAATAATTTATTTGCTGTTAGTCTTCTCATTGGTACTCCCAACTTCTAACAACAGCTCACCATTTCAAATTCAATAAAAAAAAAAAAGACTATTTTATTTTTTAGAAACTTTAAATCACTTTCATGCCCAGAGAGCACACACAATCTGAGACAAACGATTTTCTTTCTTCCTTTTCACTCGTTTCTAGGGCTGGGACTACGTCGACGGCATTGATTACGTAAACACATTAACACAAATAATTAGCGTTGATGCGTGCCGTCTAAAAATAATACGGCGGCCTCCAGCAACAGCGCAAGTATGGACTCCTCGCAACAACACATTGACAAAAAGGCTTGCACACGGTCTTCTAAAGTGTGGGAGTATTTTACTCTTAATGCCAACAACAACTTGGTAGACTGCTCACCTGTGCCTCTCCAGCTTTTTCCCGTAGCCCGTATACAGTATGTTCTGCACTGACTTGATTGTGAGGTAAACTGTGTCTCCCCCATCTGCAATACTGTCTTCGAAAATTGCACTATTGCAGATATCTCACGAGTCCTTTATAACGTCAGTTATAATGGCGGGATTAAAAAATTGTTTGGTTTAAATTGAGCTTGAGCTCATAATCCCTTAGCACTATTTTTTTTTTTTTACTGTTCTTATTTTTAAGTTTTTTTAATTTGTGTATTTCCCCTGAAAGTGACTTGAAATGGTAATTTGTTTTTTTGTTGGATTTATTTGATACATCTGAGTTCATATGTTGCTAAAATTGTGCTGTTTTTACTATACAATTAAAAGGGAAAAGAGCTTTGATATTAAACAAGATCTTATTCATTATTTTACCTACTATTGTTAAAAAAGCCAATTCAGGCTACTCTTTTGCACTTGCTCTGTTTACTTAAGAATTTATTTTTGTATTCCTCCTGAAAGTGACTTTATTTTGTTGTTGGATTGAGAGCCTACATCTGGCTTCAGGTTGCACAACAAATTAATTTGACTTGAACAACTTTGATTAATAGAGATTTAAACCTTATTGAAATTTGTTTTGTGTGAATTGTTAATAATCGAGCAATGGGGAAAATAATCGCTAATTGAAAAATGTATTGTTAGATTAGTCGACTAATCGGAAAAATAATTGATAGACAAATTGTTTAAAAAAAGAATCGTTTGGGACAGCCCTACTTGTTTCCTCTCTTTTGACTAATAAATCATCTCTGCCCGTTTCTTAGTTCAATTATTTTGTTCATGCTTTCATATCATTTAAATTTTTCTTTGTTGCTTTTTATGTTTCTGTCGCTCACTCTGCCTGTCTCTCCCTGCCACATGGCGGTTATTTCTCCTTCATGAGCCAATCTAGCAGTGATTGATCCACTCATCTCTTCTGCATTAGAGTGCCTGAGGAACAAAACCGCAGTATTAACACCACCAATAAAACTGGTGGAGGTAATAAAGAACCACACTTGCATTAACTGCGCTATTGATATAAGTAATGGAGAGCAAGTTATCTCGGAGGGTTCTAGCTTTGACTCTTTCCCCCCCTTACACAAAAAAAAATAATACATGCAAACACGCTGAAGAGAAAGGTAAATCTATTTAACAAGGCAATTTATGTGATAAGTGGGCCATAACCTGTTAACTAATGAGGTTTCTTTGTGGAGGTTACCAATCAAATACGCCTGAATCCTTGTGACTCTCCATCATCAGCAAGAGTCCCAGGATCCCCCTGCTGCCTGCAAAGAGCTGACAGGCAGGAAAACTGTTGGATTGAACAAATGCTATTGAAATGGGATCCAATCGTCTTGTCTCAGCAAATTTAACTCATTGGGTCTCAATCAATAGTAAGTAAATCGATAATAAGTCCGGGGCAGGGTCAGGATTAGCCCCATACTCAATTTGTCTCAATGACAAATTAATCCCTTAACGATTGGCAGTAACAACTAAGGTCTGGAAACAAATAACTGTATACAGTAGGTCGGTGGGAACACTTTCAAGGATCAACTTATGTAATCAGAAAGATGTCCAGATTGCCATTTCATCAGTACACGTGTTAAAAGTATAAAATGTCTACTTGGTGCCATACAATGAACGAAATTGTACAAAGGTTAGAGTAAGCTAGAAAACTATACATTATAACAATTTCTAAAGCTGAACCTATTAGTCAAATAATTAATTATTTTTAAAAATCGATTTTCAGGTCATTTTTTAAGCATAAATACAAACAAGCGCCTGGTGCCAGCTTCTCAAATGTGACTATTTGCTGCTTTCCTTGTTTTATATTATAGTAAATTGAATATCTTTTGGTTTTAGACTGTTGGTCGGACAAAACAAGACATTTGAAAAAGGCACCACTTTCTTTATCAACAAAATGATTGATCCATTAATCGAAAAAATAATCAACAGATTAACCAAAATGAAAATTGCTAGTTGCAGCACTAATAATGTTTTAAGTTCAAAATTGCATTGTAACATAACCTTAAAATTTGTACTAAATTATTGACAATAAATGCATTACTTTTGACTGGAAAGGCACAATCCATTATATTTACATGCTTATCTATTAACTATATATCTATAAACTATTATACTACTATATTACTATAACTACTATAAAAAAAACTATCAACAAAAACTTGAGCTTTTCAGATAAATTGTGTCCAGAGTGTGCAATGGGGCACAATAAACACAAGACTGAAATCACATAAACAATGTTATGCTACACAGAACTCCTCCTCCTCATACCACCTTAATATAATATAAAAATATTTAATTTATATTGAGACTTCTCCTTGTTTGTGTGCTGACTTAGTCCTATGGTAATTTTTGAGGCTGTAGTAGTTTTGTATAACACTGCATTATACTGAAGGCCTTTTCTTCCATTTCATTCACAGGCTTCATGTACGTTTTATTTTACCAACCCTGCCCATACAATGTAATATCCAATACAAGCTTAAAAATTACCATAAAGCTGAATGAACCGACACCTATTTTATCCAGTGTCAATTTTGACAAAGTTTGTATTAATTACAGCACTGTTTGAATCACCATGTTAATAGTTTCTGTGTTGTTGGTTCTAAGTCCATTTTTCCCCCATTATGTTTATAAATCCGAGGTTGATGCTAAAAAAACAAGGCACTGAATGATATATTTATCCACATTTTGCAACCAGTGGGGCAGAGTGTGCTGTAGTGATGCGCTGGGAGACCAGCTCAAAGCTCCATAGTGCTCCTTTTCTTTACCACTCACAATATTGCAAAGATATACAGTAGGCTAAATAAACTTGTTCCAAACTGTGTTCTTTATTGTTGAATAGCAGCAAAACAGAAAAAGAACAGGGTCCACAGTTCCAGGATCTAACCATTTTAATGTGCTCCGAGCACCAACCAGCTAAGATGAATGCATGCTCAGTGGATGTGCTTGTTGCTGGATGCACAGCATAACTGAATGTGTGTTAACTTTGCTATTTTATGCTACAAAACGCAAATGTTACTTTTTTTAGTGCTAGTTTCTAATTTATCTGTTCAAAAACATTATTTTTATTTATGTTGGTAATTATATTATTCTATTGTATAGTATAGTGTTATATATATAGTTCCATTTCTTCAGGGCAGCTGCATTTTTCAACGGATTAACTTAATTAGGCCCTCCCACTTCTCAAGTGAATCTGGCGCTCTTGGACCAGAGTCCTTACGGGGTAAAATACAGTTACATCCTGTGTTTGTCTGTGTGTGTGTGTGTGTGTGTGTATGTGTCCCATTCTAGGAGAACAGTATCATAAAACTACTACTACTGCCCTGCAGGCAGACAGCCCTAGCACCGCTAGATTGATTTGACCAATAATTCTAGCAACAGCTCATTTAGGTAAGACCAGAGTCTATGCTATTCTATGCTTCCCATCTGTTGTCCGCTCCCTCACCTTTAGTCTCTACCACGGTTTCAATGCACTATTATTTGTTTGCAACTCTGGAAAGCAGTCACAATTAAAATATTGGATTCATCCATCAATCAATCAATTAATCAATCAGGGAAATTAAAGCTTGAATGTATCGTGGCAATTTAATGCTGACGGCGTTGATGAGAAGCCACAGAAGCATCGCATTGCAGATGACAGACAGGTGAAGTGAACATAATGTTGGTAACAGTTATCAGGCAAAAAAAAAATGAACAAAATGTGCTGACGGATTTAGTTTAAATAAGTGCTGTGCGGTGGAGCTAATTTGTTTGCTGATGTGAAGAGTGGTTCATGTGGATATTGAAGTAACTAATATTCTAAAATTCATAATATTCTAAAATTCCTTTAAATAGTTAAAGTGGTAGAATGGGTAAGGGTAACAAGGCTTTGCATTATCTAAATATTTATAGAGTGGCCATAGTCAATTTACACTTGATCTCAATGTTGCTCTAAAAATAAATAAATATCGCAATTTGATTATTTTCCCATATCGTTCAGCCTTAGCTGAGTCAGTTTCTGGCTAAATTTATACTAGAAAGAGGCCATGTAGTTGCATAAACTTCCTTTTTTATCTACAATGCCTACTTTTAATAGTTGCGAAAAGGTTAAGGAGTTTGAGGATCCGTCAATGGCTCCGTCCGGCGCTTAGCACCGCCCAAGACGATTGTGATTAGTTTAACCCTCCTCCGCTCCGCAGACTGAGGATAGTCTGGCAAAGCGAGACTATACCATTATCTACACACTCGGCAATGTTTGCCAATTGGGTGGGTATGTACTGACCATAGACTGGCTTTGTGAGATCCATTACCCAATACACTACACTGAAAGAAAACCAGAATATAATGATAGCAGCGACAATGTACTATGGTGATTGCCCAAAAAAGCAAAATGTCACAAACCACAGCTTTTATTGCAGTGATCCTAATTTGCCATTGTGTGTGTGTGGTTGTGTGTGTGGTAGAGCGAGGGCAAAGTGAGAGAGAGACGGCAATGTTTTAGAGTACTGACATGTAGTACTGACATTTTTCGAGAGGTGCATGTCAGGCTACGGCGTAGGCTCCGGTGTAGTTTTGCGTCTTCACGTACCTATGTCTGTAGCAACAATGTAGATTTTAAGCAGAAGTATAAAAAAGCCTTAAGATTTATTAATTTTGAATATGTTTATTTCAGCACAGCTCCATTTTCCCCAAAAGGCCACATGCCAGTGACCTGGATACAAGCACAAATACATTCAAGACCACAGGTCGCAAGTAATACTGCACACTGAGAGATCAAAGTGGTATTATAAAGAATTTGAGTAAACAAGTTGATGTATTTCATATTTCTATGTTTACTATATAAACAACTGCATGAGCAAACAGTCCAACAGTTTAAGAAAAGCGTACAATTGCAAGGAATTTAGTCTATATCATCGAAAGATTCAGAGAATCTGGAGAAATCTCTGCACGTAAGCAGCAAGGCCGAAAACCAACATTCAATGCTTGTGACCTTCAATCCTACTGCCAGCCGGCGGCTTCTCTGGGCCTGAGCTCATCTGGGATGGACTGACACAAAGTGCAATAGCGTGCTGTGGTCTGACGAGTCCACATTTCAAATTGTTTTTAGAAATCATGGGCACCATGTCCTCCGGGCTAAAGAGGAAAACGACCATCCAGATAGTTTATCAGCGAAAAGTTTAAAAGCCAGCTTCTGTAATAGTATGGGGGTGTGTTAGTGCCCATGGCATGGGTAACTTACACATCTGTGAAGGCACCATTAATGCTGAAATATACGATGCCATCTAAGCAACGTCTTTTTCAGGGACGCCCCTGCTTATTTCAGCAAGACAATGCTTAGCCACATTCTGCACGTTTTACAACAGCATGGCTTCGTAGTAAAAGAGTGCAGGTATTAGACTGGCCTGCCTGCAGTCCAAACCTGTCTCCCACTGAAAATGCGTGGCCAGTGTGAAGCGGACGGAGACCCGGATTGTTGAGCAACTGAGGTCGTACATTAAGCAAGAATGGAAAAGAATTCCACCTACTGTACAATATTGCTGCAACAACGAATCAATAAAATTTGATTATTAAAAGAGTTGGCAACAAATTTCATGTGGTACAGTATTACACATGAACAACACATGCAACTGCTTTATCGGAAAAGCCCAGACTCCCTAAACAAGCTGGTTAAAGTTGCAGTTAATTCACAGTTCACATGCATTCCGAACCGTGGGGTCTTCTTGGATGGATGGATGGATGGATAATGAAGTCACCTGGACTCAGTCGAGACCATAGACTGTTAATATTAAAAGACCAAAAGCCATATTAGGCCAGACCAGTGGCAACAACGCAGGCTGCTCTGTTTTCTCCCCAGTGTGACGTCATGCAATGCATTGTGGGGAAAAATAAACATTGTAAATAGTGCCAACTTTTCGTTTATATTCAGTTTTGCAATATCCAACACCATCAAATTCAATGGATAACAGTTCAAATTTTTATTTCCCACGAGCAAATTGCACAAATTCGTTGCAAAATTAAACCTGCAACATAGGCTTTAATACAAATTTTTACCTGGGGTGCCCAAACTTTAAGTTGTAAGTCACTTTTGTAAGTCACTCCTACATTTTTCAACTTACAAAATGTGCACCTTGGTAAAAAAAATGACCGTTATGCCCTGTTCATACTAATCAAATGAACTGGATTTTGTGGTCAAATTATATTCATTATATTTTTAATTGTTAGCTGCCAAGCAAGGTTATCATCCAAATGTAGCGCAAACAGTTTTAGAAAATCTGTAAAAAAAAAAAAAAAAAAAAAAGTTGGTTCATTGGGATAAGCAGTAGGTGGCATTAATTCTCCAGTTAGGTGCCATTACACCATTCCAGAAAAAGAGGGTGCAATGAGACGATGTGATTTTTTTTCAATGTTAACATTTTAGAAAGGTGTGGATGTTTTAAGTCACATGCATCATGTAAGTCATGATAAGTCAGTTTCCATTGCACTTTTGTACATTGCTTTTATTGATACACCAACTTTTCCACGTCAACGTAAACATTTTTGCAATATTACGGTTGTTTTAACTTTTGATGTGCAAATTCAAAATATGCATTAAAACAGGTGGATGGAAATGCCATGTGAAGTGTTTGAATAAAAATGTGTCACTGTCCAAATGTTTTATTGGTCACACAAACACCTTAATTGTAAATATTGCAGTGTTTGTACATGCTTTTATTTAGCCTCCAATACTGCCTAAAAATCCTGGTATTGAGAAGTATTGGAGTTTATGCACCGATCTGATACTACATAATAAAGCCCTAAAGAAAATCCATGTTAAAGTTTTAATTTATGTTCTTTTTCTGTTATAACTAACTGTCAAACTGGATGATCAAAGAAAGTTCTGTGGCATTCATTGTTTGTATTTGTTTATGTTTCACAAAGAATTTAACCTGAGCCAGAACGACAACAAAGACCATACGGGGATAGTAATACTTCACACTTGTTAAAACATAATAAAATACATGTCGCACTGGTATCGGATCAGTACTCTATCGGCCGATACACAAGTTCAGGTATCAGAACTGGTATCGGGAAGCATCTCTACAATACAGACTTCTAAACCAATCCGTGCCAAGACAGTAAGTTAACGGTTAATTCAATAGATTTAGTTTTTTAACCATCAACTCTTAATTGTTTTTTGAGTGTTTATACTGCAGCAGAGCAGTGTCACTCCCCAGCTCTGCATTCCCTCAAAAGGTCAGCGCTGTCTAGACGGGTTTGCTATTGGTTAATGCAGCAAATCTACTTGTCATAGTTGACCAAGCTGGACTCAACACAAACAAGAGCCCCAGGAGTTAAATTTTAAAAGCTATAAGATATGGGCGTCACTGGGTGACACAGGGAAATTCTGCACACACCCACCACTGCAGAAAGCCAGATTCAGTCTCCAGCATCAGCCTCTGACTTGGCAGATTGTCAAATCAAAC
Organism: Percina caprodes; assembly: GCA_013375575.1. NCBI lineage: Eukaryota > Metazoa > Chordata > Actinopteri > Perciformes > Percidae > Percina > Percina caprodes. The sequence goes on from JABXJD010000248.1 coordinate 239,327, forward strand.
AATGGTGTTTACAGGCGTGGGAAGCACAGAATTATTGTCACTGCCGTAGCAACTCCTATAAGGACCATAACGCATAGGGGAAATAACTAAGAAGAAAAAAAATATATGCAGGACTTTAAGAAGTCTCTTAAACAAATTAAAAGTCATTGTATTAGTATTAGTCTGATGTTTCTTGGTCATCTGTTGCTCTAGCTGAAGATACAACAATCTTGCATTAATCTTAATACACCCTAGTAGGGTAGTTGTCTTTTAGTATTGTATTAGTCCTTTGGCAAAATGTTAGATATAATAAGATGTCCAAGGACCACATCTTCTCTAGCTCACTTATAAACTGCCAGACGAAAATATATTTTGTCTCACAGACCAACAAGAGTTTTTAAACATTACTTACCCTAGGTAACAATTGACTAAATCTAAGACTGGCCTTACCCCACACTAACACAGTGATACACAGTACGCAATGTAAAGGATGTACATTAAGAACAATAACCTTTCACTTACTAAAGCAATATGCAAGCAATAATCAATTAGTATAAATTAGACCGCATTGGTTGACTTATTTGCCTTTAATTGGCTTGGTAAAAATAGAATCAAAAAGGTTAAAAAAAAAATCTATGTGTGATTTCGGTGGGTTACGCCATTGAAACTAGTAATCAAGATGAAAAGGTGTTACTGTTGTGACTACGTTTTGGCTAGTGAAGCAAAGGTTGAATGTAGTGACAGACAATCTAAATTAAAGCATGTTTCTTTGTGAAGAAATCCAAAAAAATAACTTTTGGCTTTGTAATAGTACAGTCTATAGCTTGTACCAGTGTTTTTCCCCACTAGATGCTCAATGGATCTGACAACTTCTTACATTTGGATTGAGGATGATTGATTGGCTCTCTGTGCAGTGATATGTACTTCGGGTTTAACCCTTGTGTTGTCTTCCCGTCAACCATGAAAAAAACACTTTATACCCTTTAAACCCTTTATTACACAGCAGCCAAATATTATTAATGTACTCTAATGCTTTAAATAAGTTATTCATGGTGGCCTAAGAGAATAAGCACAAATTCATGGTTTTCTGGAAATTCTTTGGTAGCTGTAGGGAGAGAATTTTGGTATCAGATTATTAAGTGTTTCAGCTTCACCCCAATGACAAAGAGCCTTTTAGTCACGTGTTTCACTCGTTGACCGAGCCGGTAGTTTGGAAATCATCATCTAACTAGTGCAACAGGAAATAGACAAAATGGATATTGATGAAAACCCAGGTACTAGTGACAAGAATCAGCCACTCAAACCAAACTCCGAAAAAAGGCTTGCATTTGGTAGTGTTAAAGTATTTTGGCTTCAAGCAAGACAACGAGGGTCAATCTGATGTAATTTGGAAGGCATGCTTTACCCTCATTGCATTTTCTTATCTAAAAAAAAAAAAAAAAAAGAATTCATATTTTTCCTCAAATCATGCAGGCCTACCACTGATACTGTATTTTTGCTACCTGGATCTGGTTTCTCTTTAAAAATACTCAAATGGCCTTTGTTCTGTAATGCAGACACCACTCATCTACAAGCAGTCAAAGAAAGATAAAGAGGGATAAAAGATAAGTAGAGAAGTTCTGACAGACTCACCTTGGGTCTGTTAGACTTGACATTGAAGGCATGTCCTAGGACACTTTAAAATGTTTTTTGACAACTTTTGACAAGCTTAAATCCACCAACTTAATCTTACCTCTGCACACAGCCCAAAACCTGATATGAATCCACAAAAAGAAGTTTACCCTTTGGGGAATATCACATTTTAAAGGTTCTTCTTTTATTAATTTTACCAAATTAAACTTCAAAATTGTTGACATGTGCTATTATTAAAAGGGATACTTCACCAATGAGCATTAAGCTTTGTATCAGTAGAAACCCGGTAGTATTTTCGAATCAACGTGCTTCCATCCCTCATTAAATATGTGATTGTTTTAAAAGTTCATTTTCTTCCATATTATTTACTATACACAAGCAATAAATCATTCTATAGTATGGCCAACCCAACATTGAATACAGTCAACATATTAACTGCTCTTTCAAAAGGCAAAGAGTTTTTAATTACTTTAATAATAGCAGTGTTTTAGTCTCTTGACTGCTACTAGCAATGTTCCAGCCTTGCTCTGTGCTATCTTTAATAGACTGTGGACGCTGTTTTAATTGTAGGGCTGTGACATATTTGAGAATTAATAACTGCTAGCTGTTTACTTAGCATAATCAATCCCCCGGCTGGAGACTGAAGTCTACAAGTTAATTTCATGGGGGCCAATTGTTTATAGCACAGCATTTAAATGGACATGGACATAAATCATAGTAAGAATTCAGGACAATACAGTGTACTTGTCTAAAGACGAATCCAACAGTTGATTCATGCTCTGCACTCTAAAGGGCTGCCACCGCTATTACAGTGACACAGTTAAACAGAACAGCATGTCCGAATGCAAAAATTATACAAATTAATCACCTGGTGTGCTCTCGTTGCACGTCGGTATTGGTCTGTCTCTTCTCGAATCCAAACAAACTGAAATCTTATCTGCACATAACCCACTACAGGGCTAGTTTGGGAAATGTTGTCTAGGGTAAAGCTACCACAGACTATGTTACCGTTTTGAAACAACAATCCGGGGCAGTGGACAGCTAATGTTAGACCCAGTGGTAGCGGGTCAGTAGACTGGTAACATTAGACCCAGCCCGCTGTTCAGCTCACTATTTTTAAGCGATGCTGCATAAAAGCACGGAGAAACCAGCAAGGCAGCCAGTCGGTGTTAGTTGACTAATGTTAACGTCGCCCCCTTACCCACATCGTTCACAAAAAACAAGGCCAATACAGATGTCACTCGTTGTGATTGCAATGTGCGTTGTGTGGATGAAGCATGAAGTTAATGTGACTCATTTAGCGACTGGGGCGTTCCCCTATAAAGTGGTGATATTACCATCCAGAATTGGCTACAAGCAGGAATATACCTCTACTTACTCTACTCCACAACACTAATAATTTTGACTGACTGCTTTAAATAGTCTTTGTATTTTCATCAATTATTTTTAAAATGCACTCTTTATCAATGGGTTTTCTTTGTTTTTAATTTTTATTCATTCTTAACTTATTTGTATGAAATAATTGTATACAATGTTTTCAAATTACACCTGCATAATGCTGTCTTGATATTTATTTATTGATATTTTTATTTTTTGGTCTGGTCTCACTTGTAAATAAGATATTGATCTAAATGTGATATCCTGATTAAATCAATTATATATGTGAGCTATTCTCTCCTTAGGACCACAGCAGCTCTGCTAAGCAGTCTACATTTTTGGTAAACCCACCCTGTCCACTCTAAATACATTCACACTCCTGTTTCCAATCATTCCAACAACAAAAGGGCCCAAATCTGGGCCTTATCCTGCACTCCTGTCAATATTTCATGTCTCATCATCATTAATACAGTGGGGCTCAAAAGTTTGGGCACCCCAGATAAAAATTTGTATTAATGTGCATAAAGAAGCCAAGAAAAGATGGAGAAATCTCCAAAAGGCATCAAATGACAGATTAGACATTCGTATAATATGTCACAAAAAGTTTGATTTTATTTCCATCATTTCATCAAAATAACAGAAAACAAAAAAAATGGTGTCTGCAAAAGTTTGGGCACCCTGCAGAGTTAATACCTTGTACTGCCCCCTTTGGCAAGTATCACAGCTTGGAAACGCTTCTTGTAGCCAGCCAAGAGTCTTTCAATTCTTGTTTGAGGTATCTTTGCCCATTCTTCCTTACAAACTTCTTCTAGTTCTTTGAGATTTCTGGGCTGTCTGTCACTGCGCTTTTAAGGTCTATCCATGGATTTTTAATTATGTTGAGGTCAAGAGATTGTGAAGGCCATGGCAAAACCTTCAGTTTACGCCACTTGATGTGATCCACCGTGGATTTTGAGGTGTGTTTAGGATCATTATCCATTTATAGAAGCCATCCTCTCTTTGACTTCAGCTTTTTCACAGATGGCATCAAGTTAGCATCCAAAATTTGCTGAAATTTTATTGAATCCATTTTTCCTTCTAGATACAACCCAAAGCATGATCGATCCACCCCATCTTTAACAGTTGGGCAGAGGTTCTTTTCATTCAATTCTGTGCCCTTTCTTCTCCAAACGTACCTTTGGTCATTCCAGCCAAAAGTTCTATTTAACCTCATCGGTCCACAGAACATGATTCATTTTTTTGTTTTCTGTTATTTTGAAAGTGTAAATGATGGAAATAAAATCTAACTTTTTGTGACATATTATACGAATGTCTAATCTGTCATTTGATGCCTTTTGGAGATTTTTCCATCTTTTCTTGGCTTCTTTATGCACATTAATACAAATTTTTACCTGGGGTGCCCAAACTTTTGAGCACCACTTTATTTAGTAGACACCGAGTCTAGCCCTATCTTGGACAAAGGCTCCATGACAGAAGTGCTTCTTAGCCCTGGATTTTGTTCTACAGTGCCAAAAAGAATAGGAAGTGAAAGAGTAAGCATCATAAATGCTGCATTAACTACCTGCATCCCTTTTAACAAAGGTCTGACACCAGAAGTGTTTTTTTATGCTGACATCTTCAGCCAAAACAGACTCTGGTAAAACCCTGATAAACATTACTCTCTCTGAGACAAACAGGCATACACTGAGGCCCTTAAAGTGCCCATATTATGAAAATAATCAGTTTTTCTGGGATTCTGGGTGTTATTGTGTCTCTGGTGCTTCCACACGCATAAAAACTTGGAAAAAACTATCCATGCTATTTTGAGTGCGATACAGATTTCTGAATGTCTTCTGCCTACAGTCTCCAGGTGAAATGGTCAAAATCTGCTCGGCTTTCTCTGTCACAAGCCGAGCAGAGGTGGCTAACCGTAGCATGGTAGCACTTGTTCTCAATGGCAAAACACTGTTATAACACACACACACACACACAAGTTCAACAGTCTGGTAAGTTCAAAGAAAATGACACCACTTTACTATTTAGCCTTTAAAACCAAGAAAAGACACACCTTATGCCATATTACGATATCCAAAATCTAAGACGACATCTAGTCTCATATCTCGATATAATATTGATATATTGCCCACAAGCTAATCTTGCCTTGTACTGACCAAAGTCGGAGAAACAGTAGCTAGCTAATGTGATCTTACCTAGCTACTGTGCATGTGCGACTCTCAAAGATAGTAGAGAAGTGTGATGCCTCACTCTGTAGCTAAAACACACAGGGTGAAAACAGGATCGGCAGCAATGGGAAGTTTGTTTTTTAAAAGAAACCATGTAAACCTATTCTGGTACAACCTCAAAATACAATTATCAACTTGAAAAAGAGCATAATTTGCAAATATGCTTTAAAAGCACATGCTGTGTACTGCAGAATGATATAATTATGGAGCACCGTACAACCATAACATTTTGAGGAGTCATCCATTCAAGTCACATAAAAAATGGTTTGAAAGAATGATAAATTAAAGGTGGTTTACATGCTGTTGAGAAGCACTATTAAGCTTTTATTATAGGGAAAGATGAAAGAAAAGCATGTGACATAAGCATCACAGAAGTGTGTAGTCATATTGCATACTAATGCAATTTTCTGGTAATATTTCTGCACTGTCAGACAGCGCTCAGCAGAGTTGGCAGGGTGTGGACAATTGGCTCCGACAAGGTTCTAGCCTCTTGCGTTGGCAACAAGTAGTCCTGAGGGCTTTATCAGTCAGGAACACTTGCAGGGGATGATTCCCAGTAAGCAATCTTTTGAAACCATTAACGTACAATGACTTGCAAATCAATCCAGACACCGATATGAAAGTAGAAATCTGTAACTTTCCACATGTGGCGAAGCCTGTCATTTATTCAGCTATTTACATTTTTTTAAATGCAACAGATTGCAAAGTGCAACAGTTTAGTGCTTATGCTTTATTTTCATGTGTAAAACTGACAACTGTGCTTGCTCTGTGTTCAGCAGCCTCTATGACTGTCAAACAAGTGTGATCTGACAAAAGTATCATAATCTGCACAGCATCTCAAACCCCATTAAATGTGTTGGCCTGTATATTTTACAGTTCACTACAAAAAAATGGCATGAATAAATGAATCTTGATTCTTGAATAAACATTACAGATACCTACTTTACAAGCACATAAAGTAAGCAAGAAGACACCTGCATTACATACTGTATACACAAAGTGCTGAAATTATGAGCCAGGTTCAAACTTTTTGCCAGAGTCCTCTGCATCAAAGCGGATCCATACCAGTGTATAGTGTTTTGTTATGCTCTTTGACTGTGCACAGCTTGTCATATAATATTGTCATTTATTGGAAAAAATCGTTTGAGTCCAATGATCTCCCTGCTAATGAAAACACCACAGAATCATTGACATGTTGGATGGCGGCGAATAAAAAATCATGATATTAATCAATTGTGGAGCCCTAAGAATCAGCCTGAGAAACTCTGTAGATCTCACCGATTGACTCAAACGGCACACAGACAAGCATGTTTTGACAGTACCTGATTATTAAACTCGCATAGCATGGGCGTCAGGTTGATGGTTTGAAATGTGCTGGGGACAGAGATGCATTGGCAAGTGCATCTTCAGAAGTGCTGGGTACAATGACACATTCATTTTTTTTCCTGTTTCGAGTAGGTTATGTTTTGAAAGACGCTATCCTGTAGCTTACTATTGTAAATTAATAAAACATGTATATAAAAAAGTGATGATGTCCGACCCATTTTAAGAAGAAAGTCTTAAGTTTCAAATAAAATGCGGTTTTATGAACAGAGAAGCGTGTAGCCAGCGCAGCAGCAGAGCGGCTGTGTCTGTGCCTGCCCTGTGGGCATAAATATTTTTGTGGATTTGTTGACATCTGTCGCTCAAGAACTATGTGTTATTTTATTTTTTATATTTTTAACTAAATTGAGCTGAATTAAGTGGTGGGTACAAAATGACTCAGGACAAAATCTGATAGGTACGCATACCCACCCCACTGAAATTGACACCTATGCGCATAGCAACAAATACTCATTAAAGATCTTTTATATTTCACAGAAGACAGTTCAGTGTTTCAAAATACATTCTATCAAAAAGTCACAAATAACAAAATGTTATTAGAGAATTAGAACACAGTGGATGGATTCTGGCACTTAACCCAGAGGGTGGGCATCAATGCACCTTCCACTCCTGTTAGACTCCTCCCTGCACTTTTCTTTACTAAATGGAATTTCCCATGCATTTGTGCCCCCAAAAGCTGAACCCCAGTTCACTGTTTTATCTTAGTCAATTTAATGCATTATAGGGCAAATGCATACAATTTATTCTTGATGGAAAACATGAGCTGTCAGAGCAGTGGAAGCCAATACAACGGTATGGGTAAAGTGGATTTTACACACAACCCCAATTAACGGTTTGAACAAGCATCTGGGTCTCTGAACTTCCATCCCATTTGTTCAGAGACATCATCTGACCCTCCCTACTTTGATAAAAGAGAAACAAAGCAAATGAATAAACAGTTTTTTGCTTTTTCTATACACAAAGCATTATGTTTCACAATAATGGATCATGACGTGCTCTGCCCTAAAAATGAAATGAAATGATCTAGTTGCAGGTTGGGAACTAATTTTGTTTTGATTGGTGATATTAAAAGCCTGCTTCAACTCTGAACATCACGTTCTTGGAAGTAGAATAATGCAGATCTCTAACAGTCTTGCTCCAAAGGCACCCAGCAAATAAGGATGACCGGTTTTTATCTTCATTTTGTTTTATCCACTTCAAACGCTTACTCTGGCACGGTCACTGAGAGGATAATAAACAAGTGAATTTATGTCAAACTATGTTTTGTCCATTTCAAGACTTAAGAGCTCTAATCTACGTTATATCAGTCTTGTAGCATTTACAGAGATGGGAAGTAACAAAGTACAAATACTTTGTTACTGTACTTAAGTACATTTTTCAGATATTTTTACTTTACTATTTTGTGGCAACCTTTTACTTTTACTCCTTACATTTTAGCATCAATATCGGTACTTTCTACTCCTTACATTTTACAAAAGTTACTTTAGTTTTGTTCAAAAGGTTGTTTATCAGGTGTGAGACTAGCTGTCCCGTCGGAGGATAATCAGTTGAGATTGTGTGCGTGAGTCCTCGAGAAGTCGTATAACTTATGTTGTCAATTCATTTAAGACTGTTGCTGTTTGTGCAGCCAGATAGCCCAGTTGGTAAAGCAGGCGCCCATATATAGAGGGTTAGTCCTTGACGTGGCGAGTCCGGGTTCGACTGCATGTCATTTGCCCCTTTCATGTCTTCTGTTGTTCTGTCAAAATAAAGGCTGAAAATGCCCAAAAATAATCTTAAAAAATAAATAAAATGGATTTTGAGGTGTGTTTAGGATCATTATCCATTTATAGAAGCCATCCTCTCTTTAACTTCAGCTTTTTCACAGATGGCATCAAGTTAGCGTCCAAAATTTGCTGAAATTTTATTGAATCCATTTTTCCTTCTACTTGTGAAATGTTCCCTGTGCCACTGGCTGCAATACAACCCCAAAGCATGATTGATCTACAAGTATCTCTTTATAGTGGAATGGTGTACCACAACTCCAGCGTCTGCCAGGTCTTTCTGGATGGATCGTGCAGTCAACGTGGGTTCTGACTTGCTTTTCTCACAATCCTGCAAGCTGTTCTGTCTGATATTTTTCTTGGTCTTCCAGATCTTGCTTTAACTTCCACTGTTCCTGTTGACTGACATTTCTTAATAACATTCCCAACAAAGGATATTGGCATCTGAAAACGCTTTGTTATCTTCTTGTAGCCTTCTCCTGCTTTGTGAGTGTCAACTATTTTCAGTTTCAGTTTTCTAGACAACTGCTTAGAAGAATCCATGGTGCTGATTGTTGGGGCAAGGTCAGATGAGTCTGGGCATTTAAAACTTAAGGTTGACATCACCTGGTCTTTCCAAACTCTATTGTTCACATACAGTGTTTCCCACACAGACTAATTTGTGGCAGTGCGCCACACAATCAACACCTGTCGCCACACATTGCGTATTTGTTCAGTTGCATTTCCTTTCCGTGCTATCCTCCATCTGTCAACGCCTTCTACACCCACTCACCCACACACACACACTCACACACCCACACACGAAAGGTTGGTATGTTGTGAACACCTTTCACAATCTTTCTGAATACAATGTTGTCAGCATGATTTTTTTCAGTAACAAGTAATCTGATTACTCTTCCCATTAGGCTGAATGATATTGTGTTTTTTAGCATCGACATCGCGATGTGCGCATGCGCGATAGTCACATTGCAGGACGTTGCGATGTTGAGGCTATCCTATTTTGCTGCTTGATAGAAAAGTAAACTTTCACCGTTCTCCTTTTACATGATTATTTCCATCCGACCCTTCCCCTTTAAGACAGGTAGCCATGTGGACAACGTGTGTATGTGACGTTAGTCCGTCTGGGTTTGTTATAGGAAGTGAGGCTCTCCGTGTGTAGAAAAGTACTGTAGGCAGCAGCTGCCGCTGACACAGTGATGCACATAGTTTGTTGGATAGTCAGTGAAGCTACAGTAGTCAGTGTTGTATGTTTGCTGCAAATACAAACTAAATCCCCTGATTAATGCAACATGATCACAACGTCTCCCGGCCATTTCCCCCGCAGAAAGCTGCTACTAGCCAGGCTAAAGCTAATATAGTTAGCCTAAAGAAACAAGCAGAAAGCTGCTACCAGCCAGGCTAAAGGTAATATACCTGTAGTTAGCCTAAGAAACAAGGGGTCCGTACGTCTCAACTAACGTTACGGTTCGAGTCGCGACACTGGAAATGTAACACTAATCTACAACAGAAGTCTGTGTCTGATCTAACGTCATTTCCACTGATTTAATTGTTCCTGGATACACAGAGTTTTCTGCCAGTGCGCGTGACATGCAGATCAATTTATCCAACTAACGAGCTGGCCCCGCTAGTCGACCACAACCTGAAATTTAGAGGAAGCAACATGCAGTTGAGAATGATGTATTATTTCCAAATAGAGCTATTTATGTCATCTTTAAAAAAAAAAAAAATGTTCAAAAGCACGTATAGTCAGACACAACACAAACACACAAACAACACAAGCGAGTCAGTCAACGAGAGACAGGTATGGCGTTATGAAATCAAGGAGAAGGGTAACTTTTCCTGCTAAAGATTTCCCGTGGTCAGAAAACATAGGCTCTAAATATTTAATTTTGTCCAGTTGTGGCCTGTTGAAGGGCAATAAATATCAAAAGTTCCAAAACATCTACAGTATGTTATTTGTAAGGATCCACTAGACATAATATCTACATACATGGCATTTGATTGGAGGTTAAGCTCACTTTTTCCCACAGCAACATTAAGATTTGTGTACAGTTTCTGTTAATAATGTATTGTAACAAGTCTTCATTTCAATATAATATTCAGATTTATCATAAATAATTGAACATGCACATGTATTTTATGTATTTGAGCATTTAAAAATGTATTTGAAACAAATACATTAGTTTCTGAAGTAACTAGTTACTTTTATAATTTGTAACAGAGTACCTAATTTAGTTACTTTTTGGAAGAAGTAACTAACTTATTATTTTTTAAAAGTAACTTGCCCAACAATGGGTGTCAGTGTGTTAATGTTGGAGCCCCGACCCTTAGTAAACAAGCGATTGCGCCTTCTTTAAAAAGTTAACTAGTCGCAACTTTGCAGTAAAATGCATGTTGTCGAGGTCAAAACAGTATATGTAGCAGCTGTGAATCAAATAAATGTATTACAAATAATGTTATGTGATTTTTTTACTCATACACTGAAAGGTTGCTTCTTCAATCTGAGTATTGAAAAAGGCACGAGTTGAGGATGACCAGTGTAATTAGGCCTGCACAATTAATCATTATACAATCGCAATCTCAATTCACTTTGTTCACGATTTTTTTTAAATAACTGTTTTTTTTTATTTAATTTTATTTATTTAGTTCCCTTTTAAAATACTTTGGTTCTCATTTTATTTTACGAGCTGACTGCATCACAAACGCTACTACTTTCTTCTGTGAGTTTAAAACAGACTTGTTTAAACATAAAAGCGCAGCAATGCTCTCCCTTCTCTTCATTGAGGCCTCTATGTGTACAGGCTTGTGGTGAAGTGTAATTAGTTATGTTATTAATTTGTTTACAATATTTTCAGGCTTCAACCAGTGCTTCTCAATCTGTGGGAAACACTGAAATCCTTTAAAAGTTGCCTGGTTTACAACTGTGATTTAAGTACAGCATCTCCAATTTGCATTAACAGCTGAAAATACACTGACGTCTGACGTCGTCATACTCAGATTCTAGTCAGAATATGAGTTTGATACTGCTCCACTGGGAAATGATTATGGGGCATATTTCAACCGAACCAGGAAAGAAAATGCCTCTGCGATGTTGATATCTTCTATAACAGAGACGATGGCGGAATCTACACATCTCAGAATTCAACCCAAGCGCTTTTTGGTGACGTGGTTGATTATTTTCCCGCTGATCATCTGTCTATCATCAGATAAAGCCCGCCCTGACAATTTAATTGGTCCAAACACCTCTGGTTTGAGCATAGTTGATCCACAACGGATCAACCAACCTCAAATGTTGTGGGCGGGGCTAACTTCAGCTGACATCCAGGCTACAAAATATATGATAAATAAGTCAAAAAGTGTGGAATACATGAGCTTGTTTACCAAGGGAAACTCGACAAATAATTTAATTTATTAAGTGGAAGGTGCCAACTGTTTTAGCTGTGTCAGCTTATGACTTATTCAGTCATTTTGTTGTCATTTTTTGTTTGGCTCAACATCTGAGTAAATTCTACCAAGCATCAACTATTTTAAGACCTCTTAAGCCTGGCATCTTATTGACTGGGCGCCTCTGTGGCCTTGAGCATTTTTAAAGTTGTCAACACTAGTGTACTGAAATTTTATATGCAACATAATCATCAAGTCATTCACTTTCACAGTCGATTTCATGTCTACCAATCCAGGCTGAAGGCAGGTGTTGCACTGTGTTAAAGAAACCTGAAACTGTAACGTACGATTTTTGCTTGTCCTTAAAAGCAAATTGTATGAAAACAGATTTTTTTCTGATTCAAACTAGACAGGACTAAAAGGAAATGGGTAAATATTTTTGTACTTTACTTTTGATCACAAAAAGATTTCATGCTTAAGATAAGTTGTTTTTAAAATTTAAACTGTAGTACTTTTATTGCTGAGCAGACCCAATCGCTCATCAAATGTGTAATTGTTCAGTTCTGTTAACCATATATATGAATAAATCTAACTTCTGCACACGTTAACAGGTCCGAGCAGCCACACAATACGCGTGATCAGTGTGGCTCAGCTGGGGCTCATGTTAAGATTCTGAAAAAAAATAGGCCATAAAAATGATCTGTTTAACATTACATCTTTTACTACAGTTTTAATGTCTATATCTGTAGAATGTCAGACAATAAAAACTAAAAAAAAACTCTAGTTTTCCGTTTCTGTGGACAGAATCCCTTCATTTGTTAACATAAAGTCTGTAGGGTCCACGCTGATTGAGGACACCACACGCCCGGGCGTAAGAGAGAGAGTGAAATATGTTGTACATGTTTTCAATTCATGATACTTTCTCGCCTCTTAATTTTAATATTCAACATGCAATGTTTTTGAGAACAATTATATAAATAAATAATGCTACACGATAAATAGAACGATTTATATAACCTGTGATCTGTATTATCAGCCAATACTGCTTGCAAGGATAAGCAATTGGCCCCAAAAATCCAAAATACCCAGATGGGGAAGGCCAAAATACAAATTGCTGGCTTCAAAATGGCAGTCCACAAACCAATGGGGGACATCACTAATGCTAAGTCCATTATTTTTTACAGTCCATGGTCTCTCCCAACGTCATACTACAAAATCAAAAGCGCAATGTAGATGAAGACTTATATTATTGTATTACATTCAGTCTGAACATGTATGTGTCCTGATGAAAAGATTGAAGCCTTTATGGCTTTAATTTGAGTCAGATGTTTATTTTGACTGTCAATTATAGAGAACTGGAGCGGATATTTGCGTCTAAATAACCATATAAAATATTGACAAATATGTTGTCAAAAACACAAATTAGTTATGGGATTTATTTTCCCGTTGGTTTTAATGATCCAATTTCCTGCCTGTCACACATCTAAGCCACTAAATGACAGGCTTATTCTGTGGACGAGTGTCCAGGAATTCTAGCATGGAGGAGGACTTGGCCAGCAGAAAAAAGTAATAAGCTGAGTAATGAAAGCTCAGATTATGATGACTACTGTGTTATAACTTCTGAACTCTCAGCGACCTGGTATCAACTGGCAAAATGTGGAGGGGCACCTCAAATGGAGAAGTTTTCCCTACAATAAAAAACTTGTAAGTTTAGATGCTGATATTGGACCGAACTACAATATTAACTTCTTGGCACAAGGGCAAGCAAATATAAAAAACACAAAATGTTTTCATCTGATTTCTTATTATTAGTAGGCCTGCCTCCAAGTGACAGATGGTGTTTTTCCAAAAGTAGACAACTGAGAAACTGCTCTGCTACCTTGTAACTAGGGGTGTCACAATACCAAAAAGTCAGTAGTCTATGCCAATACCAGTAAAATAACACGATATTCAATATCGATTTCGATACCACAGTTAAAAAAAAAAAGATGTACTTTAACATGAACTTCTTTATTAAAATATTTAAAAAACATGTTATTACAAAACATGTGCAATAGAGCGTAAAACAACATAATTAAGTGCAATGAATGGTCATAGTGCAACTAGACACATTCCAGACTTCCAGGCATCTTTTCAAAAGGTACTGTGCAAAAATAACAACAGTGTTTCAGCTTAGAGTCCAAAAAGGACGCTGAGTTTACCAATTTCCTCCTGAACAGGTAGCTAATTTCAACATTTGTGCGCTCACATTGAATTATATAGCTAGAGTACCCGAGTTGGTTACTCACAAAAACAACTGCGATAATGCCAATAAAGTTATCCCGACTGTTCCTGGCTAACCGTGGATAACGCCGCCATGCTAATCCTGCTAACGGCTAACCTTACTGGAAGAGCAGGCAAGTGAGCCACAGCTGTTTACAACGTATAGCCTGTTCAGTATAGCCAACAACGGTGAGTTATTTGAAGCCAAGAGAGGGGGGACTGTACCTAAATTGTAAAGAGAAGACCGTGAGTTTGCAATGAACATTGCATTTTTTTAGGTCAGGTAGAGTTGACTCTTGTATGTACCGGAAGTAGAAGGACGTGACTTTGGCCACTTCTTTGTGACCTCCTTCTGTATGTTCTGAATGTATTGACTGGAAAACTCTGAAACGTATACTGCCCCCATCAGTTCCGAAAGAGGCGCAGCACCGATGCTGCACTCGCATCGTCGCTAACAGTACCTACAGTACTTCAAAAAAAAAAATGGGTATCGTCGGTGTTTCGTAATTTTAGTACTGGAAGGTGTCAGTAATATTGGTTCTAGTGACATCCCTAGTTGTAGCCTCAGCAGTGATAGAAAAAGAGCTCAATGATAGTGGCAGGTAGGATACCGATATACTAGAAATATAGGGACAAAAATCTGTGATTTGAAATGACAGCTAGTATCCTACACTGTATTTGGGGATATTTTTTTATCTATTTAACTATCTGTTAAGGCCTTTATTGGACGGCAACCATAGAGAGATGACAAGAAAGGAAGACAGATGAGAATGATATAGAGCAACCAAATGAACTTGATGCAGACGATGCGGTTCATTTTCGGCTCCTTAACCCAAAGGCCGTCTATTTGGGGATTCTCGACAAATGCCAGATGTGCTGTGTGATATTCTTTCAAATCAACGTATACCTAGCTTACGAAACATTTTTTACATTCCTGTTATAAACAACCAATGATAGGTTGTCTTTTGTGAAAAATTCTCTGCAGGAGCCAGTTAATTAATATGCTTAATTGGAAACAGTGACTACATCAACCAAAAGAAGGGGCTGATTTCTAAAGCCCTAGTAGAAAAATGCCAACAGAAATTTTAAAAGTAAAAATGACCATTCAAAAGAGCTTTCTAACTGCAGACAGTTGACTTGTCATAGCAGGAAAGTAATAGGTTCAAAATAATTAAATATATTATGACTGTTCCATTTCATTGTGTGATAAACTCAACCAATTAACAAGGTTTTACTCTTAAATTTTGATAATTGTAAAAATGCTGATTATCACAGCCAATGATCAATCCTCAGCTTGGGACGTAAACCACGTAACATACTATCGATAAGGGTTATTTTGTAAGGCTGGATTTTATTTACATTAAAAATGTTGTCTCAATGTCCAATTTAATACTTTTACACGACAGTGAAGAGTGAGGACTGCTGATATTCTAACGACAGTTTAATTCATAGACTGAAAAGTCAAATAACAGAAGAGGAAAAAATGGTAAAAAGGGGTAAAGAGAAAGAGTGTGCCAGATAGTCCAGATGGGAAACAAGGCAATTAGCAGCAGAGAGAAGGCCAGGCACGAGTTCCCAGCTTAAACAGAAGCTCTTTGTGTGTGTGTGTGTGTGTGTGTGTGTGTGTGTGTGTGTGTGTGTGTGTGTGTGTGTGTGTGTGTGTGTGTGTAAGTGAGTGAGAGAGAGAGGGAGAATGAGAGTTGTCTCGGTCCCCCTTCTGCCTAGGAGTCACAAAGCACAGCAACGGACAGGATCCAACAGAGAACAAGGGAAAGTCACACACATCAAACAAACTGTCAAGCTTCAGACAAGAGTCAGTTTGGAGCATTTCACCATGCAATTAATTAGGACAGGAGGGAAATGGTGATAGCCTGGTGTCAAGGCGTCCATTTAAACCCATTGGGTTATTTGGTTTCAAGCTGGTTGAGTCAAGGATGGTTGAGTTCATTTATGTATGCATGTACAAAACGTATTTTAATGTACAGTATCTTTGCAGGCGTTGTGGGTAGGCCTGTTGCAAATACTATATAATCGCCTGATCACGATTATTTGAGCTGAACCATTTTGCACAATCTATTAAGCAAATGTTACAATGCGGAAAGGAAACAAAGTAAAAGGTGTGTAAGCTTATCCATCCGCCTGGTAAATAAAGTGTCTACCTGAACATAAGGTTCCAATGTCAGGAAAAAACATGGAAAAGGGTGTCAGTCTGTAGCCCAGAGATCCTCAGACTTTTTAAGACTGAACTAAGTTTAAAGAATATTTGGCATTACATCTTTTAAGTTGCTAATATTCATTTATCTCTCATTTTTCCTGTCTCTTTTCAATGAGCAGCCATTGAAGCCAGACAACAGTACCACTGTGTGGAATAAAATTAACAGAAAGACAATAACACCATCAATCGCAATAATTTGTATGACAACTAGTCGTCTAAATTTCCTGATTTTGACAACCCTAGTTGGGTGATGGTCTGAGAACTCACAGATAAGGGAGCGTGCAATGGAAAAAGGTTTATGATAAACTTTTTTTTGATCATGAAGCTGGTTAATGTACAATTCTCTGGTTTATCAGTGATGTGTATGTACTACACTGCAGAGTGGATTCTCTACTTAAAGAGTGACGGCTGAGTCATTATGAACAGGTCCTGTGCAGGTTTAATGCGCTTCAGCAGGTCAGCGGCGTTACAGTTGTGTATGAAATGTCTATCGTCACTGTGCTGCTTTTTTATAAACTATGATAATCTGGTCAGGGGCCACATCTATCGCCAGGGCCCAGACGTGGTCTCACTTGCTCTTACTCGTAGGGTTAAAATTACATTCCGTAACTACTGTTATTCCATGGTTTTTGCCACGTTTCACGCCCTTGCATCCAACAGAACGTTACCATGGAAACACTAATACAATTACAGGTTTTCCTCTCCTACTTAGCAAAATATACAGCTGTGCAAGTAACAAACTGTAAGCAAAAGTGGCGCTGTGTCTCCCTCCATGTTACAGGACAGCATGTCAACGAGTGGGGGCAGGGTTGCGCGGAAAATGTGAGATTAGAATTGCAAACACAAGAACGGCTTTACAGAATCTACAGTATATACGATAAATGGTACCGTCTATGTTAATATCTTGTTTGAAGATATATTGCTATACCTTAAAACATTGATATAACGCCCAGCCCAAGCAATTCTCAAACATCACAGTTGATTCAACAGCTTCAAACACCATTAAAAGCTTAACAGAGGTGATATTTTACATATTGCATTGTACTGCATAATACAGAAATTATAGTCTGATGCAGTGAATATGTTTATTTTATCACCGAGGCCCACGCCTGTTCTTTCAACTCTTCTGGGGAATGGAAACAACACAGCCCATTTTTATTACTCAATCAGACAAGTGATTTGCTTAATTATGTATTCTGAGTTTGGGGAGTTGTTTAATTGTTATGAGAGCACAGAACAGTAGTGGCTTTCAGCTTTTAAATAAGAAGAGGATGACATAGGGTGATCACAACAAAACCAACAAAAGAAAACAAAAGAAATTTTTCAAAAAACTGAATACAAAGTATCTTAATGACCTCACCTCTTCCAAACTTCAAAATGTGCTAGTGCATTTTTTGTAAATTTGACATCAGGAAAAAGTGTCTGATAAAAAATATAAGTGGCTGGTTCATTGGGCATCCACGAACCACTGTGGGCAAAAAAGTTAATATCCCACCCTGCTTACTCTGCTGTACTGCTCTTTCTAGTTTTATTTTAAATACATAGTGTATGGTACAAGCCAAAAGTTTGGACACACCTTCTCATTCAATGCGTTACCTTTATTTTCATGACTATTAACATTGTAGATAGTCACTGAAGGCATCAAAATCATGAATGAACACGTGGAATTATGTACTTAACAAAAAATGTGAAATAACTGAAAACATGTCTTATATTCTAGTTTCTTCAAAGTAGCCACCCTTTGCTTTTTTGATAGCGCTGCAAACCCTCAATGAGCTTCATGAGGTAGTCACTTGAAATGGTTTTCACTTCACAGGTGTGCCTTGTCGGGGTTAATTAGTGGAATTTATTGCCTTATTAATGAAGTTGGGACCATCAGTTGTGTTGTGCAGAAGTCAGGTTGATACACAGCCGACAGCCCAATTGGACAACTGTTAGAATTCATATTATGGCAAGAACCAATCAGCTAAGTAAAGAGAAACAAGTGGCTATCATTACTTTAAGAAATGACGGTCAGTTAGTCCAGAAAATTGTGAAAACTTTGAATGTGTCCCCAAGTGCTGTCGCAAAAACCATCAAGCGCTACAACGAAACTGGCTCACATGAGGACCGCCCCAAGAAAGGAAGAACAAGAGTCCCCTCTGCTGCTGAGGATAAGTTCATCTGAGTCACCAGCCTCAGAAATCGCAAGCTAATAGCAGCTCAGATTAGAGACCAGATGAATACAACATAGAATTGTAGCAGCAGACACATCTCTAGAACAGCTGTTAAGAGGAGACTGCGCAAATCAGGCCTTCAAGGTCAAATAGCAGCTAGGAAACCACTGCTAAGGAGAGGCAACAAGCAGAAGAGATTTGTTTGGGCCAAGGAACACAAGGAATGGACATCAGACCAGTGGAAATCTGTGCTTTGGTCTGATGAGTCCAAGTTTGAGATCTGTGGTTCCAACCGCCGTGTCTTTAAGCGACGGAGAAAAAGTGACCGGATGGATTCTACATGCCTGGCTCCCACCGTGAAGCATGGAGGAGGAGGTGTGATGGTGTGGGGGTGCTTTGCTGGTGACACTGTTGGGGATTTATTCCAAATTGAAGGCATACTGAACCACCATGGCTACCACAGCATCCTGCAGAGGCATGCCATCCCGTTTGTGTTTAGTTGGACGATCATTTATTTTTCAACACGACAATGACCCCAAACACACCTCCAGGCTGTGTAAGGGCTATTTGACCAAGAAGGAGAGTTATGGAGTGCTGCGCCTCCACAATCACCGGACCTGAACCCAATTGAGATGGTTTGGGGAGAGCTGGACCGCAGACTGAAGGCAAAAGGGCCAACAAGTACTGAGCATCTCTGGGAACTACTTTAAGACTGCTGGGAAACCAGTTTAGGTGACTACCTCTTGAAGCTCATCAAGAGAATGCCAAGAGTGTGCAACACAGTAATTGGGGCAAAAGGTGGCTACTTTTAAGAAACTATATATATGTTTTCAGTTATTTCAGTTTTTACACAGTACATAATTCCATATGTGTGGTTCCATAACCACAATTCCATAACATGGTTTTGATGCCTTCAGTGACTATCTACAATGTAAATAGTCATGAAAATAAAGGAAATGCATTAAATGAGGAGGTGTGTCCAAACTTTTGACCTGTATTGCAGTTACACTTATATTGTTTATATTTTAATACTTGATTTTCTTAAACTTCTGATACAGTATTTAGAAAATGTGTGAACACCAAAACAAATTCCTTGTATTTGCAAAAAACATACTTGGCAAAAAAGCTTTTTCTGATTCTGATTCTCCGTGTTTTTAAAGCAGGGCGTTTTTGTGCAAGGATTATGTGGGTGATAAACTCAGGATGTCTCTTTAGGCAGTGGGGGATGAAAAGCAAAAATACAGACTTCTGCGGCATCACAGTTAGAGATACAGTAAATCAAGGGAAGAAGGTCGTCATCTACCCAGTCGGGAAGAGGGGGCTAGTGAGACCAGCTGGTTTCCTGTTGATTCAAAACATATAAAGGGTCCTTTCTACCACTAGGTCTTTGGCCCAGCCTTTCAACTCTCGAGAGCAACACACTGAGACGAACCATAATGCTTTACACAAAAATATCTAAAACACAACTGGACAGCATCACATTGTTTGGTACACTGAGATCAAATATCTAGGGCTGTATTCAACCAAAGAAAATCTTGGTTGACCAATATTACACAATACATATTTCACTTTCTCTTTATATTATCTAAAGCGTCCAAAGTGCACTAAATGCACTCTACCTGGTAGCGTTGTACATCAAAGTGTTTTTCCTGAGGCCTTTCCTAGTATGTTTTTAATGCTTTGTAATGGGAACGTCAAAAATTCACACAATGCTAAAAACACCAGAAGCGTGACGAGGTGCTGAACTTCTATTCTATTCTGTGCCGAGCGCTGCACGTTTGGAGTTTTTTCTGGTCGCAGATTTGAAGAATGTTCAACTTGTAACAGTCACTTTTTACCTAGCTGTCAATTCACATCGAAGGGGCGGAACAAATACCACAAACACCAACAGTTACATCCTACATGCTTTCAGTGCAAGGGCCAGAGCAAATACTATAACTTGTGCTGATCCATGTTGGTGGCGCACATTTGTTGTTTGTTTGGTCAGAAATTAACGCATGGTATCTGTGTAAATGAGTGTCTTTGTAATAAGAATTGTCAGTGAATTAGTTGTTGTCCAAGAGTTTCAAACTTACATTGGATATGACAATCCGTTTATTCAAAGTAAACAAAAATTAATTAAACAAAATAACTGCTCTTTTAATCGTTATCCTACACTACACCACGGTCAAAAAACTGTGACCTTGTTGTGCGCAACACAGCTGAACCAATTAGGCCATAATTAAATAAACTTGTACACCTCCAGCATCACACGCTGGTCAACCAATGAAATGGCTCTAACACAACCGGCCCCTAAATGTATATGGCTATAGGACATAACAATTAAACACAAACACACACATATACATATATATATATATATATGTAAAACTTAAATGAACATTTTCAAAACTGCAGGCTGTAGGCTACCTTAACCCTTGTATGGTATTTGGGGTCAAATTGACCCATTTCAAAGTTTTACATGAAGAAAAACCTTATGACCAAAAAATTATCCACACTTCCATTTTTAATTGTGTTCTAGTAGAGACTGGTGTCAATTGTTTGAAATTGAGATAAAGACACTATTTGTTAATAGATGATAAAGTAAAATTTTATTTCAGAATTGTTTTTAAAACCCCATATAAGTCACAGGTCAATTTGACCCGAGGGATAGGAGAGGGTCCTGAAAGTGAAGACAATACAAGGGTTAAACCAATTTTCCTTTTTTTTCTTTACATATCATGTCAACTTGTTTTGTAGACAATTCATATTCTATTAATAGACACATTTTGTCAATGTTCTTTCAGTAATGTTTATTTTCGTCTGGATTTGAACAGATCTGACCATGCCGGACCGGTTTTGATTTTTACAATTTTCCAGGAATTTCGTGGGGCTGTTGCATCCGCAATCAAAACAATGTCTCCTGTTGCAAGATTATGTTTTGTTCCGCTTTTGCCTTTCCTGTAGCAAAGCAAGATATTCCTTTGCCCATCTTTTCCAGAATAAATCTGAAATGTACTGTGCCTGTTTCCATCGTCTTCTTACATACTGGTCCTTTTGATCAAACAGACCTGGAGGCAAACTTGGTTTTCTTTTCAATGTGAGAAGATGGTTTGGCGTTAGAGGTTCCAAATCATTAGGATCTTCAGAGACTTTGGTAATGGGTCGATCATTTAATAGTACTTCAGCTTCACATAAGACAGTGAACAACGCTTCATCAGTT
Organism: Percina caprodes; assembly: GCA_013375575.1. Lineage (NCBI taxonomy): Eukaryota > Metazoa > Chordata > Actinopteri > Perciformes > Percidae > Percina > Percina caprodes. The sequence continues at coordinate 260,902 of JABXJD010000248.1, forward strand.
AAGGTTTGTTGATGTAGAACAGATAACAGCATTATCGTAACCATCCTGATCATGCCTTCCCAAGCACCGACATGATGTGAAGCTGTTTGGGAATTAAAACTCCATTTGATGTCCTCATACAGTAAAAACTTTTCAATTGTCCCATTGTTCAATTTTGCAATTTCTCTTTTTAGTTCCTTCTCTGCTCTTGTGAAGTTTTTTGCCTTTATCTGAGCGGAAATGGGCCACTGGGCCTCTCCAACATGTAAAATCGACAAATGGCACTGATGCAAGAGTCTGTGGCCAGTGAATGTGCCACTTCCAAATGAACTGCTCTGCTTGCCATACACTTAAAGATGACTCTGTAACGTTTCACATAGGAACGGCCTTGCTTTACCTCTATTGGTTCAAAGTAATCCAGCCCAACATTTGTGAATGGAGGTAAGTCTGGAGTAGTTCTTTCTTTGGGCATTTGTCCTTTGTGATGCTTGCAAAACACACACCTTGACAAGATTTTTCTTGCTGCTGCATTGGCGTGTGTGATCCAATAGTTTTCTCCCAACAGGGAGCGGATGTGACTTTTCCCCATGCCTTATCTGTTCATGGATATGTCAGAGAATTAACATGGAGATGTGCTGATCTTTTGACAGGATAATTGAGTGTTTGCTTTCTTCTGGCATAGCCGCCCTGGACAGCCTTCCACTGACTCTCAGCAGTCTATCTCCTACAACAGGGTTGAGCTTGTAGATGGAACTCTTCTTTCACAGATTTTCTAGACAACAAAGCGCAAATCTCATTATCTTTCCTTTTGGCTGAATTGGATGACAGCACTTTCTGCTATTCAGTTGACAAATGTTGTCCCATTAAGCCTTTGGCTTTCAACATTTCCATATCCACGTAACTGGGATCCAGAGGAGTATGCAACTGAAGTTTCTTTCTTTTTCGACTCAATTCCAGTAGAGCCTTCTTGATTTTCAGTATCCATGATACTGCAGTTTTCAGTCTCTTCCAATCAGAGTAATACATGATCAGCTGGCTGGTTGCATGGTTCTGTAAACTTATTGCATTTGCAGAGATCTCCTTCTTGACATCTGGATCACTTTCATCAACAGTGAGCTCCACTTTGCAGTGCAACCATGTTTCTTTTGCTTGCCACAAGAATTCTGGATCTGACAACCATGTCTTGTTGTTCAAACGTTTGTGGACTGTCACACCTCTAGATGCATCATCTGCAGGATTTTGTGACCGTTTGTTCTGTAACCTCAGGTAAGTTACTGTGCCGTATCCTACTTCACTAGCATCAGCAAAGTGGTGCAATTGGGCGTTGACATGTGATCCAAAGTGACATGGTTTTAAACATCTGTTCACTTGGAACATCAAAAACCCTTTAAGGTCAATCAACCGCTTGATCCATTGTTGTCTTAGGAATTGCGGAATTTTTTCATCCGAGCCACAGTTCATTCTGCACAAATTTAGTAAAATGTGCTTGGCTGGAAGAGTAACTGATGCAAGGTACCCCAAGGGATAACAACAGAAAAAATCCCTCGTCAAGTTTACATACTTTCTTTGCAGTCCATGCGGAAGTTGAAGGTGTCACTTTTCATACACCATTGGAGCCCCAAGGCTCTTTCCATTGGGAGTTGGTCCCTGTCCAAATGGAGCTCATTGACTTTTTTAGAGTGGTCCTTCTCTAGAATGGTTTGCAGGACTTTGCGATTGTTGTTGATCCATTGTGTAAGATGAAAGCCTCCCTTCTGGCAAAGGTCATCAAGATCTTTAACAATTTGTATTACTTTTTCCACAGACAGTTTTCCACGTAGAAATTTCTATGTCGACAGTGTCAACAGTTTCATCTGGAAAGCTGCCTTGATGGTCATCAGCAGTCCTCCTCAAAGCGTAGCATGCAGAGCTGGGAGATAACACTGCTATAAATAGGTATACAGTCATTCTGTATTCTGTAACTTCGTTGGTCAGATCTCCATTGGGCCACCATAGGAATCGCAGGAAGTCCTTCTCTTCCTCTGCTACCTTGACTTGGTAAAACATAGATTTTATGTCAGACATAAAGGCAATGGGTTCTAGGTTGAACGTTAGGAGTACTCCTATGAAAGAACTTGTACGGTTTGGACCTTGCAAAAGTTGCTCATTTAAGGAAGTTCCTTTGAACTCAGCTCCACAGTGAAAAACAACCCACAACTTGCCTTTGCATAGATGGTAGACACCATGATGTGGAATGTAAAACACATTGTCCTCTGGGACATTTGCAGCATAACCATTGCTGATAACATCCTTGAGAAACTTTGTGTACTTTTGCTTGAACTTTTCATTTCTTTCCATTTTCTTTCTAATTCCGACGAGGCGCTGTTGAGCAACACATCGGTTATTTGACATTGTTACGTTTTTGGTTTCGAATGGTAGTTTTAAACTGTAATGTCCATCCTGAAACTTCAGATTGTTCCATAATCTCAATGACTCGTATCTTCTCTTGACATTTCTTCTTTGTCCTCAGCATCTCTTTCATTAAAATCATGTTTGTAATGCTTCTCCAATAGCGGCTCAAGCAACTCAACAGAAACTTTATTAAGAGTGGTAACATGAGTCATCACTAAGGTTGCCTTTCAAATCTCCACATGACCCACTGACAACCCACCCCAGTAGGGTCTTAATGGCAAAGGGTCCATCTCCTTGGCTGTTAACTTCCCATGGTTCCAACCGGTACCGGTCCGTGGATCAATTCCGGAGAATGGGTTGCAAAACTGGCTTACCTGTGCAACATATTCAACCTGCTCAATGAACTCAATCTGTCACTTCAGGGGAAAATGACAACTGTCTTCAAGTTGGCAGATAAAGTAGCTGCATTTAAAGCCAAACTGGATTTGTGGGGACGGCGCGTGAACAGAGGCATATTGGAAATGTTTCAAACATTAGTGGGGATTTCGGGTGAGACTGAGCCTGATCCATCATTGTCCCAGCTGGTGCACGATCACCGGTCTTTGCTTTTAAAGCAGTTTGAGCGCTTCCCAACCACAAAAGACCCACGAACTGGCAAGGAATGGATCAGCGACCCATTTGTCAACAAACCAGGTGCATCTACCATGTCTGTGCAAGAAGAACAGCCACTCTGCCGACGTTTTGGATTAAAATCCTGGCAGAATACCCTGAGAGCGCCACCACAGCACTGAAAACCCTGTTGCCATTTCCAACATCCTATCTGTGTGAAGTGGGGTTTTCTGCAGTGACAGCAACCAAAACCAAACAACGGAGTAGACTGGACATAAGCAACACTCTTCGGGTGTCACTGTCTCCCATCACTCCCAGATGGGGCCGTCTCGTTGCAGAGAAACAAGCTCAGGGCTCCCATTGATTTGTCGTTATCGTGAGTTAAAACTTTCATGAAAATAAAATGTTTCTTATATTCGTTTTTGTGGCATATCTGTATTTTATTTTGAAGGGATGTTTAAACGTTACCATAGCGACCAGAGTCAGAGAGAGTTAGGGCATTGTTCGAAAGGAGTAGAGCTTGTGATTCTTAGCGGGCACACCAACATGCGGATTGCCACATGCCACAATTCTGTTTTATACAACTCCGCAACATCGTTGCACTCAGGCCACACTTTCAACAAGCTGTATCTGTTGCTCATGGTGACAATATGCTGACAGTTAACCTCCCAGCCAAGTTGTTCAGATAAGTACCCAGATAGTGTTTCAGCTCCAAGGTCTGGTGAGAATTTGGTAGCAAAAACACTTCCCAACATCGTTCGAACCCCCTTTATACTTCCTTGTGCAGCGGTGCCGAAGATCAGCTTGACCATCCTCCGGACAGGTCTTCTAGCACGCTGTTTTGACAGGGCAGACTGACCCTCAGCATAATTTCTCTGAGCTCAGCCCTATTTAACAACAAGGCTCCACTTGTAACCCTTGATGTAGGTGCGGAGAGACTGGCAGCTGGCATGTTTTTCAAAATAGGATTCCATTCCATCTTGACCTGAAAACGCCTACAAAACTGCAATTTCTGCTCCCGAGGCTTCAATATGAGTATCCATTTCCAATTACTCCATTTGTTTGTGGAATGACTCCACCTCCTTATCGCATGTTTCCGTTTCATAGTTCCTGCGCGCACCAGAAGCGCAGCTCTCTTGGCTTTGGCTTGTACACGTACAATTTCAATTGAAGATTTGTTTGATCGACTCAAAACCTTGATCCAATATTCGACACACTGTCCATTGGTTTTATTTCATTGTTGTCAATGTCAACATCCTCATTTCCAGCGGCTCCCTCATTTGCCAAACGTTTCGTTACATTTTGGGAAAATTCATTGACACTGAAGTTTTGCCTTGAACCAAACGTCCGTTTTCCCTTTCTTCCACAGGTAACAACTCTAACAGAGTATTTTGTGCATCCTTTGCATCTTTGATCAACATTTGATAATAATTGTAAATAATAAGTTTTGGTTTATTTCAGTTTCATAACCAGTTTCACACATCAAACCTAGTATTGTTCTTTTTAAGGTGGCAGCTTTATTAAGTGTCAATTTTCTTAGTTTCTCTAAGCCATCTATTTTATAAATCAATGCCTTTGTTGGGAGTTTTTCAGGTTGTTTGTTTTACAGAGGCCGCACCCTCATCAACCTCTTCGTCCTCCATTTTACCCTTTGTTTAACCACACCTTTTCATTCAAACATTCACAACAAAAAGAAAGCATTGACTTTAAGCAAAGTTTTTAACGTAAATACAAAAACCACCAATGCATTGGATTTTTTTCTATTCCTACCGTTTTACCTTAATCACTTGGCCTTCAAATCGCCGCACATAGTTTCCAGTCCGCGCCACTCCACAAAACCGCATTCAGCTGCCCACACTCTCCAATGAGTGGTCCACTGCCCGGTACCGGCCCCTGATTGGTCTGAACCGCTACCAGCCGCCCACACTCTCCAATAAGTGGTCCACTGCCCGGTACCGATGCCCGTCTGCAACGCGTTTAGCCGCCCACAATCTCCGACTTTTTGGCGACGCACATTTGTTGTTTATTTGGTCGAAAGTTAACGCATGGCATCTGTGTACATGAATTTCTTTGTAATAAGAATTGTCAGTGATTTACTTGTTGTCCAAGAGTTTCAAACTTACATAATGACAATGCATTTATTTAAAGTAAACAAAAATTAATCAAACAAAATAACTGCTCTTTTAATCGTTAACCTACACTTAACCACGGTCAAAACACTGACCTTGCTGTGCGCAACACAGCTGAACCAATATTATCAATTGTTGTGTCAAGTTACAATCATAAGTGATACAGGCGGCTATGCACCGGTGTAATATAGTGTGAAAAATTAATATAATACAGGAAAGCGACCAACCGACCGACCTGGAGACATCAACCGTACAAATATCTAGTAATATCTAGTCACCTTACTTTAAACTGCTACTGTAGTGAAAGAAGTAGGGAAGTGAGAATGAAATTTACCCACACACACCCTCAACCCCCACCCACTTATCTATAGTAAAGATTGGTGAACTGTAAATAAAAACTATAAACATTTGCCATCAATCTAATTTTTGTTAACTTAGAACTGTAGTGTAAAGACAGATCAAGGCTATATTTATCCAGGAATGTATTCGGCCTGAGGTGAAAGCGGCAGCCTGCTGGGTTCACCCTTTTCCTTCTCGCTGCCAAGCACTGCACAAGAGTGGGAGGAATCTGTGGGAGTAACCTTTGGTGAAGCAAAGCACTTCACTCCCTGTCTGAGTGTTTAAAGGTTTTATGTTAAGGTCAAGTGTATGAGACTCATATCTGCTGGATCCCATTGGCACAGGACCATACACGGGACGGGAGAACTATGTGCTACAAACGCTTAGAAAAAAAGGGTCCCAAAAGAGAGGTATGGCTCGACCAAAAAGTCTCCCAGTACGAGGATATTTCGATAAATATTCCTAAAATCCCTATTTAATGGGATACTGGCAAATGATCTGCACGTGATGACATGAGAGTGTGCTGTTAAATGAAGTGCATGGTTACAATTCAAAAAACTGCCACAGTGCAGTTTTGTTCCCTATTACGTGTGCCCAAATGAAAAAGCACACTGATGGACTCAAGGAGAGAGGATAAACAATGAAAACTGAAGTGCAAAAAGAGAGGATGTCAAATTAAAAAGGAGTGAAGATACAAGTGGAAGACGAAAGACGGAAAATAGTATAGTCCACTGGAACAACTGACATTTCAAAAGGCCAGACTTCATGAGAGGCATTGACTCTTCCTCCACTAGGGGAGGGCACTTCATGATTACACATATCAATAACATCTGAGCACAGGCCATGTGCTTTATATAATACTGAGTGAGTGAGTGAGTGAGTGAGTGAGTGAGTGAGTGAGTGAGTGAGTGAGTGAGTGAGTGAGTGAGTGAGTGAGTACAATGAAAGTGCTCTGGCTTCAGCATCTCCCTTAAAAAGAAGTGCTGTTCAGTCAATTGACAACCAGAATTTTAAAAGTAACCTTGCGAATGACAACCATTATTTATGTAAAGCCACCTGGACCACACAAATGTTAAGAGTGCAAGATGAGAAACTTCAGTGGACATGAAAAAAGGCTCTTTATTTGCTGTTGCCTACATTTTAAAAAGGGACGTCTGCCAATAGGCCTAAAACATCACATATATGATTATGGTGACAGAGACTGGGACTCCAGGTTATTAAGATTCTGACTGAGCAGCAAGTATGAATTCAGTTGTGATTCTGTGAGAATTCCCAGATCCAGTTTCTATTTTTTAATCTTCCCCTTAACATATAAAAGGAATCTATATGTATTTGTGTGTGGTCGAATATGGCTTTTGGAAAAAAAAAATAAAGTATTAAATATGAATTACTAAACAGACATTAATTAAGAATGTCCCCATACTTTAAGAGCTGATGCCTAAACATCTTACTCATATAAGGCCGAGGATGATCGGGAATGTCTTGCCGAATATCTGGGATCTCCGTTTTCTTCATTTTCAATCATGTTGCTGTCCATATGTGCTAACGTTAGCGCTATCAAGCCACAATGATTTGCCGCGAATGAATGCAGAATGCTGCCAAATCTGTCGAGTCGTATTAGTCAAGTGCAATGTACAGTATATTCCCATCTAATTAGATAACAACAAAAAATAACGGTAACCCCAGTGAAATTATTTGAAACTTGTTAATGAGGACTAGATAAGGACTGTATTTAAAGCTGATCCTCCAACTTCACCCCAGGTGTGTCTGTTAAAACACGGATGAAGACAACTTCTCTCCTTTGATGCTTTATTACAATCAAGCAACGGGAAACCTAGCTAACAGGTGAATAACACAAACAACAAAGTTACCAGGTAACTTACTTTAAATGTGCAGAAACTATAGACCAATAGAACAGGCTTCAGAAACTAAGTTTTGCGACTTACAGTTCTCAAAAGACGCACACACACAATCTCAACTGATTATCCTCTGGACAGCTAGTCTTTTTTCTTATTTAACAATATATAACTATTCCATTTCATTGATTAATCCGGTAAGACATACTTTTGATTTATTAAAAAGCAATAGTAAAAAAGTGGTTTGTCTGGCTGAACAAACGCGGTCCCCTACCCTGCCTAAAGGATATTTACACTAGGGCTGAACGATTAACTGCATTTGCAATAATATCGCAATATGTCAAAATGCGATTTCTTAATAGCAAAGACTGCGATTTGGTCACGTGACTAGCGAGAGCAAATCAGTCTGAACTCCACAGGAAAAACATCAACTCGGCATGCTAATGCTATGCCGTACCTTGAGCAGATTTGTGTTTCATTTAATTTAAAACTGAGTTGTAGAAGTTTAAAACTTTTACAGCTGTTTTAATAAAATTAAGGGTTTATTTGAGTGCTATTGTGGTAAGCTAGTTCTGTTTTACACACTGTAGCATTTTGTTTTGTTTCAGCTTGAAATTATCCCAAACTTTGGACACTTCGTCGTAGGGCTGGGCAATATAGAGAAAATCAAATCACAAAGCACAATACTCTTAACCAAATACCTAAATGTCGATATTGCGAAAATATTCTATGGTTGACTATTGGTGCTTTTTACACAATAAGATTTTGATAAATATTCTCCAGAAATGATCTAATGACTTAGTGGTTAAAGGTAAATAATAGAACAGCTAGAAGAGTCTGGTAAGTTCAGAAAATGACATCACTTTACTGTAATGCAGCCTGCAAAAGCAGGTAAAGACCACACTTACCATATTATATTACAATATATCCAAAATCTAAGACGATTTCTAGTGTCATATCGCAATATGTCTGTCTATAAAATGTATTTACCTCAGACTTCTTAAGTGTTCTTGTAGTTAACTTCATAAAAGAGGTATAAAACACCTTGGATATGTAGAATCGTTACACCCCTTGTAAACATACAGTACATGAAAGCATAAGGAAACTCAAAATGTTCTGTTACAAAAGTTCTACTTTCTTATAATTGATTCAGACATTATTGACACTCAAAAAACTGTTTCAACTCAAAAGTTTTTAATGAAAAATCTGGTAAAAATCCATCCATCCATCTTCATCCACATATCCGGCATCACACGCATGTCACGCGCACTAGCAACAATCTTGTGTATCCAAGAACAATTAAATCAGTGTAAGTGACGTTAGATCAGACACTAGATTTAGTTAGATCAGTAGATTAGTGTTACGTTTCCAGCGTCGCGGCTCCGAACTGTAACGTTGCCGTTCTTTAGGCTAACTATATTAGCTTTAGCCTGGCTGGTAACAACTTTACTGCATGAAATGAGGGATTTTTTTGACAAATCACTGTAGCTTGGTTTTCTTCTAAAATAAAGTATAAATTGAAAAATATGCAGTAAGTTGATTTGGCAGACATAAAGAGGCAGATTTAACTAAGGAAACCTGTGCACTCTCTGTATAATACAAAACATAAAGAAATATACACCATATAAAGATCTTCTGTAGTGGCTCACATGAGGACCGCCCCAGGAAAGGAAGACCAAGAGTCACCTCTGCTGCTAAGGATAAGTTCATCTGAGTCACCAGCCTCAGAAATCGCAAGTTAACAGCAGCTCAGATTAGAGACTAGATGAATACCACACAGACTTGTAGTAGCAGACACATCTCTAGAACAACTGTTAAGAGGAGATTGCGTAAATCAGGCCTTCAAGGTCAAATAGCAGCTAGGAAACCACTGCTAAGGAGAGGCAACAAGCAGAAGAGATTTGTTTGGGCCAAGAAACACAAGGAATGGACATCAGACCAGTGGAAATCTGTGCTTTGGTCTGATGAGTCCAAGTTTGAGATCTGTGGTTCCAACCGTCGTGTCTTTGTGCAACGCAGAAAAAGTGACCGGATGGATTCTACATGCCTGGTTCCCACCGTGAAGCATGGAGGAGGAGGTGTGACGGTGTGGGGGTGCTTTGCTGGCGACAAAGTTGGGGATTTATTCCAAATTGAAGGCATACTGAACCAGCATGGCTACCACAGCATCCTGCAGAGGCATGCCATCCAATCCGGTTTGCGTTAGTTGGACCATCATTTATTTTTCAACAGGACAATGACCCCACACACACCTCCAGGCTGTGTAAGGGCTATTTGACCAAGAAAGAGAGTGATGAGTGCTGCGCCTCCACTGTCACCGGACCTGAACCCAATCGAGATGGTTTGGGGAGAGCTGGACAGCCGAGTGAAGGCAAAAGTGCTGAGCATCTCTGGGAACTCCTTCAAGACTGTTGGGAAACCATTTCAGGTGACTACCTCTTGATGCTCATCAAGAGAATGCCAAGAGTGTGCAAAGCAGTAATCAAAGCAAAGGGTGGCTACTTTGAAGAAACTAGAACATAACACATGTTTTCAGTTATTTCACAGTTTTTTGTTATGTAAACATAATTCCATGTGTTCATTCATAGTTTTGATGCCTTCAGTGAGAATCTACAATGTAACTAGTCATGAAAATAAAGGTTAACACATTGAATGAGAAGGTGTAACCAAACTTTTGCCCTGTACTGTACATAAAATGTATTGATGTGTTTGCAAGGTTATAAACAAATAATTCATGGCCCTATATATGATGTACTAAAATGTAGCATGCATTTTAGTGTGCAAATATTATTTTAGAATACATAATTTTAGCATTTGGTTTCCGTTTATCAATTCTCCAGGGAATCGTACTAAAGAAATTTACTTGAAATTTAAAAGAGGATGCACACACTTAACCATGCAGCACCCACTGAAATGTTCTAACTATGTGGAAAGAGGCCCAAAGTATCTGTGTCAAATTACCCAAAAAGCCACCAAAGTCTTTTCACTGTTGCCACTGTAAACTATGACTGCTACAGGCAAAGCCAAACATTGATGTTGACAATTGCCTAAGTGTTTCTGTTAAACTTTATTAAACAGGGCAAGAGTGGCAGACTGCTAAGAGTCACATGGATGTTGTGTGATACTGGTGGCCTAATAGGAAACATGCTGCTGCCACACAGTCTTTAATTACAGGCAAAGTCCTCTGACAGGCCCTTGTGTGACCTGGCTAATACTCTTCAGCAGGCACACACATGGACACTCAATAAAGGCTACACTCTGATAAAATACTCAAATGACAGATGAAATCAATATAATTACCCTACATGATAGAGGCTCTGTGGCAAGACAATAATGCGTAATAATGATAGAAAAATCTATCAAGCTCACTCTGTATTCCTCAGTCCTCAATCATGTGCTCATTATCTCCCTCCTTTCAAGTCTAATTTATGATTCAAAGGAAACCATAAGCACAGAGCCACACAGAGACTGGCACTGTCCCAGGGGTTGCAGATATGCAGAGCCCCGCACAGCCTCAGGCATGGGAGTACACAGCGGGTGCTGCAGACAGCACACAGACCAGAGTGGCTGACAGAGTTAGAGTATGTCACCTGATTGTTCTACTGCAAACTCAAACATAAATACACACAATCATAGCATGAAAGCCCCACAGTGCGTGCCAGGGAAACGCTGCTGACACTTAAAGGCTGAGTCTCTACACCAGGGGATTTCAAAATGTAAAACTTTAATACACATGAGGCCAGACAATTGACATGTGGGTCATTGACAAATAAGGTTTTTAAAAATATGTTTTTAAAATAATCTTTAAAAAAAAAATTAGAATACATTATTTTGAATTTGGAAGAGTATGTTTAAACAAGTCTTAATGGTTGCACAACATGTACAGGGGTTTTGGTAAATTTTTAGACTGTATTTGCAATTTCACCACCTATGTTGTCAGGTGGCGCAAAAAAAAAGTTTCAACAACAAAGATCACACTTCTTTTTTTTTTCCTAATTGTTTCTTTTTTCAATTCAATTAAATTTTGATTTATAGTATCAATTCATAACAAGAGTTATCTCGAGACACTTTACAGATAGAGTAGGTCTAGACCAGTCTATAATTTACAAGGACCCAACAGTTCTAGTTGTTCCCTCCAGAGCAAGCAACAGTGCGACAGTGGCGAGGAAAAACTTCCTTTTAGGCAGAAACCTCGGACAGACCCAGGCTCTTGGTAGGCGGTGTCTGACAACCGGTTGGGGTTAGGATGAAGAGTGGCAATAACAGTCACAAAAAATAATAGTTCGTAGTAGTTCTTTGTAGTAGTTCATGGCATAGCAGGGCACTGTGCGGCATTACAAGGCACAGCAGGACGTAGCAGGGTTTTTGGTAAGTATTCCTGAGAGTGTCAACTGTGCCTAACATCATTTTGTAGTTGAGCTTGGTATTAAAACAAACTTATGCATACTTTATTGTAGGAGATTGGTATTTTGGATTTCCAACATCCAACTTTACATTTAAAATGTGATAAATACTTCAATGGACTTAAAAACTTGAGGGCTTTTTTGGTGTGTGTGGCCAGTGAGCAACTTACTTCGGATTGAACTGAGCGTCATCTTGGAACGCCATATCCATGTTGTATCATACAGTCATGCTGCAACCACACAATAGAGTTTGGCTGATTTCTGGTTTTGCCTCTTAGATCAGGTGCATGACCTCAAACCAGTTTAATTTTATGCAAATCGCGTGAACCGGCATTTGTCGTTATGAGAAGTTCTGACAAATACAAAATTAGCCTACATCAGACAGCAACCTAAACCGTTATTACTAATCAAACTTGTATAGCATTAGTATTAAGTAAAATAACGCTATTTATATAATGAGGCTGGCAACATGGAGATCAAATTTCAATAGCTATGGAATGGGAGGAAGATGCGTACAATGCACGTTGGGTTTGTTTACTAGAATGTTCATGTGTTTTTTGGGGTGACGAAACAACACATGGCAACGTTACAAAAACTAAACCTGCGGCAATATGGCAACAACTTGTTTTTGGCTCACTTCTTTTGTTTGCTTCAAATCCAGACAACATTAAAATGTGACCACTTAATCATAATTGTTGAATTATCATCATCAGTGGGTTAAAGAAGATTACATCTGTAGCAGTGGACAAAGAAACCACATTATACCAATTCAAATCACTGGAAATGTGATTAAAAGCCTTGTTACTTTTCCAATCCTTTGTTTCATATGAATGTAAATGAGCCGGGAGTGAACTCATTTCCCACCTCTCATATCAGCTGGATAAGGCGAACACCTGTTTCATTAGAAAACTTACAAAGAGGAAAACCTTTGGGATTTTCAGATACATTTCAGGACTTTGTCTTTCCTTCCAGGTTCTCTCACACTGGTCATATTACTAGCTCAACTTGTCATTTTCTCTCAAGCAGTAACAGAAAAAGGTTTGTGGCTCAATTGAATCAGTGTCTCTGCAGTCAGAGACGAGGGTGAGTATAACATTGGTATTCTGGTGGCGACAGAGTGACATATCTTTACGATCACAAGGCTGAAGCCTCTCAGAGGGTTGGAAATGGATCACACTACCAACTCCATTAGATTTCTGACAGGCATTTGTGGAGTCAAGATTAATTTGCAGTAACTGACTGAGACACACCCCAAAACTGCGTATCTGTTTTAATACTACTCTGTACACTCATTTGCAGGAAAGGATGTTGTGTGATAGAATCAAAGGAAAGGTGGAATTAGTCATAGGTCCTGTTCTGACACAGTCTGTCTGTGTGCCGACCGTAAACTGTAGCCTATATAAAAGGGTGCCGACATAAGGAGATCTACTAACGGGTTACGTTACGGTTGATGAAATTCAACATTTCCTGATTTTGCTGCTTCATAATGAAAGCATTTGAATATCAAAATAACGAAGTACTTTTACTGTGGAAAAACTTATAGGAAATTAAACTGTTTCACAGCCGCTGCTTTGACCATGCATTTCACTGTCAACTGCAGACAGCGTTGTAGCTTTGGTAACGCCAGACTAATAAATAACAGAAGGAGATGACATAAGAGCAGAAAGTTTTGTAGTAGCCTAATGTCCTACTTTGGTGAATTCTGGGACATTTTATGAAACAAAAAATAATGTTATCTTTAAGGCAACAGCACTACTGAGAGCTCAGGACAGCCGTGGATATAGGAGCATGCAGCATGCAGGAACAAAAACACTGACACACTACTAACAGTTTATGATAACATACGGATGTTATTGCCAGGTGAAAACGGGGTCATAGAAAGGCAAAGTCTCAAAAAATACAAAAGACCTAACAAAAAGGGAAAAGCAGTGGACAGGTAATGGCCCTGTAAGCAAAACGTAGAGGACTGGAACAGAACATGTCTTTATTAAGGCATGAGGAAAGCTTGAAACAAATTAGTTTGTGTGTTGTCCAACAATGTCTAAAAGGCAAAAGTATTTTTAGGAGGGGAAAACATGATAATTCCACACATGTTTATACTGTTTCACTTCAAAAGGCATTCATGGTATTACACTTGTTTGTACACAGAGAAAGTGATGGAAGTATTTGTGTGAAGAATAAAAAAAAAAGCTTAAGTGAGAAGCAAATTCTACACCTCTACACAACTGGCCAATCTGTTAAGTGGACATGATTGTCAAATTGTTTTATAAAGTAAACCAAATGGTCAGTTTGTCAATACCTAGTGCGGAATTTGTTTCACTTCAATTATGTTCATGGCAAAGCTCAACATTAATGCTTGCCAGTAAATTGTATTCGACCATGTGGAAAGCCTCATGCAGTTGTCTGATGAGGTAAATGAAAAAAACAGTACTCTTGCTCATTCAGCGAGCTTACCCAGTAGCACAAAAAGACCAGTAGTGGAAAAAACATTTTTACGTTCTTACCTTTCACAATAAAAGCACTAGACATATACTGTACATCAAGAGAATTAAATTCACTAAGTATTTTGCTAAAAGGATACTCAATAAAATAGCTTACAGTAGCTTAGTTTTTCCTGCCTGGGTTTCCCGACTTGTGCTCGGAAAGTCCAGGGAAAGACAGGGCTGGAGTCCCAGGAGCTAACCCCCTCCACTCAGCAGCTGGGGAAACAAGACACAGCACACCCCTAGGGGTCTTGAGGAGCTGCAGCATTTAATTATGCTCATACTGCAGACACTAGCTATTGCACACTCACTTGACATCTTCATCACTAAATTTGAACTCTCTTCTGCCCCAATTGCTCTCTCTCGTTCGCTCAAACTGCATCTACCGTCACTTTCTCTCTGTCTGTTTTACCAGTATCTCCAAAAGGACCTCAAACTGTCCCTAGCCACCTAACCGGCCTTGGTAGATGAGCTGGCGCAAATATTCAAAATTTTATTTTAATATAGTTGCAAATTGGCATCGCCACCGGTATTAATAGTTGTAGTGGCGAATTGTCTACAGATTGAACAAAACAATCTAAAAACTCAATGTTCAACAGCCACTGAGGCACCGAAGGAGTGACTCTTACGCAGAGATTAAAACTTTCATTGTCCAGGCAGAGCTGGTATTCTGTGAGGTTTATTAATCCAATTTCTCTGCATACAAACATTTCACAAAAAAGGATCAATGGCATCTCCAGGCTCTGGTAAAAAGAATAAAACATCAGCCCTCCCTGGTGTCTTCCTCCCACACACCAGTTCACCCATATCTGTAGACTACACCTGGTGGCGAAGGCTGCTTGGTACCTTCAAAACCAAAGTACTAACAGATACTAAAAACAACCCAAATAAAATACTAATGATGAACTAATTTATGTAACTGTATAATTCAAGCAAAACTGAAATTAAATAAAAATATTTAACTATTATATATAACAAAACAATGAATAGTTCCAACAATAACAAAATAATGAATAGCTCCAACAATAGTTTTGATGCAATATATTCACAGGAGAGTATTTTGCATCATTGTCTTTATTGGTCAATTGCTTACAACATAGTTACACTTCAATGCAAGTACAACTCTACAGACTATTGAAAACTACAGGTATATATTTCCGGTCAGGCTCCCAGTTGGCAGTTTTCCAAAAGACGACAATGGAAGCAATCCATACCAGAGATTTCCTAGATAAAAGGTGAACTACCACAGTATGTTTTTATCTGTGGTTGCAGAGCTAGACAATCATGCCTGCTAGAAGCAATATTTAAAAATATAGAACGATTTCTCACAATGTCTTTATTCTAAACCACACAAGGAAGTACGGTGCATTATATAATAAATCTCCAGAGGAGTGCTACAGGCAAAACAAAACAAGCATCCCTCTTCCGCTATCCAACAAGGGATAAAAAGATATTGCTCCCAGTTACCACAATGGAGAGACAAAATGATGAAATTAGAAAATAAGGTGGACAAGGATTGGTGCAGCAGTGACAATTGATGCAAGGCTCCTGTACCTGAATAAATATACTAGAAACAATGGGCAAATGTAAGGATGATAGAGGGACTTAATCAGTGGCTTAATATTCTTCTACAAGACAAAGTTATACTATAAAAATAACTCAAACCAGATTTCTTTCTTTGTACCAAGTAAATTGTAATCTCCCTCTAACCGTATATCTGGCTAATGATTTCATATTGTCAATATTCTCTAAAGTATGTGCCTCTCACTTTAAACCCCTAAGCTGCTGACCTCCGCCTCATAATTATTTTCCTCTCACCCAACCTCCCCATCCCTCCTCTGACTGTCTCATACTTCTCTCTCACCACAGCATAAGGCTACTTAACGCCATCTTAACTCCAGTGATAAACAACAGACTAGTTATTCCTTTATCAATCAACATCCCTCCATCCCTGCTCTGAGTCTCTAAGGCCTTGCAATTTCCCAGCCCTCTCGAGGTCTGATTTACTCCCTTCCTGACTGCATGTCCAGGCTTATTTTCTCCTCACCGCTTTTCTCTCTTCACTAAATCTGTCCTGTGTCAGCTTCTCTCCTCCTCTACTCTGTCTGCACGTTAATCTGAGAAACACTTCCATTTTACTTCTTCCAGCACCCATCCAACACAAACAACCCCTCTTTCACACTTCTCTTGAAATTATAGTTAAACTACAACTACTCTAACCTGCATCTAAGAATTACTCATGCATATTTAATAGCACCTTAAATATCAATCTGAAAAAAATCTAATAAGAAAAAAGGAAATTAAACAACAGAGAGGTTATCCTGCGCATTTATGAATAAATTGCCCCCAAAAGACTTCATAATAGCTGCATTAGATGCTACCTCGGGCTCTTCATACTGCACCATGCCTTCCTCCATTAGATGTTAAAAAAATAACTGGGATGAAAAATGCCAAAAACAATCATCAATTTACTATTTGAAAGAAAGTAGTTTTAGCCCGTAGCCTCTGTCTCAAAAGAATCAAATTAACTAAAACCTCTGATATTACATTTCTCAGCCAATTTAATCACCGCAGTACAAGGGGGAAAAAGAGCGAGAAAGAAAAGACAACAGCAAGTAATTGGAAGAACTATATCTTACTGAAGGATTTTCTACAGCAAGCACACTGCTTTTCTGCCTCTTCAGCACACAATGTATGAGGGACATCAGAATCCTGTCCAAAGCCTTGCTGTGTTCATCACTCTCATTGATGCCACTGCTCAAAGTTTTTTTAAAAGCCTATAACTAAAGTGGTACAGTGGTGTGAAAAAGTGTTTGCCCCCTTCCTCATTTCCTGTTTCTTTGCATGTTTGTCACACTTAAGTGTTTCGGAACATCAAACCAATTTAAACAATAGTCAAGGACAACACAAGTAAACACAAAATGCAATTTGTAAATGAAGGTGTTTATTATTAAAGGTGAAAAAAAATCCAAACCATCATGGCCCTGTGTGAAAAAGTGATTGCCCCCTAAACCTAATAACTGGTTGGGCCACCCTTAGCAGCAACAACTGCAACCAAGCGTTTGCGATAATGTGCAATGAGGCTTTTACAGCGTCCTGGAGGAATTTTGGCCCACTCATCTTTGCAGAATTGTCCAAATGCAGTTACATTAGAGGGTTTTCGAGCATGAACGGCCTTTTTAAGGTCATACCACAACATCTCAATAGGATTCAGGTCAGGACTTTGGCTAGGCCACTCCAAAGTCTTCATTTTGTTTTTCTTCAGCCATTCGGTGGTGGACTTGCTGGTGTGTTTAGGATCATTGTCCTGCTGCAGAACCCAAGTTCGTTTCAGCTTGAGTACACGAACAGATGGTCGGACATTCTCCTTCAGGATCTCTTGGTAGACAGCAGAATTCATAGTTCCTTTTATCACGGCAAGTCTTCCAGGTCCTGAAGCAGCAAAACAGCCCCAGACCATCACACTACCACCACCATATTTTACTGTTGGTATAATGTTCTTTTATGAAATGCAGTGTTCCTTCTACGCCAGATATACTTGGACACACACCTTCCAAAGAGTTCCACTTTTGTCTCATCGGTCCACAGAATGTTGTCCCAAAAGTCTTGGGGATCATCAAGATGTGTTGTGGAGAAATTGAGACGAGCTTTGATGTTCTTTTTGCTCAGCAGTGGTTTTCTCCTTGGAACTCTGCCATGCAGGCCATTTTTGCCCAGTCTTTTCCTGATGGTGGAGGCATGAACGCTGACCTTAACTGAGGCAAGTGAGGCCTGCAGTTCTTTGGACGTTGTTGTGGGGTCTTTTGTGACCTCTTGGAGGAGTCGTCGCTGTGCTCTTGGGGTAATTTTGGGCGGCCGGCCACTCCTGGGAAGGTTCACCACTGTTCCATGTCTTCGCCATTTGTGGATAATGGCTCTCACTGTGGTTTGCTGGATTCCCAAAGCTTTGGAAATGGCTTTATAACCCTTTCCAGACTGATAGATCTCAATTACTTTCTTTCTCAATTGTTCCTGAATTTCTTTGGGTCTCGGCATGATGTGTAGCTTTTAAGGATCTTCTGGTGGACCTTACTGTGTCAAGCAGCTCCTATTTAAGTGATGCCTTGATTGTGAACAGGTGTGGCAATAATCAGGCCTGGGTGTGGCTAGAGAAATTGAACTCAGGTGTGGACAACCACAGTTATAGTACGTTTTAACAAGGGGGGCAATCACTTTTTCACACAGGGCCATGATGGTTCGGATTTTTTTTCACCTTTAATAATAAACACCTTCATTTACAAATTGTATTTTGTGTTTACTTGTGTTGTCCTTGACTATTGTTTAAATTGGTTTGATGTTCCGAAACACTTAAGTGTGACAAACATGCAAAGGAACAGGAAATGAGGAAGGGGGCAAACACTTTTTCACACCACTGTATATGTGTGTGCTCACGCTACAATCTTCCAATTCCAGTTTTAAACCATCTTAGTGAGGGCATTTCTGAATTGTGAGTACATTGTACTGGTCTTTACTACTTCCAAATGAGTTGTTTGAATGTTAACTTGGTGTTAAGGTTAGAATTTGTAACGATGAACACTATACGACCGTAAGACCATGCACAGTTTAAGTTTTTCTCCACTGCTTTTTAACTTTTTGGCTTGCAATGCATGGAAAGAAAAGTTTGTCCAGGATCGCCTGATACATTAATGACAATCTTGTTTTCCGCTTTTCCCGTTGTTTACATGACCTGTCCAGTCCTAAGTGTTTTTATGTTTTAAATTATGGTACTCTAGGTTTTAGCTGTCAATTGTCTTTTGTTTTTATCTCTAAAGCACCTTCAGTTGTGGCACTTACAAGGTCATTGTATGGGACTCTGTGCAATGACAATAAAAGGTTTATCTATATCTTATCTAAAGGTTGGAATAGTAATCGTTTTTAGAGACGGAGAGGCTCAAAAAGGAAAATTTAAAATTAACTGTGTCAAATTAAGCTTTAAGGCAAGTAAGGATTTGTAAATTCAGACATAGCTGATGATTTAATCTGTTATGAACTTCGATGTTAATGTGAGGAAAACTATTTCCATAATGCTCTATGACTTAGAACGTCATCGACTTTATTTGGTTCTGATGTTTTAGTATTTCATGAACCAGCATAAGCCCACATCGCTTGTAAAATGAATATTGTACCTGCTATAAATGTGTAACAGGAGACTAATTTTGTTACAGTACTCCAATTCGCCTTAGACAGCAGAATTAGACTGTAAGGAATCATTAATGACAGATCTATATTGGAGTGGACAATACTCCAAGAACATATATGAATATAATGAAATCCAAAACAGTTCCCCTGCCGAAAATAGTAACATGGTGCAATAGTTTTAATATCTTTTTGCAATGAAGGGGCCTCATTGCATTCCTCATGCTGTCCTGGGTTTTGACATTTATTTTGATTCAAATTGATTAGGATTAGTACTTTGTGAATGTTAAGGCCATTGCACACGATTCACTTCATTAAACTATTTAGTGCCCTATATAGAAGTATTCTTCTAGATATGTTCTTCTATGTTGATGTAAACAGGAGGCAAAGGTAAAGATTTGCTAGAAAGCCGAAAGGTACGCAAAAGTAAAAAGATAAGCAAAATCCATTTATTGGCCTTGTTTTTTTTGGTCTTTTTTGTTTCTGCGGTGAGTGTTTACATGGACATAAACAACCCGTTTATGACCATGTTTTTGGAGTATTCCGTTTATGTCTGAGCATATAAACATCATATGCTGTATTCAGTACCCCGGATAAGACATTCTCCCGTTTATGAGAAACCGGAATATGCTACCTGGAGTACCTTTACTGTTGCATGTTTTGGGATTTTGCCAACTGGTAATCAGATCGCATATCATCAATTAAAGGGATGACCGCTGATTGTTTTTTCCCCCATACCCATATTAAGGCTATTTTAACTAATTTAATCTAATGTCTATCAAAACTAAGATGCTATAAAAAAAAAAAAATGTCTGTGCTCCACTGTGCATTTACAGATAGCGAAAACCAAGTTTTGTCTTTTGGTGATGAAAGAGGCATATCTTCATCCATGCTCTTCTGTATTACGCAGTGGTAGTGAATGCACCATTTTGGAGGGCAGTGTTACAAGATCAGCGTAGCCTAGCTCCTTTCAGGAAAAGCTTAGAGTGTGTGTGTGTGTGTGTGTGTCAGTTGAGAGACAGCGACTGGGGATGAGCTCAGAGCAGTCAGCTGTTAATCGAAATAGAGAAGAAATTAGCAGTAACGTGAAGTGGGAGTAAATGTACGGTGTAGTGTTTTATATTTCCTGTCGCTGGTTTGGCCTGCACAAATCAATCAGTTACTGGTTACCTGGTTTTATTCCATAAAAGGAATATGAATAACCAGATTTTGCTCTGCTCAAGATAAGTTATTCATGTCCATGTAAACACACAATAATAATAATAATAATAATAATGATAATAATAATCACTCTGAACCTGCCAGCACTGGCTGTGGAACAAATGGACTGCCCCATCCAGCCATCCTTCATTGTTTGCCCTGCTTATCCTATCCAGGTCCTGATGGCAGCAGGCTGTACAATCTCCTCATCCAGCTAGTCCTTAGGGAACCTCAGGTGTTCACAGGCCAGAAATTATATGTAATCTCTACAGCATGTTCTGGGTTGGCTTCCAGTTGAAGCTGCCCACAGAGAAGTCAAGGACTCATCCTGACCCAATGCCAAAACGGCCTCTCCTCTTAATGCAAAGAAGTGGTGGTTCTACTCAAAACTCCTCCTAGAGATCTAAACTCATTAACATGCTCATAAAGATGAGCAGAGTTGTCCCCCCTGCTTGTATTTACATTCTTTCAGGATGTCCCAGTTATCCTTGCTCAATTTAGCCTTGACTCTGTTTCTCTAAAGCAGAGGCACCTACATTACCATGGAGATTTATTCTGTACAGATAGCCTGCTCCTAACCAGGTTAACAGTCAGGATCTATTAATCCTGCTGGCTCTTCTGTTCACTCAGCAGTGGTTTACCTTCCTGTTATCAGCCGGCATTAAAACACAACATGTACATATTGCTGTTCAGTTTAACACTGTGATTAAAGTTTTGACCATTATTTTTGATAATTATTTATGTGACAGTCATTGTTACTGTTATATTACTGTATGAAGACTACTGTTCATATTGTTCTTAAAAGTTTGAATATAGTATGGCAGTTGTTGAGATAATTAGAAAAGGTTGCTAAAGTTGCCAAATGTGTTTTAAATAAAGTCAGTGATGAAGAGCAATACATAAAATGCTGTACATGTGTTTCTATAGTGGACCAAATCATCTACCACCAATCAATTATTTTAGTTGATTCACTGTTTTTGTATTCTTTAACAATTAAGGATTCAATAAATTGGCATTCTAAGCACGCAATTTGTGTTTTCCAGTGAACCAAGACTATAATTTGGGAGGATTGTATAATTTTAAGAATGCATCCTAATTGTACAATCCTCCCAAATTATAGTCTTAGTTCATTGAACCAATTACTATATAGTGTAGACTACTGTACATTCATGTAACAACAGGGAGAGGACACCTCAATGGTTTGACCTTATATTTTGCTGTGGAATTTGTAACTTAATAGTCTATAGTATCTACATTTTAGAGTCCAATTTCTTCATTGTCTTTCTTTTCTATGTTATATACGAGGGAGTAATGCATATAATATGTAGACGGAAACTCGTCCTCTATTAAAAAAAAAACAGGGTAGATAATAGCGGACCGCCTGAATGATAGTCTAAAAATATACATTTACTAACTACTGCTCTTAACTGAAACCATTCAATGAGTCCGTTGTCATTTGCAAAAACGAACGCTGCATTAAAAGCGAGCAGTGGAAGTTATTATGACTTAGGAAATTTATATTATAGCCCATGAGAGAGAGAGGGCGAAAGACATTTACGCATCATATTCTAGCGTAAATTTCCTGAGTAACACCATCTTCTGCTAATTTTTAGGCAAAGAGTACAACAGTTAATTTGTGCAAATTATTAGTAGCCTAAACCTTGAATGGGATGATGACGGTTTCAATTCAGAGCAGCCATCAGTTAATGCATATTTAGGTTACTTACTCATTTGGTCGGTCCGTGATTGTCTGCCACGCTTTCTCTCACCGTTTCATTACAGCAGCCGTGTTTCTTTATTACAAATCATGTGTTTCACATTATCATACTTCCACAAGAAGCTGCTGCTCACTTTGTATAAAGTATGAACAATGCATATTCTCCATTTTAGAATCAATAAATCTGTTATTGACTGTTAAGGAAAACTGTGAACATGCATCTATCCGAATTACTTCAGCCTGGCTCAACCTAGTTGCTCTTCCTTGGCCTGGCTTGGCCTTCGTGGCTGCACAGATTAGACTAGGTCAAGCATCGCTTTCTCGGTTATCTTGGATTTATAAATTCTGCTTTTGTAAAAGCCCCCAGAGCTCATAATGATTCAAAATCTCTTCCAAACTAATTCACTTATTTACTCATATGCTGCCATGCCAGATCAAATCATTAACCAAAATACAACAATTAATCTGAATTTCAAATAATTTTCAGATTTAAACAGTGTATACTGACATTGATTTTAAATGCATACCATATTATACTGTCTTTTTCCGCACTATATCCTCATGCTTTATGTAATTTCGGCTTCTTTAGCGCTGGGAAAATAACCTTTCACCCTACAGTAGCATGATTAGAGGAAAGCAGGCCGCCCCGGCTAAAATAAGCAACCGTCAACCTAACAGAGGAAAAACAGTCTTTGGGGTTGGACATGACACTTGGTATTAGTGCACTTACACAAGTATCCACTAAAGCATGACACACAAAGTTGAAAGTCCTGTGGAGCACAAGATATAATGTCATGGGAATGAAGAAAAAAGCACACACACAAAAAGAATAACAGCAATGTGAGGGTGCCAAATAATGCTGTGGTGGATAATTGTCTGTGAAAGAATGTAAAAAGAACTGATTATGTGCTTAGATTTATATAAAAGCAATTATTTAATCATGTTTCTGATTAACTGGATACACCAGCTATAACTATATACTAGGGGTGTCAGTGAGGCTATTGACTGTGCCATTAGTTTAACAACATGTACTGTACCTGAAGGCACCATAGAGTCCCAACAGAGCCCACATGCCTTACCTTTGTTGTTTGTTTACATAACTCACTCACGGGAAAGGCTAGTTCACCTGTTACTCTTGTTACTTCCTTCTTTCAAAACAGCCAGGAGTTGAGTTTTCATGAAAACCAAATTATGACTGGTGTGTTAACTGCATGCCAAATTAATCAGAGCAGTCAGAGCAGTGTGTGTTATGCTCCACATAACACACACCTGAAGCCTGACTGATGGGGAAGTGATAATGATAAGCTTTGTGACTTACGTATTTACAGCGTCAGCTATTTTTTGCCAGCTTTCCTTCCCGTTTTAGGAAGTAAACATTCAAGACCGTGTTTGTGTTCTTCATATTTAAGTAGAATTATAGTTTGCTATTGTGTAAGATGTTCGGTAGATAGTAGATGTTTGTGATTGGTCATGCTGTGCAAACAGCACCTCTTTTATGTGAACGCACCTGTCGCTGGATTGGGAAACCCTGGGTTGACTGAACTAGCTGTTAACCACCGTTGTGACACAGCTTATGCGGGACAGCGGTTAAGTTTAGGGAAGCCAGGTAACTGAAAGAAATCCAGTACAATATTCTGTCTAGCTCAGGTAAAAACACCGGATTTGCAGCAGGTTACCGTGTTGCTCACTACAAAGCCTGTTTCTAACCGATAGGTTACCGACAACGTGATCCTCACCTGTTCCATCTGTCTTTACCAGATCAGTGCACAACTGTCCTGCTATTATTACAGGCGTGAGCTAACCTCAGTTCAGTTCATGGACTTGCACTCACAGCGGTGCACTGCTGAGAGTGAATAAGGCAAACACTGGAATGGATATTTGGCGTTACTTTAAACGGGGTTCAATGGGAAACTAATCTATGAAATTGCAAATTTGATTAATTTACTTATTACCATAACTCCTCTAATAAAAGCCTTAATTTACCTGAACCGCAGAAGTTACACGGTTTTTATTTGAAGCAGGCTTTTATTAGAGGCAGGCCTTTATTTCTAATTCCATCTGTTTGATAAGTATAATTGGTTTAAATAAACAGCCATAGCATTCCAGTGGACAGAGAGCATTCATTTTTTATGAAACGTTTTAAAAAATATCACCATACAACAGCCAGAAGGGCGACAAAGCAATTTGGGTGAGAAATAATCAAACACCACCATTGGGTCAGTTTGAACCCTGTAAATGTACCGGGTATTTATTTCAAATATAGGTACTAAGATTTTGCTGCTAGATTACATTACAGACAGTAGCTAGCAAGCTTCGTTTCATAATCGTTTTCCTCCCACCTCCAGCTAGCTAGCCGTGCTCTGCTCCTGTCGGCTAATCTCATCAGCTCATTCTTCTGTTTCTTCCGGTATCGGATCCCCCTGGGGTCAATGTCAAAATGTCTCGCAGATTTTTCACCCGAGTTTTCCTCCGCATACTTTAAAACTTTTTTCGTTTTGTTGTTGAAAAGTCCGTCACTAACATCTGCTGTCACTAAATGAGACCTGTGTTACATCAAATGTAGCTACTGCAATCTAGTGGCACCTAGTGGCACATTTGGCTGAGTCACATACAGCCGCACTGACTAAAAATACCGGTAGGAAAATAATACTTTACATGAGTACCATAACCCAGAAAAAAAATGAATGTGATGAATTTACTGAATATAATGAATATATTGTTTAATCTGT
Source organism: Percina caprodes (assembly GCA_013375575.1). NCBI lineage: Eukaryota > Metazoa > Chordata > Actinopteri > Perciformes > Percidae > Percina > Percina caprodes. The sequence continues at coordinate 285,912 of JABXJD010000248.1, forward strand.
TAAATTAAATTGGTAGACATGTACATTACGGTAAACTTGAATGCACAGTATATGAAAGGCACTTAGGAGATTATCCATGGGAGTATTTTCACTGGCCTTTATTTGTCTGTGTTGACCATACCTCCAGCCACTATTATTATTTATTAAATCTAAAATGCATCTTGATGCATTCATATCTTAACACTATCAATAACGTTATGTAAGAGACCTGTTAGGCCTAAGATTGAAAAAAATAACGTTACCCAAAACTAGCAGTCAGTCTGACGGGCAGTGAGATGTTGCTGTTCCTAATATTTGAAAAGCTAGATTTGGTTTATCAAAGAAGCTTGCAAAGCAACACAGTACATTCAATGAACACAGCAGAAACATCAGATTGATTGGTTGAACCTCGGTTTTTAACTATGCATCTTAAAACGTCACAGTTACGGGGGTAACAGAAATAAACACGTTTGCAGAATTTACAAATCTCCGCAATTTAAATCAACGACCAGTTGTCTACCTGGAAGTGATTATGTTAGCACAACGTCATGGTTAGTCAATCTATAATTGTTATAAAATTATGACTCAAAATTATAGCATTGGGTATAATGTAATGACATGATAATACAAGTAAGGGTAATAGAACTATGACTAGAAATAAATTAGGACACTACCTAAGACGGTACATATTTAATTTGGCATTCATATCTTTTGGTGCTTAGCATCAGCCAATCCTTGGTAGTCAGATAATTTCTGAAAAAAACATCAGATCACCTCTACACTTATGCAAAGCTTAATTGAATTGGCTAAATTTGTGAGGAAAACCCAACATGTACTAATGTATAATGAAATCCAATTAAGACACATACATTTGACAAAGATGAAAATGCAAGAGTGCAAGTTAAATCCAAACAAGAAAAAGAAGATAGCAAATTACAACCCAACAGCCTTAGAGTTGTGGGACCACTGTATAAATGAAAAGCCGACCCATGGGAATCCTTTTTAATCACATAGAAATTTGTGGCAAATTGCTTCCCCCAATACCAAATCAGATAAACCATTCTAATAGCAGGCCTGCTCTCCAAATCAAACAATTTATCAGTGATATGTGTAAACATCCTAGCAAATCCACTCCAGCTCCCAAGAGGCCCGCAGAAGGTGAAAGGTTGAGATGACTTCCACAGAAACAGACAGGGAGTGAGAGGGAGCAGAAAAGGCAACACATTGATAAATGGGAAAGAGCCATGTTAGAAGACAATAGTGGAATTGAAAATGCAAACAGCGGGGTAGAATTATAGACATTACAAAAACACCACTAGAGTGTTAATTTGGTAGAGGTATGAAGTTGCTCATGCACTATTAAAAAGCAGACTCCTGCAGGGATATTGAAACAAATTAACACTCCACAAGCCTCTCCACATCACGCAGATGTGATTGTACTGCAGGCATTGCAAAGTGAAGTGGCAAAACAATGCAAAAACAAAGTACCAACAAAGGACTGAGGTACACAGAGGCCACCAGTGTGGAAGTAAACTGACGTCAGTGAGTCCTTGACGCACTACAGATTTTATTCCTCTGAAATGCACTCTCAGCTCATAAGAGCTGAGGGGTCTATATACACCTATGTTGCTGATGACGCTGAGAAGAATGCTATGCTAATGTAACCAACTCTATAACAAGTACAATAAAAAAAAGTGTACACACACACACACACACACACACACACACACCCTTTATTTTCATGACTATTTACATTGTAGATCATCACTGAAGGCATCAAAACTATGAATGAACACATGTGGAATTATGTACTTAACAAAAAAGTGAAATAACTGAAAACATGTCTTATATTCTAGTTTCTTTAAAGTAGCCACCCTTTGCTTTTTTGATAGTGCTGCAAACCCTGGTGTTCTCTCAATGAGCTTCATGAGGTAGTCACCTGAAATGGTTTTCACTTCACAGGTGTGCCTTGTCGGGGTTAATTAGTGGAATTTCTTGCCTTATTAATGGGGTTGCGACCATCAGTTGTGTTGTGCAGAAGTCAGGTTGATACACAGCCGACAGCCTATTTGGACAACGGTTAGAATTCATATTATGGCAAGAACCAATCAGCTAAGTAAAGAGAAACAAGTGGCCATCATTACTTTAAGAAATGAAGGTCAGTCGCAAAAACCATCAAGCGCTACAACGAAACTGGCTCACATGAAGACCGCCCCAGGAAAGGAAGACCAAGAGTCACCTCTGCTGCTGAGGATAAGTTCATCTGAGTCACCAGCCTCAGAAATCGCAAGTTAACAGCAGCTCAGATTAGAGACCAGATGAATACCACACAGAGTTGTAGCAGCACACACACATTCCTTATTGGCCACCATCTACACAGATACTGATTTATCTATGAAAAGCTAATAACGGACAATATATTAGCCGGGCGGATTTATCGCATTAGCTACCTAATTTATAGTTCAATCAATATAACATCAATCTCAGCGTTTAAAGAAAGACATGGATGCTCACTTTACGAATGCATACTACCTCTGGTAACTGTTTTTTATTAGGGCACGAGCACCAGCAGCGGCAAAGGCCCTATTGAAACTGAAGGAATTCTTTCTCCGGAAAATGAATCACCTTTTTCAAGGGCTTACCATACTCAAAAACTCACCAAAATTGGCGGTCGCGACAACCATGATGAAAATGTACAGGAATAGGAGAATAGGACCACAAAAATGGCTCACTAGCACCTCCTACAAAACTTAAAAGAATTGTGCCCCTACAGTACGTTTAACATAAACTAACAAAACGTGGTACACATATGTAGCATGTCAAAACGTACAAAAAAAGCTCATCGAAGCCATACCCTAAACCCAATAGGAAGTCCACCATTTTGGCCATTTCCACATGTTGTACTTTAACAAACTACTCCTAGAGATGTCATACAACAAACTTCAAATTTGGTCTGTGCCATCTTAAGACCTTAGAGATGAAATTTTATTAAAAGAAAAACTTCATGGGCATGGCGCTAGCGGGGCGGCCATTTTGTGCGTTTCCCCATTGAAACAGGAAGTGGGTGTAACATGAGTGTATATTGTGCAATTGGCTCGAAACTTTTCAGGATTCATAAGAGTCCAACCCTGGCGACAACTACATGCCAATATTGGCTCAAAGTCATAGCGCCCCCTAGCGGCAACAGGAAGTTGGCCTAAAAGTCAAGGTGCCAGACTGTAACGAAATCCTAGAGATTTCATCAGATGCAATTCAAATTTGGTCTGAGCCATCTCAACACCTTAAAGAGGAAAACTTATTAAAAGAAAAACTTTTTGTCAAACAGTGTGGGCATGGCGCCCATTTTGCGTGTTTAGCAATGAATTAGAAAGTGGCTATAACTACTGTGTACATTGTTATATCTGCTTGAAATTTCACATAATCAACAAGAAGAAAAAAGCACTCAAGATATGTATATCATCTCCAAATAGTGTTGTTTTTTTTTTTTTTTACTCAATTCGGTGATGCCACATTGGGGAGAGTAACCTCAGCCTAGTACTAGAACTATGGCAATTGACTTGGATGAGGTGGAAAGGCCAGCAGCCGTATAATTTCAAACCTGTCAGATGTGAGAGGGCAAATGAGGGATTGCCGAGAGTTGGGAAGTCTCCTGGTGAGTTGCTATCATTTAGCAACGCAGCAGTGCCAGCGCAGCAGTGCACTATCTAGAGACAGTGATCATGTCGTTAGTTCAGATAAGTACTGGTAAACTCATCTAGATCTAGGAATAGAAGGCATAATGTTCTCTTTTTTTTTTTTTTTTAAAAAGACAAAAACGCATTATTTTAAAATACATCTATATGGAAGTTTTTAAAGAAAGGGAACAGGTTGGGTCACACACAGACAGAAAAACGGCATGCAAATGCACTGTCGCAAAGATTGGTGTTTACCAGTACCCCCCACCTGCAAGGAGGCGAGGCCCGTTCATCGCTGCTTGAAGTTTTAATTTTTTTGTTTTTCTTCATACTAACCCTGTGACCTGATGAAATAAAACATGAGAAAATGCTTTCTGTCCTTTCTACCACTAGCACAATATTAGATGAATAGTTGTTTTGCTAGACAGAGAGGTGGATCATAGCACATGGTGGATGTGGTGGTTTGGGGGGTAAAGATAAAGAGATAGACTACTTATAGATACATTGGCACCCACAAGACCGTAGATGCACACCCACTGTCTCCTGGCGTGCAAAAGTGTGACACGATGAGCAGCTAAGAGAGAGAATACCAGCTTTGTGTGAAAGCATATGCTTGAGGAAATAAAAAAAGGGGCAAGAGTGAAAAAAATTCCGACAGTCTCCCTCAAGCCTGTTCCTGTGGTTCTGCAGTCAGTAACACCTCAGGAAGAAGAGAGCAAGAGAAAAGGAGGGGGCAGAGTGTCAGTTGACTGTGGTGCACAAATACAGATAGAAGTACAATCAGCTCTTTGAGTTAGCACCCAGCAACTAATAATAATAATAATAATAATAATAATAATAATACATTTAATTTGTAATGCACTTTACGCAAATCCCAAATCGCTACATGATAAAATAGGTAACTGAAATAAGTTTAGTTAAGACTAGACTTAGGTCTGCTTGATTATAGAAAAATCATAATCACTCAAATTCTGGTCAATTTAACATGATTACTTATTTTGGAAAGATGTTGCATTTATTGAACGTAAAAAACAGTGAAACAGTTAAATCAACACCTTAAACTGTGAAATTTCCAATAATACTTTTCCCGTTTAAATTTTTTCTTCTCCTCCCAGTCAGTACAAAACAATAAGTTTACTTTCAAAATGTAATCTGCAAAAATAAATTTCTTGATTACACTGTTTTTGTGATTGTTGTGCCGAAATCTAAATTGCAAGCCAAATTCGAACAAACATGAGGCTTTTTACCCCCTCATAACTTTATTTGAAGCTTTTTGGACTAAAATAAACCAAACAATACATACATGCCCGAAGCATGACTAGTGGACCGCAAAGTTCAGATTTTTTGAGCATCAAAAAAAAAATCCACGGTACTAGTCTTTTGAAAGAAAGATAAAATATATTGGGGCTGCACAATATTTTTTTTTCATCGTCTACATCACGATGTGCGCATGCGCAATAGTCACATTGCAGGACATTGCGATGTTGACAATACAACTTCTTTGCTGCTTGATAAAAAAGTAAACTTTTACTGTTCTCCTTTTACATGTTACCGGCCAACCCTTCCCCTTTAAGACAGGTGAGTATGTGACGTAACATTGGTCCACTGAGGTTTGTTATGGAAAGTGAGGCTTTCCCTGTGTAGAAAAGTACTGTAAGTGGCATCTGCCACTGACACACACATATATATACAGTGGGGGAAATAAGTATTTGACCCCTTGCTGATTTTGCAGGTTTGCCCACTTACAAAGAATGCAACAATCTATAATTTTAATCATATGTACATTCTAACAGTGAAAGACAGAATCCCAAAGAAAATTCCAGAAAATCACATCATATGAGTTTATTAAAATTGATAACCATCTGATGAGGAAAAACAAGTATTTGACCCCCTGGACAAACAGCATGTTAATATTTTGTAGAAAAGCCATTATTGGCCAGCACAGTTTTTATAGTTGGTGACAAGGTTTGTGCACATTTCGGCAGGGATGTTGGCCCACTCCTCCCTGCAGACAGCCTCCAAATCATTCAGGTTCAGAGGTTGTCGCCTGGCAACTCGAATTTTAAGCTCCCTCCAAAGATTTTCAATTGGATTCAGGTCTGGAGACTGGCTAGGCCACTCCAGAACCTTGATGTGCTTCTTCTTCAGCCACTCTTTTGTTGCTTTGGCGGTGTGCTTAGGGTCGTTGTCGTGCTGAAACACCCATCCTCGACCCATCTTCAGCTCTCTCACTGAGGGAAGGAGATGTTGGTCCAGAATTCCACGATACATGGCCCCATCCATCCTCCCCTCAATACGATGGAGTTGTCCCGTCCCCTTGGCTGAAAAGCACCCCCAAAGCATGATGTTGCCACCACCATGCTTGACGGTGGGGATGGTGTTCTTTGGGTTGTACTCGGTGTTCTTTGCCCTCCAAACACGACGAGTTGAGGCCAAAAAGTTCTATTTTGGTCTCATCTGACCACATCACCTTCTTCCAGGCCTCTTCTGAGTCGTCCAGGTGGTGAATGGCGAACTTCATGCGGGCCTGTACATGTTTCTTCTTGAGCAGGGGGACCTTGCGTGCGCTGCAGGATTTCAATCCATGACAGCGTAGTGTGTTACCAACCGTTTCTTTTGTAACTGTGGTCCCAGCTGCCTTCAGTTGATTCATCAGTTCCCCCCTTGTGGTTTTGGGATGATTCCTCACCGTTCGCATGATCAGGGAAACCCCACGAGGCGAGATCTTGTGTGGAGGCCCAGACCGAGGGAGGTTGGCGGTGGTGTGGTGCTTCTTCCATTTCCTGATAACTGCACCGACAGTTGATCTTTTCTCTCCAAGTTGCTTTCCGATTCTCTTGTAGCCCATCCCAGCCTTGTGCAGAGCTACAATCTTGTCCCTGATGTCCGTAGAAAGCTCTTTGGTCTTGCCCATGGTGGTGATGTTGGATGCTGGTTGTTTGGGTGTTGACAGGTGTCTTTTATACAGGTAACGAGGTGAGGCAGGTGTATTTGATGTAGATAATTGGTTTGGATTGGGGCTGTGTCTTAAAGAAAGACTAACTGGCTTGTAGGAGCCAGAATACTTGCTGTTTGGTAGGGGGTCATATACTTGTTTTTCCTCATCAGATGGTTATCAATTTTTATAAATTCATATGATGTGATTTTCTGGAATTTTCTTTGGGATTCTGTCTTTCACTGTTAGAATGTACATATGATTAAAATTATAGATCGTTGCATTCTTTGTAAGTGGGCAAAATTGCAAAATCAGCAAGGGGTCAAATACTTATTTCCCCCACTGTACATATATAGACACACATACACATATATACATACATATATAGACACACATACACATATACATACACACATATATACACACAAACACACACATATATACACACAAACACACACACACACATATACATATATATATATAAATATATACATATATATATATAAATATATACATATATATATAAATATATACATATATATATATAAATATATATATATAAATATATATATATATATAAATATATATATATATATAAATATATATATAAATATATATATATATATAAATATATATATATATATATAAATATATATATATATATATAAATATATATATATATAATATATATATATATATATATAAATATATATATATATATATATAAATATATATATATATATATATAAATATATATATATATATATATAAATATATATATATATATATATAAATATATATATATATATATATATATATATATATATATATATATATATATATATATATATATATATATATATATATATATATATATATATATATATATATATAAATATATATACATACATATATATATACACACATACATACATATATATATACACACATACATACATATATATATACACACATACATATATATATATACACATACACTACCGTTCAAAAGTTTGGGGTCATCCAAACAATTTTGTGTTTTCCTGAAAAGTCACACTTATTCACCACCATACGTTGTAAAATGAATAGAAAATAGAGTCAAGACATTGACAAGGTTAGAAATAATGATTTGTATTTGAAATAAGATTTTCTTTACATCAAACTTTGCTTTCGTCAAAGAATCCTCCATTTGCAGCAATTACAGCATTGCAGACCTTTGGCATTCTAGCTGTTAATTTGTTGAGGTAATCTGGAGAAATTGCCCCCACGCTTCCAGAAGCAGCTCCCACAAGTTGGATTGGTTGGATGGGCACTTCTTGCGTACCATACGGTCAAGCTGCTCCCACAACAGCTCAATGGGGTTCAGATCTGGTGACTGCGCTGGCCACTCCATTACCGATAGAATACCAGCTGCCTGCTTCTGCTCTAAATAGTTCTTGCACAATTTGGACGTGTGTTTAGGGTCATTGTCCTGTTGTAGGATGAAATTGGCTCCAATCAAGCGCTGTCCACTGGGTATGGCATGGCGTTGCAAAATGGAGTGATAGCCTTCCTTATTCAGAATCCCTTTACCCTGTACAAATCTCCCACCTTACCAGCACCAAAGCAACCCCAGACCATCATATTACCTCCACCATGCTTAACAGATGGCGTCAGGCATTCTTCCAGCATCTTTTCATTTGTTCTGCGTCTCACAAACGTTCTTCTTTGTGATCCAAACACCTCAAACTTGGATTCATCCGTCCACAACACTTTTTCCAGTCTTCCTCTGTCCAATGTCTGTGTTCTTTTGCCCATCTTAATCTTTTTCTTTTATTGGCCAGTCTCAGATATGGCTTTTTCTTTGCCACTCTGCCCTGAAGCCCAGAATCCCGCAGCCGCCTCTTCACTGTACATGTTGACACTGGTGTTTTGCGGGTACTATTTAATGAAGATGCCAGTTGGGGACCTGTGAGGCGTCTGTTTCTCAAACTAGAGACTCTAATGTACTTATCTTCTTGCTCAGTTGTGCAACGCGGCCTCCCACTTCTTTTTCTACTCTGGTTAGAGCCTGTTTGTGCTGTCCTCTGAAGGGAGTAGTACACACCGTTGTAGGAAATCTTCAATTTCTTAGCAATGTCTCGCATGGAATAGCCTTCATTTCTAAGGACAAGAATAGACTGTCGAGTTTCAGATGAAAGTTCTCTTTTCTGGCCATTTTGAGCGTTTAATTGACCCCACAAATGTGATGCTCCAGAAACTCAATCTGCTCAAAGGAAGCTCAGTTTTGTAGCTTCTGTAACAACCTAAACTGTTTTCAGATGTGTGAACATGATTGCACAAGGGTTTTCTAATCATCAATTAGCCTTCTGAGCCAATGAGCAAACACATTGTACCATTAGAACACTGGAGTGATAGTTGCTGGAAATGGGCCTCTATACACCTATGTACATATTGCACCAAAAACCAGACATTTGCAGCTAGAATAGTCATTTACCACATTAGCAATGTATAGAGTGTAT
>JABXJD010000248.1:300000-365000 GCA_013375575.1 Percina caprodes
GTCACCACTGTGTCTCTGTTGGTGGGGAGCCGTGTGCGAGTGAATGGGGGCGGGACTGTGCAGATAGTAAGAGGAGAGAGAGTAGAGGAGAGATCCAAATACAGACACAGCTTTACAGAAGAAATGGGTCATGTAACGCAAAATTAAACCATATCGATATAAACAACAAGCAGTAGATTGGCTTTGCAAAAAAAACTGGAACGTTCTGTTCTATGAACAGAAATTACGCATTTAAGATATCGCTCAATTACGCAAATTTGATCGTGGGAAGCCAAAATTGTGATCATGATTAAAATTTGATTCATTGTGCAGCCCTACGTCTTTGGTACACCGGTACAACCCTAATGATTTATTTCTTCACATGATTTACAAAACAAATTTGAAACAGCCTACATAAACATCTATTACAGTGAATTTATAAGGCAAAATTTCAGGAAATTTAAAGATATTTAAAAATGAAAGACTTACACTAGACACTGTTGACTAGATTGTTACTAAGAGTTTTGAGAACACTTGCAGCTATATCAATTTACAAACAAAGATATCAACATGAACATGCATGGACTAACTAACACGATTCTCTCAAGAGCAATCATGTGGAGGGAGACCAATGCAAACATGGACCACCAGATCCCATGAATTATTGCTTCAGTTCCCTTGACACAAGACAAGACACAGCACTTCAAAGAACCACATACAAATCAAATAGGCCATATTCAGGTATAATCTGAAAACTATTGTTTGTAGTGCAGTTGTGTTTAGAATAGTGGTCAACACAGAGTGAGATCCTGAATGTGCTACAAAGTTAACCAGAGTTCAAATGGTCAATTTTCTTCTTACAGTAATGCATGTACGTATCAGTATCATAAAAGTAGCACAACTTTCACAAAGCAACATCATTTATGTATAGTAATTACCAATATATAATCAAATATTTAAAAACTATCATTCCATTTGATTTTTACAAAAGGAAAACCGATGTTTCTCCCCAAAGAAAAGAACTAGCTGTAACAGTGATGATATACAGTTGCAATGGCCCTTTGTATCATGGCAACTAAGTGACTTATTCATACATTTTTCACAGAACAGCTGTGGACCCCCGACCAAGGACTTCAGAACAACCCCAAGGGCAGTGGAGCCCAGAGTACATCCAGTGGTGGGGATTACAAAGAATAGGCTCACATGCGCTAAAACACACAAGTATGCAGGCAAAGACACAATGTGCTCATTCTGCATTTTCTTGTGCACTGTCACTGTCTTGTGCTGTCTCTGTCAACAAGAGGAAGAGGGATGTTTACCCTACCTTATTCTGAAGCAGCAGCAGGTTTTGTCTGATGAGGACGACTGGTGTGGACATTCAGCACTGCCTTAAAAGAAACAAGACATGTTAGGAGTCTGAAGTCATCTTTGTCTCCTTTCTAAACTCTATGAATGAAGCCCATATAAGTCAATACAAGCAAAATGAGTGAATATCCATAAACCAAACCAATCAACAATTATCAAATTAAGAGTGTTTGGGTACTTATAGAGGTCTGCATGAATAAATCCCTTTATACATAATTTTCAACAAAACATGTGCACAGATGTGTCTGTGTGTGGTTGGGCAAGTAAAGAAGGTCATGACACACACAGCCTTATTTATGCTTGTATAAACTGTATGTGGCACATTTCCCCCCTCTCAGCAAGGAATAAGTGTTAGCCCAACAATGAGATTAGATGAGAGGGAAAAGAATAAAGCCTACATGGAATACAAGTGTAGCATCTTCAGCATGATTAGGTATTCACACCCAGACAAGCCAAATCAGAGGTAATAGGGAAGACATCAGTGCAGCGAGCAAAGGCAAATGAGAGAACGGAGGGATGAGATGGGAGGGGAGGAAGAAAAAACCTCCGACACAGTGCTCATTTGATTGCAGCGAACAATTTTCCAATCTTCTATGATGTACAGGTTTACACTCACTGACACTCTTTCAGTCAACCAGTGCAGATGGACATTGCTTTTTACTTTAATAAAGTAAATCATTTTACCGCAAACTGTTGTGAACACACTCCCCCACACATTCAGGCACTTTAAATGTGTATAATGTATCAACATGACACACATACAGGCTTCCCTCCTTGCCATCAGAAGGTGAAATGACATATCTCTGATCCTGTCAGAGCTTCTACATTAGGCTCAGCTGTGCTTTCAATTTCTCTTTTGTGTGGGTGCTAAACCATTCTGCAACCACACCAAACTCCAATGTTAAATCTAACACTTTAAAGTTTAATTTTCTTTAAAGTTGCTTAAACTGCATTTTAACTAGCGCTGTGACAGTATGAATTTTTTCTTACCGTGGCAAAGAAGCAATGTATGACAGCAGTATAGTGGTTAACTGCACATCCCTTTAAACTGTTTAAATTACGTTTTTTTATCTTAATACTGTAGAGTAACAGAAGAATAAAGGCCTATATTTTCCAACATAATCTACTCTGTTTTACCAATGTCCACAGGTTGTAAAATCAGCTTAATTGTTCAACAGCCAGATGGCTGGTGAATGTTCAAATTTGACCAGCCACTCAATAGATTTCCATGTTTTTTTTGGGAGTGAAGTACCAGCCAATTGCAAATTTGACCAGCATTGGGATGGTGCCAATTATGCACCCTGAATGTTAGGCAACAAAAACGTGGATTCAGGCTGAAATTCAACTGTGGTATTTTGTCGGGATTAAGCTAACACAGCTAGCTGCTAGACTAATTTATGCACTGTAAAGTGCAATGGTAAAACACTGCATTGCTATATTGTTCATTTCAGCTAAGAACAGAGAAATGTCCTTCCCTTCTATACTGTGTATTATAAATTCAACTGAACTTTATCCGTAGATATTACAATTACTTAAGCCTAAAAATAATTCAGAATGATCGGACAAATAAAATAAATCTCCCATAGGTTTAATGGACTGTCTATTCCCTGAAGTGACAAGTAGAAATAGATTAGAATATTTGTAAATTGTATAAAAAAAATCAGTCTGCTGTGATTATCAACTAGTAAGAGTTGGCTCCACTGTCATAGCCTTAGTTATCACTCAGCTCTGTCTGCTATTACACATTATGGGGTTGGAAATCATGAACATAATGTTAATGTTGCTTTTTAACTAAGTTTAGTTAAGTCAATCAATGAAGACACGTGCTCCTGACAAAGTGTGTGCTGTGTGTGGGAAGTTATGAAAATGCTCATATTTAGATTATACATATCTATTGTAGATAAACTAAACTAAGCATGTTGTAAACTGGTTATATATCCTGCTTCTGCTTCCGCTAATTAAAACAAAATTGAAGACTCCAGCTTTATTGTCCGTATGCCACACAAGCCTATTTAAAACTATGTAAATAGAAATAGGAAATGCATAGTTGAGAAACCCTTGATGTTATTTCCTGCTGTGAGTATATTATTAAATAGGAGATGTATGGCTGAGAAACCCTTCCTGTTATTTCCTTCTTTGAGTATAATAATTTGTGTAGTCTGATAATTAAATTTTTTATAATGTGCGTATACACAGGATGCTGTCATGTCAATATTTTTGAAGAAACCTCCTTATAGCAGCAGAACACAACCCATCAAAGAAGAATCTTATCGAGGATTTAAACTCCCATTTTATCTGCACACAGGAAGTAAATGTATATCACAGATTTATGGGGACAGGAGGGAAATAGAATTATAGTATCACTGCATTACAGTCCATACACATGGCTGCAAGACAGCCCTGCAGGAAGGTAACTCATTAAAGGCTCTTCCATTTCCAATACATCACATTAATTGAATCCATGCAAAAATGTCCTATACCTGAAAAAAAGACTGTATGCTATCATGTAATTAATTAACAATCATCATGGTACTCTCTGTAATGAGCCCAGTTACACTGTGTGATTAAAATGTTTCTATAGGATTTTTTCCAGCTGCGAGGGGAAAGAGTTAGGGGTAACAGAACGTTTGCAGATCCAGGACTGCCACCAATTCCCCACTGGATCAGCAAACTTTTTGTTGATTTGGTCACACAGGTTAGACCCAGCACTGCCGCTGGCCACCACCCCACTATGACCCCCAGCTCTTGGGTTTGCACTGGCTGAATTCCAGTTGCTACAGCCGAGCAGAGGCTGCGATTACACCCTGGTCACCTGACACGCAAGAGTAAAACAGTCTGCAGAAGAAGTTGTTGTAAACCGTCAAGTATTGTGCAAAATGTGCCTTGCTAATGTCTTCCTTCATGGGGCAACACCACTAACCTGTCTCACCACAAAGCTATGTACAAAAGTTGCATGGCCAAAAAGCGAAATGCCACCCGACAGGGATCACTGACCTCGTAACTCCCTATGAACATACTTCAGTAACAAAACGTAGAAATTACTGAAGCAGTAAAAGCTTATCCCGAAAGAAAGGATGCACCTCAGTACTGTGACCAAGCCCGGGCTGACAGTTTTGATAAATACACCACAGGGCTCGACATTAAGGCTTGTCCGGGACAAGTGGATTTTTTTGTAGGGCAAGTGGAAAAGAACATGCCCCACTGGATAAGTTAAAACAAACAAAATAAAATGCCATGTTACTTCACGTTATGTGCCACTCATTACTAGGGTTGGGTACCGAACTCTACGTTTTTAGGTACCAACCAAATAATGTCGGCACTACCAAAGACGAATTCACTTTAAATCAAATGGTGCCAAATTTCAGTAGGAGAGCGCATGAGCATATGTAACATCTCTTTATCTTGACAGAGAGCAGAGCTCCGACACGCACGCACAGTGGCCCTCATATATGAAACGCGCGTACGACATAAAACAGACGTAGAACGAGCGTACGCCGATTTCTACGCGAAGCAAGGCATTTATTAATTTGAACGTGAGTGTAGGCTGCGATAAAATCGCACGTCTGGTTTGACCTTGTGTACCCACGTTTTTGAGTCAGTGTGGGCTTGCGGTGCAGCATATAATTAGTTTGACAGGAGAAGGAGAAATCATCAGTTGATTACTTATCGGTAATGGCAGATCTGGCCCTTTTAGAAGACCTCTATGCGGTATACGGTACACATACACGAGCCACGGTGGAAAGCTCTATCGGATTGATTAAGGGCAGATGGCTCTGTCTTGCATCAGTATACATATGTCAAGGATGTATAAATTAAACTTCAGCTGGAGTCCAATTTACCACGGCAACACTGTTGACCGTAGGGATGAGCCGGATACTCGGCTGAAACGAGTATCCGGTACAGATAAAGCACTTTTGCCGAGTACAAGTATTATACGAGTAATGTGAGTCAATATCTGTACTCTGATTGAATAAAACTCCTCATTGACTGTGTCTGTGTTCTGTGATAGGCTAGTCACAGCGCCCCTCCCCTACACTATTCTGTGATAGGCTAGTCACAGCGCCCCTCCCCTACACTATTCTGTGATAGGCTAGTCACAGCGCCCCTCCCCTACACTATTCTGTGATAGGCTAGTCACAGCGCCCCTCCCCTACACTATTCTGTGATAGGCTAGTCACAGCGCACACATACAGATTCCTTCTGTTGTTGTGCTCTGCTCACTCACACACACTCAGAACACGGAGAAGTGAACAGTTCTCCCTCAGTCTCTCAGGTCCGCGGGTCTTTTCCGTTAACATTTAGGGTTTCTTCAAACTTCAGGATTGTTTTTTTACTTCGGTCGAACTAGTACTTAGTAACCAGTAGATTTCATAGCATGCGACTTGCGTCGCGTCTCTGCCTGTCGGAGTTTTTATTTTTTTTTTTTAAACTGCCTGCTGGCTCTAACCAGTTTTTTTGAGTGTCTGAAACTTTCTTGCTGTATTTTATAAAAAAAAAAATAAAAAGCAGTTGCGGTATAAATAAACAATATTACAAATTAAGATACACAAACACATTTCAACCCCCCCCCCCCCAGACACTCACTCACACATACCTGGTGTGGAAATAAAAAAATGAAAAAAGAATTTAAAAAAATTCACACTGATGATAAAAAAATTAAAACTTAAAAAAAGATTTAGAAATATATTATTGAGTATGAAAACTACATACCGGTTAAAGCCCCGCCCATTTCAAGACAACTTAACCCACTTTATGACCCAAATAAGACAAACGTTACTGCAAATTAAACTGAGATGTCAGGGTTTCAATCTCCACCTCTGAAAAGTGCCGCTTCTTAGCGGGATTATGTCTTGCCATGTTGTAAATTGTAGGGACGAGACCTCAAAACCGAGAATATATTGGGGCGTTATATTTAAATTACGATCATGTCCAGCTGCTGCATTTATCAATGTACGACCATTCTTAGGCTCTGATCCGTGTGATATAAATGAATTTCATGAATCCCACATGAAGCTATTCATATATATATATATATATATATATATATATATATATATATATATATATATATATACATATAATAGACACCATATGCTTTAAGCTTGACCTCTGAGTTTGTGCATTACTGCTATTAAATTACATTTTTTATTTTAGTTCTGTGTAACAGCAGCAGTTGCAATTTCAGCTACCAGTATGCTTTCTATGCAGGCTGTGTGCTGTCTTTGTGTATTTTTGATTGCACGTGCTTTAGGCTGGAAATGTTTGTCTTTTGCAAGCCACTGCTGTGATTTGGCTAAAATACTGTCCAGAACGACAAGTGTAGACTACAAGGAGTACTTAACATTTCTTATGTGTGTATTGAATTCATTCTATCTGAACAGAGCTGACAGTGACAATTAAAAGCACCTCTAAATATCTACTTTTTTGCCTTCTTATTTTCACAAGATCCCTGACAGCAGTGGTTTTTCTCCAATCGTGTGCCATTTGGGGCAGCTTTATGATTTCATTTAAAAAGGTATGATAATAATATTGTCTATTATCTTTTATTCTGTGGCAGCTGCGAGAAAACCGACACAGATGGCCCTATGTAGAGGAAACACTGATGTCAGTGTTGATTCTTGAATTACTTAAATCACTTTTACCAAATGTGACTTGAGTTTTTCATTTCCATGTCAGTTCTACCACCTACTGAACGTAAGTCCCTCCAACTTAGAAGCGAAATGTGCTCCTTGGGAAAAGGTTTTTCTTAACATTAATAAAATGTGTGCCTACAAATGTATTAGAATGCAGGAAATGAAGTCTTTGAATCTCAAAATTCAGCATTTGATGCAAAGCCATGTTCGTTCCAATGAGAGTTGCTCAGTGGCACATGAAGTACTAACGGCAGTGTTTCCCCACATAGACTAATTTGTGGCGGTGCACCACGCAACACCGGCCGCTATACATGATATGTTGTACGCTCATTTACAGATGTGATGTTATTACACAAACATTTGCATAAAGCTTAGTGGTTGTGTCAGCAAGGATGCAAATGGAGAAAGACAGCTGAATTCTTTATTGATCTTTTTCCCTCCCTCTATAGAATTTTTACTTCAAAGATAGGCTACCTAAGTAAAAATTATAAAAAGGTAAAATAAATTCCTGTATAGAATTTGTGATTTGGCTAAAGATTTATATTTCTTTTTATCTACCTTGCTGACACAATCACTAAGCTTTATGCAAATGATTGTGTAATGACTTCACAAATACGCAAATGAGTGTATGACGTCACCCCACCGCCAAGTTAATAACGTTGCATCCACGTTATAGGCTTTACAGCATACATCCCTTGGATGTGTTATAAGACAATAAAAATAATGAATTACAGCCCTTATATCCATTATTACAGCTAGCCTGCAGTGCAGGGCGGCTCAGCCGGGCTCAGTCCTGTGGGTCTGCTCCCATTTATGTGTGTGTTAGGGATGTCCCAAACGATTATTATTTTTTTTTTTTTTAAAGCTTAGTCAAGCAAATATTTTTGGTTAGTTGACTAATCTAATGATTCATTTTTCAATTAATCTAACGATACATTTTTCAATTAGCGATTATTATAATAATATAACAATTTGGACAAAACAAATTTCAATAATGTTCAATTCTCAAATTATTAAAATTGTTTAACACTGCACTGTACACGTACAATGAATTTGTAGTGCAAACTGAAGCCAGATTAGGCCTGCAAGATTCGGGGAAAAATATGAATCACAATTTTTTAGCTTAGAATTGATATCACAATATTCTGCCACGATTTCTTTCTCACCAAGTGTAATATTTATTAGGGATGAGCGAGTACAGCATTATCTGTATCTGTTTACCACATGAATTATCTGTATCCATATCTGTACTCGGACTGGGGGGGGGCCTAACCCGGAAGTGGGCAGGATTTAACCCGGAAGTGGGTCGGGTTGTCTTGAAATGGGCGGGGCTTTAACCGGTATGTTATTTTAAGCATGCAATTGTTATGGGTTGATCAGAAATTGTTATATTTATTGCTGATAAGAAAACTATTTCCATGACAGCATCAGCGAGATCAGTGGTGTTGTCATGGTAACAAACAAACTATACCGACCAAAGTAAAAAACAAAGCTGAAGCTTGAAGAAACCCTAAATGTCAACGGAAAAGACCCACGGATAAGTGACTGTGAGAGAGGGAGAGAGCTGCTCACTTCTCCGTGTTCTGAGTGTGTGTGAGTGAGCAGAGCGGCCGGCCGGCCAACAACAGAACTGGGACTAGCCTATCATAGAATAGTGTAGGGGAGGGGCTCTGTGACTGGCGCTGTGACTAGCCAATCAATGAGGAGTTTTATTCAATCCAAGTACAGATATTGACTCGCATTACTCGTATAATACTTGTACTCGTTTCAGCCAAGCATCCGGCTCATCCTTAATATTTATTGCACACATGAACCATGGCCAAACAAAACAAATTGGCAGTACCGAACAGATTTTTTTTGGCACCTATTCCACATTGCGCATCACCACAAGCCTGTAAACAGAGGCTTCAATAAAGAGAAGGGAGAGCATTGCAGAGCTTTAAAACCTATTTCATACAGTCTATGTTTAAAACTCATAGAAGAAAGTAATAGCGTTTGTGATGAAGTCGGCTCGGAAAATTAAATGAGAATCAAAATCATTAAAAAAAATAAAAAACACCAAGTCATTTAAACATTAAAATCGTGAATAGGGTGAATTGAGATTTTATAACTATTTATTGTGCAGGCCTAAGCTAGATGTAGGCTATCAATCCAACAAAATAAAGTCACTTTCGGGAGGAATAAAAAAATAAATTTGAAGTAAACAGAACAAGCCCGATTTAAACCGTGGGCTGTTATAACTGACGTTAAAAAGGACTCGTGAGATATCTGAAACAATCTGGCCTGGTTGCGCAATTATCGAAAACAGTGCTACGGGTGGGGGAGACACAGCACAGTTTAACTCACACTCAAGTCAGTGCAGAACATACTGTATATGGGTGATCTACGGAAAAAGCTGGAAAGGCACAGGAGAGAAGAACTTAGTGTTCTGGTGCGGTTATCCTGACTCAGAGATCATTTTACAAAGTCTACAGACTACCACATTGTTTTTGGAATTGGGAGTGAAATACTCCCACACTTTAGACTGTGAACAAGCCTTTTTCTCAACGTGTTGATGCAAGGAATCTATACTTGCGCTGTTGTTGGAGGCAGCCATGTTATTTTTATACGCATCAACTCAAATTATTTGTGCCAACGCATTTACAATATGTAATTGATTACGTCGACAAATCGTCCCAGCCCTAATGTGCGTTCATTATGCCTAGTTAGATAACTCTGGATTTGGCTATTGGTGTATGTTACAACTTTTAAAACATAACGATTATGGCCAAAATGATAATAACAATTATTTTTGATCAATATTGAAATAACAATTATCACCAAAACTAAAAATAACCAAAACAAATTTTACTGTCACATAGGCTATTTATAACTGCTTTCACATCCATATTGTGCTAAATTCCTCTCACATGTAAGCTCCTTCACTTGTTTTCAACAATAACTGATTAAAAGAGCTAGGGTGAGAGGGGGAGTGCGTTGGACGTATGCTAGGCTACTCACAGAGTGACGGCTGACTTATTTTCCAGGGTTCAGCATGCAGGATGGTGAATGGGTCCAAGGGGTCAAATGGCAGGTCAGCAGAGTTACACGCGTCGTGTGTATGAAATGTCTGTATAGTCATTCGGCTGCATTTTTATGAACTATGATATTCTGGCCATTGGTCACATCTCTCACCCAGGTCCAGCAGGCTCCGTCTCACACGCTATTACTGAAGTTAGTTGCATTCAATAACTTCTGTGTTTTTTCGCTGTGGCGGCCGCAATAGCAGTTACTAGCGGAAACACTGGTACAAATACAGGTTTGCCTCTCATGCTTAACCATATACATCTGTGTTATTAACAATTAACATGTTACACCTGATTGGACATGTTCGTCCAATCAGGTGCTGCCATTGCGGTTGTAGGAGGGTGTACTTTTCTTTGCTCGTCAGTGGTCATTGAAGAGAAACTGGTGACAAGCCCATTTGCCTGCAAAGCTGGGAAGCCGGGCAATCCCATCTGTAAAAACACGTATATGGACATGTACTGTCAGATTGTCCACGCCCCCCAACCTGCCCACCACACTAACACATAACGTTTAGGGAATGTTAGTTTATGGTTCTCTAAAGGTTAGTTTGAACCAAACCAAAAATAACATTTAGGGAATGTTCCCTCCGGGTTATAACGTTCCCTAAACGTTAAGAGAACCAACCAATTGTAACGTTCTCCTGCGGCTGCGCTGTACCTCCACACAACGTTACCATTTGGTTGTTTTTGGTTGTTCTGAGTTTTTGAAGTAGCATAAAAAGGTTTGCATTCACTTGATTTAGATTCACTCAAAAATCATTGGACTTCTAAAATCTAAATAAGATAAACAGCATCGCAAGATAATCTATTTATTTCAAGACTAATATAAATTTAGCTTAAAACTACTTTTGTGATTGACCTCGGTTTTTTAACTGTATTAATGAAAATACTACCGTTGAGTGTTAAATATGTTAAAATACTGTACTTTATCATTACAATATACATCTTGCACACTACATTTGCATTAGGTGTCTATATTGCCAATAAAATTGATTTTGATTATTGTATGCATACATATACACACATATATACACACACACACACACACACACACACATATATATATATATATATATATAGTAATTTTTTATATTGCATATTAAGGTTTTAAATCCAATCAAGTTTGCCTCTTCATTAATGTCTGCTAAGATTAAAGTAATAATACAATTGGTATCATGGCTGTTAAAGTTTTTTAAAGTTAAGAGGAATGTAAAAAAGAACGTTCGGGTAAGGTTCTCTAAAGGTTGCAACGTTGGGATAACGTTAGGGGAACATTCGACGTAACCAAAAACTAACATTCCCAGAAAGTTAAGAAAACTTTCCAATCAACCAAAACACAACAAACACACAACCAAATCTAACCTTAAGGGAACGTTCCCGCAACCAAAAACAAACGTTCCCAGGACGTTCTGGGAACCAAAAATTGTTAGCTGGGCACTCGCCTCTCATTTAATACGAAGCACGAAAATCGCTCCCCATCTGCTAAAATTAGCTAGTCGTAATTATATAGCCTCATTTAAAGCCTAAGTTGCAGGTTTAATTTTGCAACAAATTTGTGCATTTTGCACAAAATAAATAGAACATATGTTAAATTACCCTCTGTTCATTGTTGTTTAACCAAACTTTAATGTTTTCTGAAAATACATGTCTTTCCAATTAACCCACATCCTAGTAACACTATAATTCAATATTTATTACTGTGTACCCCGCACAGTAATACGGGTCACCTCTTTCCTACACTACATCTAAAGTAAAGCTATATTGTCATTGAGTTGCGCAGTACTAGTACTACTGTAGCAGTGGTAATAGTGGATTGGTGTTTGTATAATTTCTAACACTGCTATTATGAGGTATCACCATATCTTACTCTGTTTTCTTTAGATTATGATATCAAGGGGAATGGCTATAATGGCCCATAATGATTGTCTTGATACTGTCATAAGACGTTTATTTTGTATAGCCTGTCTATATGCAGTGAACTGGTGTTGTCTAGGGATAAGGAGCCTTTCATATGACTCAGTCTAAAAGGAATGGCAAAGTTAATATAAACAATTAAAATATGGTGCGTGCTGGTTGCGGAGGACAATGATCCTGTCTGAAATGTCACAAACGGATTTAGGCATTGTCAGATCAGCTGATCGCGGGGGGAGCTGCTTGACCGGCGGCTCTAACGCACTA
This sequence comes from Percina caprodes, assembly GCA_013375575.1. Classification (NCBI taxonomy): domain Eukaryota; kingdom Metazoa; phylum Chordata; class Actinopteri; order Perciformes; family Percidae; genus Percina; species Percina caprodes. Next base: position 312,221 of record JABXJD010000248.1, read on the forward strand.
ATTCCCCTACAGCACCCGCTCTCCACCGCAGCTTTGCCACCACACGCACAAGCACCTGCCAAACAGCAACACGTTTTCACCGGAGGAAGAGGTAAACGCTTAGAAATAACACTAGGGGGGACGCCTTCAATCCCTATATCTTTAAAAGTGTACCAGTACTTATCTGAACAACATGATCACTGTCACTAGATAGAAAGAAAACGTTGACGTTTAAAGTCATTGTATGCACTGCTGCGTTGCTAAATGAAGGAGATGGCAATCCCTCATTTGCCCTCTCACATCTGGCAGGTTCGTAATTATACGGCTGCTGGCCTTTCCACCTCTTCCACATCCCAGTCAGACTCCGTAGTTCTAGTGCTCGGCTGAGACTTGGCTCCCCATTGTGACGTCATCGCCGAATTGACTTAATAAACGCGTGAATACCAAAAATGACCAAAAACTGACATTTAACACTATTTGGAGACATTTTTATAAATGATATACATATCTTGAGTGCTTTTAGTACCCAATAATCAACAGTGGTGGTTAACCTGCAACATAGGCTTTAAATCCCAAATACAGGCCTATGTGACGTTACCTGATAAATCCAGTCATGTTGGGAACTCAAACAGAAAGAATCAGTCTCTTGTTCATTGATTTGCACTGCGTGTCGCTCGGGTAGGGAACAATTCAAAACATTTAAACTCTTGGCTCTACTAAATGAATTACGAAAATTTGGCATTTAATGCTCCCATACAGCAGACCAAGACTGGCTTACAGCTGGATTCGGCACCTCATCCAAGCTAACAATGGTTTCACTATGGCGCAATTAATCAACTTTATTTGAGGGGTTTTTTTTTTCCTAAACAAGCCATTTTGACTTAAATTTGTGAGGCTAAAATGGACTCAACAATACATAACGTGACATGCCCCGAACTGTGACTAGCGGACCAAACGCTTCTAATAGCCTTACTTTAGAAATTTAGCAGAGGAATAGCTAGTTTTAAAGACACACAAACCGTTTGGTATAATTATTATAAGCCTACCAAGAGACTGTGGTAATAGCATGTCATGTAACGTTAGCCACAACCAGAGAGCTAGCTAATTCTGACACTGATGTTTTAGCCTTAGCACGCTAATTAACGTTAGCTATTTAATGGTAGCGTTACCGTTACACAAAAGCACATGACGCATTTTACCCACAAAACAAAACCTGTTTACCAAACAATTAAACTAGCTTCTAAGCAAATGTATCTCATGTAAGAACATCTGTTCACTTGTCTCATGGTGCGCTCCCGGATGCCTCAGGATGGCTCCGTGGCAACTGTGCTAAAATAACCATAACCTGGTTAGCTAGCAAACGTTAACGTTACGTTAGCTAGCCGTAACACAACAGCAAGCATAGTTTTTTGTTCATTAATTGGCAAACCCAGAAGGTCGTCACACAAAACGTACCGCAACTTTGAAGATGTTTCCCTATCAGAGTAAATATTCCGTCTGCTGCACTTGATGCCTTTTTTCTTTTTTCTTTCTTCTCCCCGTTTTCCAGTTTGCGTCGTTACGTCTCTTAATCCTAACAAAGATGGTTACCGGAAGTGAAATTTAATCTTGCTGATTTGTACAACGTGAAGTTTAAACGTTATAAATTTGTATGCTGTTTTTCATTATTTACAGTACCAGCAAGGATGTTGGAATAATTTTCTAGGAGGGGGTGCCGTAAAAATCCAAATTTGGTGGCCTCTGGCACATTCAAATGACACTATTCCATCATATGCACTAATCTTAATCATTGCATATTTTAATGAGTTATACCTGATAGTCAATGTAGTGAATTGTTGTAAAGAAGATTTAAGCTTTGTGTGTTTTAGTCCACAGAGTATTTAAATAGCTATGGTGTTTTCTGACATTTCACAAAGTAGCTTGTCTAATGAGGATGTTTCCTGTCAATCAATGCAATTCTTAAAGTGTTTTGACATCAATTATTTTGCTAATCAAAACACTGAAGACCATTCTCAGCTCTTTGCTCGGCAGGACACAGGCTGGTTGGAAAAGGGAATTGTCCCACTGGGGGATCTGTATCTCAGTGGCATATTGAAATCCTTTGAGGAAGTGGTACAGCAATTTGGAATCCTTATGTCTAAATATTTTTTTAAATATTTGTAATATCGCCATCTGTTAGTGGGGATTTTTGGATCCAGTTCGTCAGCCCCGAAGGCACCAGAATGTGTTGGAAGGTGTTGTTGAATTATGGAAAAGGTCATAAAGCTTCTGGGTATTATTCTATTCTATTTTCTACTTCCTGCTTCTGACGAGTGCAGACGTGCTTTCCTACTCTCCCCTCTTATCTTGGCTTGCTTCTATTTTTTTGTCCATTTTTGTCTACTTTGTCGTGTGGAGACTTTTCCTTTTCTTCTATCCACACTGCCTGCTGTTTTCTGGGAAAACATTTGAAATGGAATTGGTCAACTGGTCACTCAGCGCTATTGACAAGATTTTCTCACTCAGGCATGCTTCACCGGGGGAGCCGTCCTGCCCGGATGGGACATACGCGATAGGCTATGCTTGCGATTAGTGGGAGAATTGGCAAGCGGTCTGCTTGGATGTTCTCACCGTGGAAGATATAGAAGATTTGTGGATAATTGGAATTCTGTTGGGAGGCTTTCTGGTCATGGGGCTTGGAATCTCCCTAACCTATCGAAAAATTAGTAAGACAGCAGCCAGCAAATTTACCCATAAGCTGTCTGGGGAACTTAAGGAGTGCTTGATTGGGGTCAACGAGAAGCTGAAGGTTTTACATCAGAGGGCTGACCAGAACGGTGAACTGTTTTGATCCGTCTCAGACGGTTCTGTGGCAGCACAGAGGAGGATTGATAACATCGGGGGTCAGTCGGTGGAGTTACTCCGATTAACCACCGGACTGGCAATGAAGGTAGAAGAACTGTCGAAACCACTTCATGATCTGGACGCACGTATGTTGCTGAGGATGAGAGAGATTGATGGACATTGATACGGACAAATGCCACCGAATCAACCTAAATTAGCTGATCGATCGATCTGTGCTTATGCAAAACCCGGGGGATCTAGCCCGGGCAGCCCGAAAAAAGACATGGGAAAGGGATCTGAGTATTTCACTGGATGATGAGGAGTGGGACAGAATCCGTAGGAATATTTAAACTGTCACACAATTATAGGGTGCGCCTCATTCACTTCAAAATTATTACTCATGAGTGAGCCACAGAGAAGTTCAGTCCATTCAATGAAGATTTATTTAACAAAGGTGGTGAAGCAAATTATAATGGATAACAGAACAAAATCTTCTTTATGTAAGTGAAGAAGATTTGGGAGATTTTGATTTACACAGAAGCATTTAATGAACACTCAAGGAGACAATTAAGCAGTCAGTACAGTTTAACCGCAAATGTTTTTTTTTGGTGCAGTGCAATCCCAACTCTTTGAAGTTCCTGTCTTCCTGAAGGTGTATTTAAACTTATGCTGGGGGCGTTACATTTAGCTGAACCTTTAAGGTGAACAAAGATATTGCAAGCGGCTAAACACGCTGCTAAAGCTTAGTTCAGCCTATCTCTCTCTCTGGTCATTATGCTAAAATGTGGTTGGCCCACCGACCTCCAAAAGGAGACTGTCCTGAAACAAAACATTCCCTTATAATGCAGTCGTCTGCACTCTTTGTCGGTAGAGCGATACACATAATTATACATGAACAGGTTTGGTTATCAAAGACTGGCAATATATTCTCGTCCCCTGACCAGTGACCTTTGAATGACCTAATGTTGTCTAAGCTTTCCTATTGTCTCATCATACCACAACATGGTGTTTCGGGAAATTCCACCACACCATTGAACAAACATAAACGTAAGTATCAGAACATAATACATCACAATTTTGATAGGTCTCATTTTTTCCTATTTTAAGTTAATTGTTTGATTCTTGTATTAAAGCTGTATTCATTTAATATTATTTGGTTGCAATGGAGTGGAATGAATTAAAAAATTGTCTCACCATATAAAGGTATTGTGTGGAATGCAATCATTATGCTATTTACACATCCGATAGTTGCAGACCCATATTAACATTCATTAAGAGTCACGGATCTGGCTACTTGACAAATCTAAGTCAAATCACTCTCTTTTTAACTTTGTTTTGATCTCTTTCAAGCCCCAAAGAAAATATCTGGCCCCTCAGCTAGTTGTTAACCTTGTCTTTTTGCCTGCTAATTGGTGCTAGGCAAGTAGTATACAGTGGGTTCAGAGATTTTTTGCTGAAAACATCTGCTTTCTGCTGCTAAAAACAAGGTTGATGATGGCAGTCTGTGGGCCAGAAAACCAAAATAATAAGCTAAACGAGGCAAACAAGCTCTATAGAACTGAGGTAAACTGCTGAGTCGGGTGGTAATTGTCTGTGGGTTAATCAGGGATCCTTTTCAAATAACAATGTGATATATTGTAAAATACTCTATTATTATTATTATTATTATTATTATTATTATTATTATCCATCCATCCATCTTCATCCGCTTATCTGTTTCGGGTTGCGGGGGAAGCAGCTCCAGCAGGGGACCCCAAATATATATATATATATATATATATATATATATATATATATATATATATATATATATATATATATAGATAGATAGATAGATAGATAGATAGATAGATAGATAGATAGATGGATAGATGGATAGATAGATTCTCTACACCTAGTCCTGGGTCTTCCCCGAGGCCTCCTCCCAGCTGGACGTGCCTGAAACACCTCCTAGAGAGGCGCCCAGGAGGCATCCTTACCAGATGCCCGAACCACTTCAACTGGCTCCTTTCGACGCAAAGGAGCAGCAGCTCTACTCTGAGCTCCTCTCGGTTGACTGAGCTTCTCACCCTATCTCTAAGGGAGATGCCAGCCACCTTCCTGAGAAAACCCATTTCAGTCGCTTGTACCCTAAATCTCATTCTTTCGGTCATGACCCAACCTTCATGACCATAGGTAAGGGTAGGAACGAAAATTGACCGGTAGGTCGAGAGCTTTGCCCTCTGGCTCAGCTCCCTTTTTGTCACAACGGTGCGATAAATGGAATGTAATACCACACCAGCTACTCCGGTCATACGCCTTCTCCAGAGCCACAAAACACATGTAGACTGGTTGGGCATACTCCCAGTCTCCCTCCAAGATCCTTGCGAGAGTGAAGATCTGATCCGTTGTTCCATGACCAGGACGGAATCCACATGTTCCTCTTCAATCCAAGGTTCGACTATTGGCCGAACCCTCCTTTCCAGCATCTTGGAGTAGACTTTACCAGGGAGGCTGAGAAGTGTGATACCCCTGCACACACCCGCTGGTCCCCTTTTTTGAAGAGGGGAACCACCACCCCGGTCTGCCACTCCTTAGGCACTGTCCCAGACTTCCACGCAATGTTAAAGAGCCGTGTCAACCAAAACAACCCCTCCACACCCAGAGCTTTCAGCATTTCTAGACGGATCTCATCAATCCCTGGGGCTTTGGGGGCACTGTGGAGTTGTTTGACTACCTCAGCTACTTCCACCAGGGAAATTGACGACAATCCCCCATCATCCTCCAGCTCTGCCTCTACCACATAGGACGTGTCATCTGGATTTAGGAGTTGACCTCAACTCCCCAGTTGAGGTCAACAAGGTCCCATCCTTACTGTACACAGCTTGGATGATTCCTCGCTTCCCCCTCCTGAGGTGGCGAACGGTTTTCCAGAAGCACCTTTGTGCCGACCGAAAGTCCTTCTCCATGTCTTCTCTGAACTTCTCCCACACCCGCTGCTTTGCCTCTGTCACGGCAGAGGCTGCAGCCCTTCGGGCCCGTCTGTACCTTGCTGGGGCTTCCCTGAGACCACTTTGCCATGGGAGACACTACCAGGAGCACAAAGCTCCAGACAACACAGCCCTCAGGTTCATAGGGACACACAAACCTCTTCACCACGATAAGGTGATGGTTCCCGGAGATTATTATTATTATTATTATTATTATTTTGAGGTTTTTAAATCATTCTGTAGCTTCCCAGAAGTGTTTTAGCATTCAAATACTGTTTTCCCAAGCCCTACTAAAAGCTTTTTCCCATATGACTTTACGTAAGTTTCTGTATGAATACAATGTTTCACATTACAATACAGTACAGTATATTATAGCACAAAGGATTTGAATACAAGCAAAACTTTTATTTTAGCCACCTTAAGACGGACCAGCTAAAAAAAGTTTGCACTATATTTAAAATATATGTACCACTTTGCCTTGCCGTCAGACAGCCATTTCCAAGTCTACCAGACTCCATGCTTTGAATATCTTTAATTGGTATCTGTCGCATGTGGGTGTTTATCTGCATGCTATACATAATGTCAATATAGTATATAGTGTACTTTCCGTTAGGCAGAATAATGACTTGATTAGGCATCCACCCACATATAAATCGAATAAAAGGCACACTTGCATACACTCATTAAAGCCAGACTGGTGTAATGTGAGCCAGACATTTAAGGATGTGTCATAGAGATAATTGCCTTAAATAAAATGTACTTTGGCACAAACATGCCACAGTTGTGCACAACATTATTTTGATAGTTATTTAGCGGACTCTGGAGTTTGTTCCCGCAATGCAACAGTGTGATTATTTCTGAGATGCCATTACTGTGTATGTCAGGCATTAGAGGATGACTCTTCAGTTGCATGTTTTGTATAGCATGCAGATTATTAAGTGGGTATATGGAAATCATGGAGCTTTCTTTGTGAGTATACTATGTATACCTGCGTATCACGTAGACTACATCACTGCTCACAGGTATGTAGTTATTGCCATATTCACCCAGCCATAAGCACCAATAAATGACAATTCAAGCCCAGTGTCATGTTTTGTTACTGTCTATTCCATCACTCGCTGGCCACGATGCTCAATAAGCAGTCTAGAGAATTTCTCAGCTGTCAATCAATAACACCTGTCTCTATAAAATGCCAAATACACACACACACACACACACACACACACACACACACACACACACGTATGTTATGTTTCCTTTTTTATTTTGAAGTCGGGTTTTTGTCTCGTCCTGTCTTTAGTTTTACTTCCTGTCTCTTCCCGCTCTTGTGATTACCTGATGTGTTCCACCTGCTTCCCTGCCCTCTCATTACCTTGTGTATTTAATGTCTGTGCTTCCCTTGTCTCTGGTCAGATCCTTTTGTCCTGTCAACAAGTCCTGTCAGCTTGTTCCTGTCATGTTCCAGCTCTTCCCCCAGCTTTTCCCCCAGCTCTTCCCTGTGAGTTTCCCACTGTGCAGTTACCCTGTTTTTGTTTCCTTTTCCAATGACCTGTTTTAGGACTCTTTGATCTTGGACTTAATGGTATTTTTTGTAATGGTATTTTGTCTAATAAATCCTTGTTTACCTGCTCCCGCCTGCCTCCCTGATCTCTGCTTTTAGGTCCTCATTCCTGCCTGAGTGTCACAGTGCGGGTTTTATGCTATTACATTGCTTAAACATACATATTTCTGGCCGTTAAATTGTATTCTAAACTACATAAATCTTGTTTTTAAGCTTTTAGTTAGTGGGGGTTTTATGACTCTACTCTGCAGCATATTTCAGAAAATCTAATTATTTTGCAAAATGGCTTTGACATTCATGACTGGCATGAGAACACTGTATGTACAATTCAAAATCCTGGTATAAATGGTACTCTTCTCTGGACTATGTTCAGAGTGTTATCTACTTGGCACAGGGAGGCTTACAGGAAATATTTCTCTTAAACATTTCAGATGACTTGTCTCAAATGTCAGACATGATATGATAAATATCAAACAAGGGTTTCCTCTTTGTAGTTGCACTCAAACATGTACCTAAATATTACGGAGTGATGTCTATCAAAAATACACATGCATGACCACAGAATGCTGCTACAAATGCCTGCAGGACATGTTCCCTTCATGTCATAACCTTTTTTTCAGGCAATGTAGAATAATTGAAAATGAAATATAACATTCAGTGTTATATGCACAAAAGAAACCACACAAAACATATCCAAATGTGTTGGTTGCACGCTTTAAGAGTAGACAAGACTTTTAAGTCTCTAAAAGAGAGAGGAAAAAGATAATATAGGTCTTATCCAGAGTCATTTGTCTGCTGGTCTTGTTCCTGGTTTTCACAGTGGACTAAAACATATTACAGTAAGGTGCAATATGTTATATATTTACTGTATTAAATCCAAAAATGACCACAATGTCATTGGATATTAAACTGACATGCTTAGCTGAAATGGAATAGCCAACCTAAAAAAATACAGCATGTTTCTAACCGTTAACCAAAGACGTAACAAACTCCGGGTAAATATTGGAGATGAATTTGAAAGATGGAGACAGCTTAGAGCCCAAAAGGACGCAGAGTTGGTTAAATTCCTCCTGAAGCATTAGCTTCAGGCAAATTTTTTACAGCTACTAGGGACAGAACTTTTCAGTCATTTCAACATTTGTGTACTCAAGTTGAATTTTTCAGCGGCCGTAGCCATCAAACGGTGAGTAATTTTAAGCCAAGAAAGATGGCTGTAAATCGGTAGAGATGGCCGTGAGTTTGGGCTGTTTTTAGTGGTTATTTCCCTAATTTCAAGTCGAGGAAGTGTCTGTCAGTGGGGTAGAGGGGACGCCAAGATAGTGGTGTAGGAGAGGTAGGTTGGTTTTAGCAGCTGTTGCTGCAATTTTAAGCCAAGATAGGGTGGTTATCAGTCAGGTACAGCATCTAACGTTAACTACTCCGATGTGCTGTGGAGTAATGTCTGGCTTTGTAAGACTAGTGTCTAACCTGGCAACCTCCGTGAACTTCGAGTCTGTGACGACTCAGTCCAGTATTTTGAATTTGGACTGCAGTAATTATTTTAAACGCTAGCTGTCAGTATTAAATATTGGACCTTTAAAAAAAAAAAAACTGTAAAAAGCTTTGAAATCCTAAGAAAGAATCTTTGATATAAAAACCTAAACAAGGATTAAATGTTGAGACTGTGATAAGAAATAAATGCCTCTTTCTCTTTGCTATGCAGGATGCTCTCCTCCTGTTAGTCACATGGAGCCTTTCATCCACACTGATGAGAGGCCAACCACTGAAATCAGTCACTGTTAGGGCTTCAAAGCAGAGGGGACTAACTGTGGGATGATGCCAGGAAACTAAGGTCAGCTGCCTCATTCATATAAGGGAGTTATGGTTAAATTTCTTTTTTGTAATGATGTGAGCAGAAACCCACAATCAGCAGTTACAGTATTCATAACAACTTGTTTTTTTTAATCTTTTCTGTATTTCTAAGAAGACAAAAAATCAAATCAATATATATATATATATATATATATATATATATATATATATATATATAAACTATAACTGAAAGTTAAAAAACTATATAAAGATATAGTTAGTTCACGCTTCAAAGTATCAATCTTCTCATCCAACTCCCTGCAAAAAGTGAATAAGCATGTTTCACAAAATGTTGAACTTTTAACAGAATGCCATAAACCATGTCTGTTAAAGTAATATACATTCTTTTTTGTGATCAATTTGTTTTTATTGATTTTATTATTATATAGTGGTTGGGTTGCAAGTTGGAAGATCACAAATAAAGTAGATGAATATAATCACAAATAGCCATGGATTAATCGGCACAAAATTGGCAAGCAACCACAAACGACAAAAATAGAAGAAATAACAGTATTTGTTTTGCCCCCCCCTCACATATCTCTCCTTTTGGCTCCCTCCAACCCCACCGACCCTATGGACATGGAGATTGTAAAGTCGGAAAATAACTCCATTTTGTACATGCACACAAACTTTGTTGGATAGAGTTCACATGAAGTTCAAATATTGAAGCTTATGCAGCAAAGTTCTTCATGTGAATAAAGCATAGGCATCCATGGAAAGGGATTTTAAAACTATAATCTAAACTAATTTAATTTGGGTGTAAATTGAATGACAAACATTTTGTTTAACCAAAATGGTACCTGGAAGGAGTCCCAGATTGCAGACATCAGCAAAAATTGAACAAAAATTGATGCATCTTGTAATTATTTGTAATAAAAAGTGTTGTTTCCATTACTTCACTACTGTATAGCTCAGAAAGGACATGACACTTTCACATCAACCCAGCACATCCTGTCCTGCTTCTTGTGCCAAAGTGACAAACACACACACACACACACACACACACACACACACACACACACACACAGCTCAGTTCAAGACAAGATTGATGTTGCACTGATTACGGTGGATCAATACAAATAAAACAAGGATCATTTAAATCATCTTTAATCTTATTGTTTTTGTTTTGTTTCTGTCTGTGATGTAATTGTGTGTTTGTGTGTGTTTGTATGCCTACGTGACAGCACGTGTGGCTACACATTGTATGTGTATGTGTGCTGACATATATAAGTGTGTATCTGTTTGTGCAGTTGAGTGTTAGTCATCTGTTTCTCTATTTTAGGCTTGAGTTTGTTTCTCTTTGTGTGCTGTGATTTGGTGTGTGTGTGTGTTTGTGTTTGCCTCAGCATATGTGCACATGTACGTGCATGTCTGTGTGTCAAAATGAACTTTGTGACCTTTCCATGATGGCCCAGCTAAATAAAGACACAGCCGTCTTTCTCCCCTCTTCAAATTGGGCAACCTTGGTTGTAAGTAGCACACAACTGCACAAGTAATCTATTTTATTGTGTGTTTATCCACTAACGCACCAGCTGCATATTGTTATGGCCGTTTCACAGCCTGTGTGCATACTTTTCAATCATATGATTCAGTTCTGATTTGGATTCGATTAAGAAACATAGCACTAATAGAGTTATTACAGCAGAGCCTGATGCTGCCTATGATAATACTGTGACAATTTGGCATCTTGATTCTTTTCTTTCCCAACACCAGGAGGCACAATAATTTATATCCATAAAAAACATGAAAGTAATTGTGTCCACAGGGATAGCAGAAATGAGGCTCATTCTCTACTCAATGGTGCGGCCATACAAGAAGATACTTCCAGAAATCATCACACTTCCAGCTAGAAAAATGCAAAACTTTTATTTATTTTATTTTATATCTTTTGTGTGTTAATTAGTAAACATTTTTTGTGTTTTCAAATCCAGTTTAATCAAACTCACACACTCACACAACGACATACCTCTGTGCTTCTGTACTTGTGAAGGCACAATGCTTTCTCTAACACATTAAATTAGCTCAACCAAACACCACTGCAATAAAAACAGTAATGTATGCAGCCATATGTCACTGGGATAGTCTGTCATACTTTATAATAAAAGAATTTGGTAAGTGTTAATAATAATAGAAACATAACTATATATATCTAACACACACACACACACACACATACACAGTGTGTTAAATAGCCAGCTTCCCAAAGTGATTTTAATCATAATTGCCTGTGCCCCCTAAAAATGAGGTTTTTATCACAGAGTTCACAAAGCAAAAGTGCATTTGAATGCCTCGACCTTTAAAAGGAAGAGAGCCTCTATGTGTTCTGTCTCTCATTTTTCATCCTGCCTCTTGGATGTTTTCAACAGCCAAATTACTAGTGATCTGTCTAACGTGCAGGTGATTGGAAATGGAATGCTTTGTGCCGGACCACCTTCCAAACACATAGGCCTACATATTCATACCGTGCATTTGCAACATCTATTGTCTCTGTCTATTCCTACATTTGTTGTATGTGCATCTCTAGGGTCTTTGTATACAAGCTTGCATGTGCATTTCTTTTCTCTCATGACTTCTATCAAATGCGAATAAGAGGCTAATGAGTAAATTGTGTTTCATGTTAGTCAGACTCCACTTCCACCAATCAAGCCTGTTTTATATTCCAGCTGAGGCTAGAGAATAAGCAGCTTAGGGACACTGTGTTTGTTTGAATATGCAACACTGTAAACACACCTTGGAGCTCCCTACACTTGTAGCTCAAACCACATATGGAAATTAAACTGAAGACGTAAAGGTGGCACATCACTTTGGTGGTGTATCTTCTTCTAGTGGAAATATGTGTGTGAGGAAAAGCAGGACAGAGATGCTTGATTCAGTGCTGAGAAATCCCAACTGCTCATCAGCATAAATCAATTACAATTCACTGTAGGCCCGCTGACCTCAAATATAACAAGCTGTTACTACAAGTGTGTGTGTGTGTGTGCGTGTGTGTGTGTGTGTACATGAATACAGACACTTGATGCAGAATGACATATTTAATATGTGAGTGTGTGCACATGTGATATTTGGCAACGTGCTCCAATTCCTTATAGACTTTCTCTGTTTGTTGGCAGCAAGCGACGTCCCTAAGGAGACCTAGTTCTCATGTCCTACTGTGATAGGAGATTTTCCAATGACATCTTGAACTGCCATCAGCCCACAGTAAAATGGACTATTTCCTGACATGTTAGGGCTGTTTAATGATGGCTGAAAATTATTTTAGATTTCTCTTTAGTTTAACATATATACTACAAAACATTTTATGAAAACTCTCTTATTTGTAAAGCAATGTATTGGTAATTTTCTTTCGGGAAATCATATTTTCTTCTTATTTTTTTAATCTTTGCCCTCATCGCTGATGTTGTATCATGTGAAAATACAATAAACAAATCGGGGAAGGACTCATGCTTTTTCAAGTAGCTTTATTTCCAAACTGTAGAGGGAAGATGACAGATGGCAGTTTGTAAGGCTTGTAAAGCTCAGACCATGCAGTTTGGCCCAAACGCAGTAGGAGAAGAGACAGTACAGGCGGTTTCAGGGGAGAGGTGATCAAGAGACAGATTACTACATCCGTCACCTTTTAGCCATAATTCATACTTTTTAAATTAGACAAAGCCACAGTCTCACCACATAAACCCATAGTTTGGTTATTTGAGCATTATTTGTTGGAAACAGCGTCTGTGGCTAGTTTTGTTGAATATTGCATTGCTATAGCTATTTCTGGAGAGGAAATAACCCTTTCAGATGATGCCAACAGATATTTAAGAGCACAAAGCTCTTACTCAACACTCAATACAACCATTTTGTTTGAGCAGTTATTTGAATCTCTAAACATCTCTGTGTGGTATGGATTGTAGCCTGCAAAAAGCCTGCAAATCATCCAACTGAAACAAGTTATGGGTGCTAATGACATTTTCATGTTCGATTACTTTTCAGGAAAAGTTTGACAACAGTGCTGAAGAGAGATTTTCCTGCGGCAGAATGCTTAAAAAATGTACATCCATGAATGTGCTTGTATTTTGGATTGAACATTTTGCTGTACGATAACTTGATGAAACAATGACATATGTTACATTGTAGATTCTGCATTATGCACATAACTCAAAGTTTATGTTCCTTCAATTCAACACAAAAACATCCCAAACTCAAATATAGCTCAATCTCCACAAAGCAAGAGCTTGACGGCACAAATCAATTCAGCTCTTATTAAAGATATTAAAAATCTGTACAGTGATCTCGCTCTTTGATATCAGTTCCACGTTGCTTGATTTTCAGGATAAAAGCATAGTAGCCTAACTGAACAATAAATAGGTAACAGACAGAAAACACAAAATAGTTTGAAATAAATAATTACAGTGTTTTCAATCTTTATCTCCCGTCACATACACCAAATATAAAGAATTACTTCATTAAAGCAACACAGAGCCAGATATCACTGAGTCAAGCTGGTGTCCTATAAGGCTCGTTGGTCCCTCGAGGGTGTTCACTAAATAGCCATGTACTGATAAACACTGACTTTCAGGTCAATAAGACTCAACTCAATGTAGCAATATACTACTGATCCGTCCATCAAGTAGAAACATTCACAAAGTGATGCCTCCACCAATAAATCTGGTCTCTATTCTTATCAATATTACAGTAGATGTGCAGTACATAGCAGCCAAAGGAGGCACTGACACACTTTACAGAAAAGCATTAAAGTCAACTTACGCGCGCACACACACACACACACACACACACACACACACACACACACACACACACACACACACACACACACACACACACACACACAGGTCAGCAGTATTAGACAATTAGTAAATTGAAGTGTTGCTGCTGACAGCCCTTGTCCCATTGAGTCAATAAGCCTGTGTGCTGTTTCACTGGGCTGGCTGTTCACATTTAAAGACACATTTTCTGTTCTTTTTTTATCGAGGAAGCTGACAGAGCCTCAGTCTCATGGTGAGAATTACCATTCATGCTCTTGTCTCTCAGCTATAAACCAAATGTGCCATGTTGAGGTCCACTGCAGGTGACAACATGCCAGAGGCGTTGGTAAAGAGTGACTCAAACAAATGGTTCTCAGAATAACCCATGGAGAAGTAATTAGGGATAACAATACAAATCCATAATTGCATTGTTTATGTGTCCTTTACAGTCAATGTAAATGTCATCAGGGTTGTGGAAAATAACGTTGAATAATAAAAAATAAAAAATGTCTTCAGTGGTTGCACCTCCCATTAGATACTGTGAATAACATTTGAAACAATTTCAAGAGGCTAAAACCAGTTTTGATTGTTCCTCAAATGTCATGGCCACGTTAATTAAAAGGATTGCTCAATCCAGTCCATTGGTGTGAAAGTCCAGGTTAAATAGTATGAAACAGCAAAGATAAGAAAATGAGGATGATCACATTGTCCCATTTTCACATCTCAAAAACATTTTGTTGTTTTCTTTTAAATCAAAAATCCCCCAAACTTAAACATATTCTGTATTTCATAAAAGGTGAAAGCCATGAGTTTCATAACAAACAACCTGATTGTCCATTATGACCCACACCAAGCCACAAGCAAGGTGTCTGATGTGCAGGCTTTCCTAATAAAAGCCCTCATGTTCAATTTTAAAGGTTTCCCTTGTCTGTGCCATCACATCTGAAATCGTCAGAAACCTTCTTTTGTTGTTGTTGTTGTTGTTGTTGTTGTTGTTGTTGCTGTTGCTGTTGCTGTTGCTGCTGCTGCTGCGGGTTTTAGATAAAAATCGGGAACACATGTTTGCCCTGCAGCTGAGCAAATTAGGACTGCAGATGTAAGACATCACCACTAAGCTTGTGTGCTCCTTGTGCTCTGTATCGATAAATAAATGGCCATAGGCTAACAGAAACCTAAGGTCACTTTTCTTATTAATTTTTCCCCATTAATCCTATCGAATTTAATAACTACAAAATATTATATATTTTACATTAAACTGTCTGTATTCTTATTTAGGAGTTCATTCTCAACTATTCTTCTGCTTCCCTCTGTCAGGTTTATAAAGAGTGTATAGCCTACATTTCTTCATTGATTCTGCACCCTCTGTGCCCCAGCATTATCCATAATTTAATGTGATTCTGAGATAAAAAATTTTAATCAAAATTGTATCAGCAATACTGAAGTGTAAAGCAGTCAAGCATTACACTGTTTTCATCCTACACCATGTTAAAAATGTATGCGTGTATTTGCTGAAAGCTGCGATTTCACAGTCCAAGTTGCCTGTTTGGCACACTGTGGCTGTAAAAGAGTGTCTCTCAGTTCAACATTTTTTAAGACAGCCCTTTGAGTGTTTGGAAATGGAAATGATTGATTTTTGTATGCTTTTTAATCCATGTCCTATACAGGGGATATATATGCTAAAAGAAAGTACCCTTGGTGCTACTACACACTATCTTTTTGAAGGCCTTTCTGAAGTCTTTGTTGAAAATGGTGTAGATGACTGGGTTGAGTGAGGAGTTGCAATAACCGATCCAAAAGAAAAACGTAAAGAGTGGACCAGGGATGGCGCATGTCTCCGGACACACTGCCTGCAGAGAGTAGGAGAAGAAGAACGGGAACCAGCACACCACAAAGACACCGATTACCACCGCCAGAACAAATGTGAAACGCTTCTCTCTGTTAACCATTGCTTTACGCCTCGCTGCTCCAGGGTTGTTCTCTGTTTTTGACCTCCTCCCTGGCACCAGCCGAGCCCCCTTCGAAGTGGCGATCATATCCCGGTAACGCTTGATTGAGGCCGGGGAGTGGACCCCCCCTCCTGCAGGTGATCCTGGCATGCTGGTGCTGCCTCGGCCTCCTCCATGGCTGTGCTCCATATCGCTGTCTGTGCTTGAGCTGTCACCATTGTTATTGTCAGCTTTTTTCCCTCCTTGCCGCTTGCCCTTCTTCCCCTTCTCTTTAGTCTTGGCAGGGGCAGACTGAGACACAGAGGACGGAGTTGTGGGACCATAAGGAGAAGTATCAAGGGAGGTTGTAACAGGGGTGATGGCTAAAGAAGGGGATGGAGGTTGCAGATGATTATTGGAGGTGGGATTCTGGGAGGTTTGAGTTTCTCCTGGGGAAGGAGAAGGGGTGATGGCGAGGGTTGGGGGTCTGATATTGGATGTTTTGTTAGATGATGGGGTGTGCTTTCTTCATCATCCTTCCCGTTGGCTTGTACATGCCGTGGAGGCTGACTTGGTGTAGCAGAGCCGATCCCATCCTTCCTGGGCTCTCCTGGTGGACAGCGTGTTCTCTGTTTGGCAATTTGGTAGATTCTTATGTTGACCAGAATCATGATGAGACATGGAGCAAAGAAGGAGCCAATGGTGGAGTAAAGGATGTACCAGCGTTCATCATTCAGCCTGCACTGAGGTCCCCTCTCACTCCCCTCATCCCCTCCTTCGCTTTTGTTCAGTGAGAGCAGGGGAGGGAAAGAGATGACGGCAGAGATGAGCCACACCACCACAATCGCGGCTTTGATGCGTTTGGGAGTCCGCTGACGCCCGTAAGTAACCCTGGAAATTGACAGGAAGCGGTCCAGTGAGATGGCGCACAGGTGCACAATGGAAGAGGTGCAAAACAGCACATCCAGCGCCAGGTAGATCTCACACCACAGAGATTTGAAGTACCAGTAACCAAGCAGTTCATTGGCCAGAGAAAAGGGGATGATGAGTGTGGCCACTAAAATGTCAGCAGCAGCCAGTGACACTAAAAACAGATTCTGCGGTCCTCGGAGAGACCGGCTGGTCAGGACAGCGATGATGACCATAATGTTCCCCACGATGGTAAAGAGGACCATCAAGGTTATAGCGGTGGCGAAGGCCGCCGTGGCTTCAGGGGAGTAAGGGGCGAGCTTCAGGATGCTCTGGTTGCAGGGCACGGAGGCTCCGGCGCTGCTCTCACTGCTGTTCCAGCCGCTCAGCTCCACGGAGCAGCCGTTCTCCATAACCGAGGCCATGCTGGGGTTAGCTTTCCAGGAGTCTTTTTTTGACAAAACATATGTTTGGTCACTGAATAAAATGTATTTCCAAAACCATTAATTGTTTTAATGATTGTGTCATAAGATTAGCATACATTGGCTGTGCACAATAATACGGTGTTTACAATTGAAATTATATATTCAATTCAATTCAATTCAATTCAATTTAATTTTAAATTTTAAATTTTAATTTTATATATTTGATCATAATACGTTATAATTTGTGTATTTACCTCAGTTGCTCTCGTTGTGTCCCTGTGTTGTTTCCAAACGAGTGCTCCCTTGCATCCTCCACGGGATCTCTTCCAAGTCCATTTTAAGCATACAAAACAGTGCTGGGCAATGCGGCAATAAGACGCAGATCACTGTTTTCAATTAAAGATTTGCCACTTTGTCAAACAGATTTCCTCCCACCCAAAAAAACGCACACGCTGATTGCTCTGCCCTAAAAACTAAAACTTCTTTTACGCACGAAGTTTGGTACTTTTTTTCTTAGTGGGTTAATTACTGTCTTAACGATGAGAAGATTACATTTGTGATAATGTAATTTAGGGTAATTTACAGCGAAGCGACACTGAATGTACGAGATCGAATGAGAGTAAATAATCTCGATTCCTCTGAGATCTGCGTGCGTCCTTGTTAGGAGACTGACAGTCTCATCTGAACAGCCAACACTGACTTGTTTAGATAAAGTGAAATAAAGTTACTACGCAAAATTTACAGTGATTCACTAATAAAAAGCTAGCCTGCCTGATGGCAGCGTTTCCAATCGAACAACAGAAAGCTCAAAGTTAACCTCAAGCTCTCCAGTGTTGCGCATAGAGAAACATATGAAGTCAAAACGCGTTGTTCCTTCGGTAGTGAAATGATCCCTGGAGAGCAGCTTCAGTCTGTGAGTCTCAGGAGCTGTTTCTCGGTCTTTGGTGCTTCTGTCTCTTCAGAAGTTCACCGGAATACGAAGATATAGCTGTTCCACTGGCACACATCACAGGCTTCCTCACAGAGGCGCAGCAGCATCTTCACTTCTGAACGGGACCTGACGATGGAAATCTAATGAGGTGCCTCCCATCTCCCTCTTCTTTTTAGAGCCGGTGATGTCATTGTGGAGCTGTGGGCGTCATGGGTTCCTTACTTTCTCTCTCCCTGTATCCCCCTCTCCCTCCCGCTTTCCCTCTCTCACATAATATATTTAGCTCAGTGGTTCCCAAACTTTTTTTTCACGTTTAGGACCTCTAAAAGGACACAAATTAGACCACGGACTGCCATTCAATAATAGTTTGTCCCAGGGTCCCCCATCTGATAGGATTTTTGTTTTAAGATGTTTTATTACAGAACGTGTATGGAATTCATGACCAAATTAGTCATACATTATGTAATTGTATTACTTATGGATGGAATTATAGTGAAAATAAATTAGAAATTGTTATCCTTTTTGTCGGAGACCCCTGTGGTTACCCGGGCATCACTTTAGGAACCAATTGTTAACTCAACCAACGCAGTTATACAGTGGCTTGCATAAGTTTACACACCCATGCTAAAGTTGATTAAAAAGAGGAATGAAAAAACATCTTTTGGAAATTGATCTTAATGCCTTAATTCAGAAAAATCCAACCTTTTAAGAACACCATTTTCTTTGTGAATGAATAATGTATTGTAAATAAATGAATGTTCTTCATCAAAATACAGGGGGCATACGTTTACACACCCTTGTGTTAAATTTCCATAGAAGCAGGCAGATTTTTATTTCTAAAAGACAGTTATTTCATAGATCCAGGTTACTATGCATCCTCATAAAGTTCCCTTGGCCTTTGGAATTAAAATAACCCCATATCATCACATACCCTTCACCATACCTAGAGATAGACATGGGGAACTTTCCATAAGATCATCTCTCAACACAAATCAAACCAGCTATTAAGCTAACTGAAATAACAAGATGCCAATCTCTATGTATGGTGAAGGGTATGTGATGATGTGGGGTTATTTTGATTCCAAAGACCAAAGGGAACTTGGTCAGGATGCATAGTATCCTGGATCCATGAAATAACTGGCTTTTAAAAATAAAAATGTGCCTGCCTCTATGGGTCTTTAACATAGGGGTGTGTATAATTGTGCCCCCTGTATTTTAAGGAAGAACATTTATTTATTTACAATACATTATTCAGTTCTTACCCCAAGTGAAGTTTAAATACCTTGGGGTCTTGTTCGCGAGTGAGGGGACCATGGAGCAGGAGATTGGTCGGAGAATCGGAGCAGTGGGTGCGGTATCACACTCAGTTTATCGCACCGTTCATGGTCATGAAGGCTGGGTCATGACCGAAAGAACGAG
This sequence comes from Percina caprodes, assembly GCA_013375575.1. NCBI lineage: Eukaryota > Metazoa > Chordata > Actinopteri > Perciformes > Percidae > Percina > Percina caprodes. The sequence goes on from JABXJD010000248.1 coordinate 331,758, forward strand.
ATCCAGGGTACAAGCGGCCGAAATGGGTTTCCTCAGGAGGGTGGCTGGCGTCCCCCTTAGAGATAGGGTGAGAAGCTCAGTCATCCGAGAGGAGCTCGGAGTAGAGCCACTGCTCCTTCGCGTCAAAAGGAGCCAGTTGAGGTGGTTCGGGCATCTGGTAAGGATGCCTCCTGGGCGCCTCCCTAGGGAGGTGTTCCAGGCACGTCCAGCTGGGAGGAGGCCTCGGGGAAGACCCAGGACAAGGTGGAGAGATCATATCTCCAACCTGGCCTGGGAAAGCCTCGGGATTCCCCAGTCAGAGCTGGTTGACGTGGCTCAGGGAAGGGAAATTTGGGGTCCCCTACTGGAGCTGCTCGCGATCCGATGCCGGATAAACGGATGAAGATGGATGGATGGATACATTATTCATTCACAAAGAAAACTGGTGTCCTTAAAAGGTTGGATTTTCCTAAATGTTTGAATTAAGTCATTAATCAATAAGGCATTAAGATCAATTTCCAAAAGATGTTTTTTTATTCCTCTTTTTAATCAACTTTAGCATGGGTGTGTAAACGTATGCAAGCCACTGTATTAGACATTGCTTGTTGGGTGGCACTGCTTCGTTTAATTAACTCCACAGGACGCTGAGATGGCCAGCTGAGAGTGCTGAGCTGATGCCATCTGCTTTGCAGTAAACATTAGTTTCATTCCAGGGCACTGAACAAAACTATTCAGTCATCATCATCATCATCATCATCATCATCATCATCATCATCATCATCATCATCAGCATCATCAGCATCATCATGTGGTGATGGCGCAGTGGATATGACATGCCTTTGGTGTAGTAGATCTGGGTTCAATTCCCACTGCAGTACATCAACTAATGTGTCACTGAGCAAGACACTTAACCACTAGTTGCACCAGCGGTGTGTGGCCTCTGACATATATAGCAATTGTAAGTCTCTTAGGATGAAAGCGTTAGCTGTATGACATGTACTGTAAACACCATCATCATCCCCTTTAAAATGTGGAACAGTGCATTTGGCTAAGCAATGTGTTTCAGTTATAAAAAGCTTGTGTGATCTCTGCATCTTTAGACTTTGTTCTTTACACCAGTTTCAATGAAACCTCCAACACTTGCAGTCTTTTAGACAAATAAATGTTCTCACTGTGGCAGCTGGAGGTCAAGTAAGTTACCAATGGGCACTGATACTCAAGTTTTAGCTTCTCAACCTGGTCATAAACCTGCTCTCTGATTTTTGGTTAGGTAAGTTTAAAGGTAAGACCGATGTTTGAGGGTGTACAGGCTGAAATACAGCTACAGTTTTGAGGCAAGGGTAAGATTTGTGTACATGCTGCTGTGCTGTGTTTTATCATCCGTATCCTTAATAAAGATTGCTAGAAAACCTTAAAGAAGGACTCACTCCCAGGTGTGAAGCAGTCATTACAACTATCACATGAACATTGCAGTGAAAGTGAATAATTTCCTCATGAAATATGATCCAGTAAAAGTCTCTTCATGCTCAGCCATACCGCCCTCTCAAAACCGACTAGGTAAATGCACTGTGCTAACTTCCACCTCTGCTCATTGTACGAGCTGCAGGGCAGGGGTGTACAGTTCTTTTTTTCTGCACTCATGCATTTACGTCACTTGACTTTCATTTAAATTCCTCTGCACCCTGCAACACTTCCTCCCCCAAGAAGCACAGGCATCCACAGCACACCTCATGATGTGTTGCCTACCTGAGATCAAGTGCTCAATTGTTCAATTATTGAGTGAAACCTACGTCATGTCACTGTTTTACTGAGCCATAAATAAAACAGACAGACAGATTTTATCCTGTGGTGTTCGTGGCCTCTGTGATATAAACTCACACAAACAACACACACACACACACACACACACACACACACACACACACACACACACACACACACACACACACACACACACACACACACACACACCATCCTACACATGGACACACACAATCTTATGAATGATGTGTAGGTAGGAGGTAGTGTTTACTTGTTTTTGTAGTGCGTCCCCCACGCATTGCTGCTTTAATGAGAGAGAAACCCAGCCAGCCACCAATGGAATTACAATTGGGAGCACTGCTCTCTGATTGTGTGACCTGAAGCAGCAGCCAATAATGGTTTGTACATTTTCCGCTCCACACTACACATTCTAAATATAAAGAGAAAGAGAATAAAGCTTTTAGCGGGCGAGTGCACTCCAATCAAGTGTCTCTGTTTCCATGGGTGAACTTTGCTTAGTGACACACTGAAAATGCATTCTGGGGGAGAAGGGTGTGTCACTGATGCAAAGGTTATAGAGACTGAGCAGCACATAGCGTTCAGTGCACAGTACACCGCTTCTGAAGTGCTTGTTGTGTAAGAGCATGTGGTATACAAACGCACACACACACACACACACACTAAACAAATCAGGATGAAATTCTTCCTTCATGGTTTAGTTATTTCTTTTTTAAAGATTATTTTTTGGGCATTTTCAGCCTTTATTTTTGACAGGACAGCTGAAGACATGAACGGGGAGAGAGAGGGCGAATGACATGCAGCAAAGGGCCGCAGGTCAGAGTTGAACCCAGGCCCACTGCATTAAGGAGTAAACCTCTATATATGGACACCTACTCTGCCAAATGAGCTATCTGGGCACCAGGATCAATAATTCTTGCTTGAAATCCACACTGCACCAAGTCTGTAAAAAGGCAACTACTCTTTGAGAAAACTTTTTCCATTCAAAACACCTCCTGAAGTCTCTTAGTACAGGAAGATTTAACACAACTAAGAAGAAGTGAAGAAAAGTAGTCTTTAAGACTGTTTCCCAAATAAGTGCCAAATAACTGCAGGTCAGCAGTGTTGTGGTGGGAGTCTGTGCACATTATGTTTCAGGTTCAAATCAATTATAGCATAGTATGTGCCCTTGGATGCTTTCAATTTTTTTATTTTTACTTACTGGCTTGCTTATGCTTCCTGTTTTTTGTGCGTGTATGCTCATGCATTGTTGTGAGGATGAGTTTGTTTTTTTAAATTGAGAGTTTGGAAACTAGGTACATTTTGGCCAACAAATGGGGTACTACTTTATTAAAAATTGGAATACAGTTTAGCTTACGTGATGTTTGGGGTTAGGCATGTTAACTTTTTTGGCTTTTGAAGTAAAGTCTACTTGCAACCCATTGTCACAAGTTGCATTTGACTATGAGTTGCAAGCATGTCAACCAAATAGAGATTTGTTCTTCTTAGGTTGAGTATATGGATGGTTTTAGAGGCCTGAAGAGGTAAAATGACTCAGTTTTTTACAATAAAAACAAAGATTGGAAAAAGAAGTCTGTAAAAATATACATAGAGTGTGTTTTCATCTAATTTTCTATCTGTTTATATTCTTGTGACCCTTCCACTGGACTCGTTGGAACATATCATATCAGTGAGTGCCCTCAGTGGTACAGTGTGAGAGTGTGTGTAACCTGCAAGCAATTACATGGAGCTCTCCCAGATGGTCACACTGGTCACTTTTCCTGACTGCATTTGTAATGAGGACAACGGCTGCTTGTATGTGTGTACGTGTGCGTGTGTGTGTTGCATCTTCACATTATAATTCTCCCAGCTAAAAATATTATTACCAAGTTTCTCTTAATTGAGTGTTTCAGCTTTAGTTCTGACAGGCCAAGTAGTCAAGACGCTGCTAACCGACCAACAACATGGTCGCATTAGCTAAGCTGCATGATCTGCAGGTGCCCATCAGCTGGTCAACTCTCCTCACTGCTAAATGGCTACTTAAAGCTGCTTTAGTTTGCTCTAACTGCATGCTGCTTGCATCTATGCAAGGCCACCTCTTAATCAGCTCCACCATGTCATGTAAAACGTGACATACGCTTCTATGTCGTTGTTGCTGCTCTGTTCATATGGGGGAAGAGTTTAGCTCTCCCAATCTTAAACTGTGAGCATCCCCAAATGCTGCTGCTGCTGTCCACTCCTTGGAACAGAACCATACCGCCAAATTTAATTTGTAATTTATTCAATACAATTTCTTAAAGCATTTTTTTATTGCCTGTGTTGTTCTTGACGTAATGGACCTGACAGAAATGGGATTTCTTGTTGAAATTGAGTGACACAGCAAATATTGTTGTGTGTGATCTCTGTGCAAATGCCTAAAATTTTCTTATTGTACATGCACAAGCACACACATTTACACACACCAAAGGGAGGTGCTGCCACAGCCTAATGTAATGTGCTTGAACCCTGACACTAGTTTAATGTGGACGCAGAATGTAAGTAACGGTTTGAGTCTGTTTTCATTAAGGAGCCTGACTGAATGACAGAGAAGGAGCTGAATGTAGCAAACGAGATGAGGAAGACATTCAAATGAAAGGAGGGGGAACAGGCTGTTTCTAGCGATAGATAAATGACCAAGTGGGATGATACCAAAAGTCATTTAAATGTTTAGACAACCATGTATTTGGAAACAGCATAGATAAGAAGTGTGTGTGTGTGTGTGTGTGTGTGAGTGCATGAGAAAGCGAGAGAGAGAGAGAGAGAGAGAGAGAGAGAGAGAGAGAGAGAGAGAGAGAGAGAGAGAGTTGTGTACATATGATATTTCTGTGTTTTTGTCATAATAAAAAGGCCGCCACATTTATTAAACAGTCTACTGGCGCCATCTGCAGGATTCTTTTTAATTACCTTTCTGGTCTTTTCAAAAGTTGTCACTGGAGAGCAGCACTGTCTCATTACAAACTAATATCCAATGCTTGTCGAAGCTGGTTTGGTGTTAATACAGCAGCGGTGGATGTGGTATTTAAATCCTTTACTTACTGTAAAATATTAATACCACACTGTAAAAATACAAGTAAGAGTCCTGCATTGAAAATGTTGCTTAAGTAAAAGTATGTAAGGAAAATGTAAAGTGCTCAAAGCAAAAATACTTACTGCAGAAAAATATCCCTGGTTGGCAATTCATTTTCTATCAATCAAATAATTGATAAATCAACTAATCGCTTCAGCTGTAGCTGTGCATTCTGTTGGGTAGTTTAACTGTAAAGTAACTAGCAACTAAAAAACTGTCAGGTTTTAATTGTTGTAAAGTACAAATTGCAATATTCCTTCTGAAATGTAGTAGAAGTAGAAAGCAACATGAAAAGAAAGGACGCAAGTACTTACTTAAGTTCAGTAACTTGAGTAACTATACTCAGTTACATGTTGTCATTTTTCTTTTGAAACTACCTACAGTGGTAGAAGAAGTACTCCAATCCTCTACTTTAAATATACCAGTAAAATAATGTCAATACCCAAAGTAAGTCCTGTATTCAATATCCTTCTGTAAAGTATTATCAGCGCAGTGTACTTAAAGTAATAAAAGTGTTATTGTACTGAAATATCATTCTATTACATTATTATTATCATTCTGATGCATGAATGTGTCCCAACTGAAGCTATGCTTAATGGAAATATGCATTCACGTTTTTTTAATTATATGCATATACTTAAATTGATATGTAAACCAAATGGGGCTGTGAAAGTGAGAGTTTCAGCTGAAGTGAAGTCTTGATCAAACTGCAAACTTTGCAAACTTTGCTCTCTGTCTTGAAAACTGTGGTTAATGGAAGAAAGAAGTCAAGTATAACAGTTATGCTCACGTTCATTTTGGACAATGGATACTTCCAAATGAGAGGAAATAGTTTATTGTGTTATCTATTTATTCTGTATTATCTTTTTGTGCAGCACTTTGAAAACCTTGTGTGTGTTAAAATCGTGCTATATAAATAAAGTGGATTGGATCGGATTAGCTATGGCTATGACAAGAGTGTGGCTGGCATAATTTGCATTAGGGAATGAGGTTAGTGGTGGCAATTAGTCTTGATTACACTATTAGTGGTAGTTCTTTGTCATCTCTGCCAAGTTGACTGCATTTTGTTTAAGCCGTCATCATACAATATGTTATAACAATTTAATATTCTTGTGACCTAAAGGTTACTCTGACAAACAACTGTTGACATGTTTGAACGTAGATCGATGTGGATGTGATAATAGTTAAGCTAGAATTGTGCAAAATGAGGAACCACTATTTGGTCAAACTAAAGTCACATGCAGTATGTAACAAGAACATATTGTTGATATGCTTACAGGGTTACAAGTCTATGTGAGTAGTTCTTTAATCGACTTTCTAAACTTTGTGATTATAAATTTCCAATACGGCTCTCAGCTCTTTTGCAAGTGTATTGTTGAAAAAAAAAAAAAAATCCTTGTGACAAATGTCCAAAGTTGTCCTAGCAAGTTGAGGAAGTGGATGTGAAATTTATGTTACTGATTATTGAGGTAAAAAACAACAACTTCAGACTGTAAAACCCATTCTCTGTGGATAATCCTACAAAACACGCAGCAATACAAAGTTTTAATACCTTCTGGTTTAGCAAGAGCAGCAAGATCAGTGTGTGAATTTATGGATTTGTTTTGTGGACTGTATATTTTCTGTATCTTTTAGGATTTAAGAAGTGAAATTTGCATCACAGCACAATAAAGACATTATGCATGAGTAAACAGACTTGGTGTGTTCTCCAGCAAGATTTTATTTTTGTGGAAAAAACAGAAGGAATCAGCCAAACTTTAAAGTGCAGTAATGGACAGTTGAAATAAATAAAAACAAAAATTATATTACATACATACATAGTAAAAAAACAATTTCTTCCAGCTTGAGTTTACCAATCTATCTCAGGATACAGAATGCAACGACACCAACAGTGGTTAGTGCATTTTATTTTATAAAGTAGACAATACAACTTGAGATTCATCCAGTATTGCCTTAAGTAGTTAACACAGTGTTGTCTCGTAAAAAGACCTGTCATATCACAGTGGTCGTAAATGTGAAGGAAGGACTTCCAGTATGAAAATAAAACAGTCCTGGCAAAAGATCAGGCACATAAGTCAAACAAAATAACACACAAACACACAACCAGACACGCAGGCACCATTCCCTTAAGTAGAACATGTCAGGGAAATTACCTCATAGCTGCTCCAACTTGCTGGCTCAGAATCACAATTTTTCAAAACAAGTGTATATTACCAAATGCCGTTTGTCAGTTTCTCCTGGAGTAGGAGGTTCAGATCCACTGGCCATGTAATGCCAGCAGTACAATTAGCTTTTTTATGAATGTACAAAGCATATACTTCTGAAATGTATTAATTTCAATTGTACAAACAGTACATTTGTACATTCAAGTGTTGATAATGGCGGATAAAGTCAACGCCTGCAAGAGGCAGGAGAATGAATTGAAAGGAATGAAACCTGTGGTCTTCATCCATGGCACAGCACGTCAGTCTCAAACTGCAGCAGCTGTCCCATAAAGGCCAGGTTGGGGAGATGACCTGACGCCGCTGCTTCACAAAGTCAAAGGCCTCATCCAGCTTGACGCGCTGCGTGTGCATGAGGTAGGCCAGACATATGGTGGCAGAGCGGGAGATACCTGCCTGGCAATGCACCAGCACCCGACCACCACTCTGCTTCACTGAGTCTGTAGGCAGAGAGTGGAAAAACACGAGACGGGAAGAGGAAGAGAGATCAGCATATTGCGTTTCATTTCACAGCATTTTTTTTTACATAATAGAGAATGTTTCACAAGCAGCAATACAAAGAAAGCTTTAAACTGAATGACTAAAGGAACAAAAAAAATGTATAACTACACCTCTGACTCCTACTGACCTTAACAAGTTAAAAGGGGTCAAAACGGGCAAAAAAAAAAAAAAAAAAGATGCAAATAAATTTCTCTTCAGCATCTCGTGCAGTGTAATCCAGTTGTTTTGTAATCAGACGATTACACTGTTGGTCCATAAATCTAGGCTACAGAATGGATTATAGTGTACAAGCTGCTTAGAGAAATGTTTTGGATATTTCATGTTTCATCAAGAGTGTAAAAAGATGACTCACTCAACTAAAAGGAGACTAATTCTCTGTGTGTTTGGTGAGCCTACTGACTTTGTTACAGAACAGTGAGCAAATGATAATTGAAGTTCCATCTTAAGGTTACACTTTACACAGCTTGGGAGCTCTGGATGTTTAGGGGAGAAACTCACCGATGAAGGCGATGGCTGTGGTGAAGCAGGCTCTGATGTCAGCAGCTAGGCTGTCCTCCACAGTGAGCCGCAGGTACTGAAACTCCCCCTCATAGAAGTTAGGGCATGTGGAGGAAACGTTGAGCACAGCTGTGATGCCCGCAGCTGCGAGGGTCTCTCTGCGGGAGGAGTGGATGGCACTGCCCAAAAACAGGAAGGGCAGCAGCTCCACTGGACCACCCTGCAATTTACAAATTCAAGACAGTCCATGTTTAAAACTAAGAATAACAACTAAGCAGTTTGGTCTTTTTATGCTACACAATTTTAGATTGTGTTTTCATTCAAACTCTTTAAGTTTTAAAGGTTTATTTTACCTGATCATATGCTGGTGTCCTCCGACCTGTCACTGTTGGCTCTGGTTCCACTGCAGAGAGGTGATTGCTGGCTGAGCTGTAACATAGCTCTGGATAGGCCTCTGAAAATCCCTCAAATCCACCTAAAAGGATATCACACAGTATTAGCTAAAGTCATCTTTATATATGATATATAACTTCAATTGCAAGTTCATCAGCTTGTTATGGAGATTAAACAAAATTACATAAAAAATACTTACATTAACTCAACTTACATATGATCAGTGCATAGGTATTAGTAGCCTACACACACAGCTCATGTTGAGTTTTTGAAGTCAGAAAACTTCAAAAACTAAAAAAGGACACATTTTGGTGCATCAACATAGATTGAAAAAAAGTCTAATTACCTTGCAGAAAGCAGATCGGCGTCTGAACTTCGTTTTGCAAGGCGGTGAGCAGCATTTGGGCCACGCTCTCTGCCTTCAGGTCGGCCAAGGAGCGGCTGCGCTCTTCCACTACCACCACCGGGGAGAACTCCCCGCGCCGCAGCAGGCCCTGGAGCGTCTTGTCCGGGATGAGCCACTCCAGAGTCACCACTGAGCTCTTGGATCTACGACGCAGCATTGAGTTCCAGTTGACGTTTCGGGACTCGCAAATGTGCGTAAAAGAAAAATCGAGGAAAGGTCTGCAGTCGAGCACCACACAGCCAGCAGCGGTGTACTGTTCTCGGGGGGTCCTGAGTATTTGAACCAGCTCATTGCCACTTATTTCCAAAGGCTCACTGCTTGAAGTCATGGCTGAAAAAAGTGTATTTAAAACAAGTTAAAACTAATAAATAATAAGCCTATTTGTTTTTAACAACTAAAACAGGCTATTAAAAAATAAATTCTGTGCGAATTTTAAGATAATAAAGAACTTCTGGAGGTGATTTTAAAATCTACTGTAAATACATCTAGAGAGCACGTTTTGCATTCTCCGTCAGGTCTGTTAAAATCATCTTTACTGTAGCTTGAGAGTTTCACTTGTTCATTGATAACAGCTGTGAGAAGGGCGGGGTCACCGGGGACCCTCCTTTGTTTTCCACTGAAGGAGTAACGTCACCAGCGGAAGGACCATATAAGGCCTGACCGTCACTCCTCATATGGACACTGACGTCAAGTCTGATTTTCCTACCGCGCACTGGCTCGTCTGGGGTTACCCCGTGTTTTTGTGTTGAATGAGGACGTTAAAACCGCTAGTTATTTTGGTTAGATTAAACCTGAGCTTCTCTATGCCACTGCATGACAGCTTGTTTTCATGCAGAACACACACTAATGTATCACATTCCTCTCAATGATTTCCCTTTGGTTGTTGCTTTTACATTGAGGAACTCAATGTAAAAGTGAAATGTTGCACTGATAAAATACCAGAACAAGTTGGAATTGCTTTGTTGCTGCTCTGCTGGGAAATCTACAGCACAGTTTCTTCTCTATGACAGTATAGTCTATTAGGCCTACACAGCACAAAAAGTAAAATCCCTGCCTCACAATAAAACAGCTGCATGGTGCACTGGATATAGGTTTTTCATTAATAATGTTAAATAGTAAAGATGACACATTACGAGGTTCTTTGTAAGAAAACAATGAAGACGGAAGACGGTTGGTAGGGTGTGTTCCTGTTAAAAAGATGAGACTCTGGAAGCCACGTTGGCTTTTTCTTGGTGACCTTAAAGTTTCTTTAAAAGGTGCTCTAAGCCATTTTGGGTGATGTCACTTCTTAATGACGTTCAAAGTATTTTCAAACAAAACAAGGCTAGCTCGCCCATCCCTCCTCCTCATCCAATCCCCTCTCCCTCCCTTCCGTGCACTAACCCCCCAACCCCCACCCCCAAATCCTTTTTGTTGGTTATTGGCTGGAACGCTAGAATACTGTTATGTTTGTTGGTGCAGGTTGGCACAGATTATTTTATTGCTGTTTGTGCAGAGCTGTCTACAGAGACCGTTTTTTTATAGCGTTCAGGGGACAGGCAGCTAGCGGATAGTTTTTAATGCTTTAAAAATGCGTGACATTGCTTGGAGTACCTTTAAAGTTAGAACAGTTATTGAACATGAGTGACATATTTTTTTTGGTTTAATCTTCTGGTTTGAAGTCTGTTTCCTGATGAAATGGATTAGTTTCTGAGTGTTAAACTTGCTTTGAAACTTTGATTGTTCCTTATCTAGTTGTGAATATTTAGTGAAACACCTTAGAGTTGACGTTTTAGTGACTTAAAGTGCATCTCAAGAGCAGTCTTTTTGTGCTTTTACTTGAGTAGTTTTCAATACAAGTTGACTCAATTCTAAATGAGTAATATTTAAGTCCAATTATTCTAAATGAGTAATATTTAAGTCCAGTAATCTAAATGAGTAGGATATTGTAGATTTCTTTCCACCACTGGATAACATTGTCCTGTAATCAAACAATTTTTCTTTACAGTGTGCAGCGTGGGACAGTTTATATCAAAGTTTAATATAATGTCTTTGTCCTAATTTCCTCACAACCCACGTTCAAATGACTCTGCCTTCCCACGTACGTGTCCCACTCAAACCTCTGACTCCACTTTCTTCATGTTCCCACTTCCCTTCTTTCTCTCACCGCTGTCTGCTGGTCCCTCAGCAGCACTCCCACTTTGTCATGCTCTCCCCCAGCTGAGGCTGCAAATTCACTCCACACACATACATTCACACAGACACACACTTTGGTACACAGTACATCATGGCTGTCAGCAGAGTTGCTGAGCATGCATTTACTGTAGCCTCAATCTGCACTTTGGGCTTGAACACACACACACACATAATGTATAAACCCACAGTGAAGGAATGAGGTCTGTTGAGTTGGACAAGTGTGACGTGTCTCTGTGTGAGGGAGTCTTAAAGAATGGCTTCTTTTTTTAACATTTGCCCCCATCTCAGCAGCCCAACAGGAAAAAGCACCGTACATACATCCTGTCAGCATCCATGCAGGCCTCAACAGCCACACACCCCTCCCTCATACTGTATAATCCCAACCCAAGCTACATTCGTCACAGCTCATAACTCAAACTGACTAAACCTGATTCAAAAGGTTTACCAGAAATTACCCTAAAAAACCTGAGCGCTGATTGATTTCAGAGGTGACTTATTTACTTAATTCCAGGATGCGATGACTCATACATCAATCGATCACTCGCTTTTACTTTCATTTGGTTCAGATGTTTCAATATCTTTCCTGTGTTGGCACATCAGAGCTTCATGGTTGGCAAGGACTCTGCCAATAATACATCTGGCCTGACACAATGCTGAGAGATGGGTGTGAATTAGTTGTTGTTGATGATGATGACGACTTTCTACTGTCATATTGCAGGTAGTTTGACTTTTACATTGAAAGTAAGCAAAGGTGCTGATAATAGCACAATTTATGAAAGATAAAAATGGAAAGAATGAGCAGAAATATGACGGGACAGAAAGAGGTGACTATCTTTCGAATCAACTTGTGTCCTCAAAATCTACAGAGAGCATACTGAAGACAGACGGAAGCAGAATTAAATCTGGTGATCATGTTTCAAGAAAACTGACATTATACTGTAAGTAATGCAAAAATTTTCCCTTATTCGGTCTCTCTGAACAGATATATAGATACATAAACATTTAATAAAACCCTGATGAAAACATCTGCTGCTATCTTTTACCCCGCCACATCTCCCCCCTCCTTGCACAGGAGGATTATCCAGGATTAATTGGATGACTGGAGATTTTAATCGCTGAAAAAAAAACACACTGTAATCCGGGAGATTTACCTCATCCCTTACTCCTCTCATAAACTCCCACCATCACTCCACTCAGGGGAACGTGACCCTACTAGGGTGAGATCATTCACGTGTTCTGACGAGCTGGTGCTTAATGTTATGGAAAGTTGATGGTCTCTGGGGGATTTTTAGTGTGTGTAGTATATAAGTGTGTGTGTGTGTGTTGTACGCTCTAGTTTTCTTACACCACAAACATTCTTTTTATGAGTGAGATCGCAAAGTTTGGTTCTCCATGATTCACATCCAATCCTAGCTCATCATTTAGAACAAACAATATATTTATCAAAAACATTTAGACAACCTTTGTGCCTCATTTGCATGTAGCTAACAGCTTTTCTCACTTCTGTGTAATTTCTAGACATGATTTAGCACTTTGTGTTAGGGAATTTATTTAGCCACTGAGAGAAATATCTGACATGAAGTGAGTAAAACCTCCCTGGCATTTACTGTACGTGTGTGTACTGTATACAGTATTTTCATCACACTGTGTTATGTGTGTTTTTTCCCTCCTTCCTCCTTCTCCTCGGCTCCTCAGCGGCTCTCCTCTGACTCATCACTCTACAAAGATCATAAACACAGTAATGCAAATTTTTCAGTTCCAACTTAACACAAACAAATAACCAGAAAAACCTGTCCATCTAAGTTAACACCTGTTGATTTTTGTGCTTTAGTAACTGACATCACTTTCTGGAAAAAGTTATTTGTACTTTCAGAGAAAACAGCTTAATGGCTTAATCTGTTCAATTGTAAACAATTAACTTATTTATGAATCTATTGTAGCTTCATATGATATGATATATCCTGTATGTACTTAAGCTTCATATATCATTATTCACTTCTCAAACTATATGACTACATAACCACTTCCTTCATCTTGCATCTTTTATGGTTAGTCGTGCTCTCTGATTGTTCCGTGTCACCTCTTTCACATCCACCCCTTCCTGCTAACCTCCACGCCTCTCTTTCTCTCCTCCACCCACTTATATCACTGTCTCTTACCCCAGGACAACAAGGAGGCCTACGCTTGCTGCCAGACTCAAAACAGTAACCATGGCGATGACTGGCACCAGGAGGCCCGCAGTAGGTTGAAAAGGTGAGTAGTTGTCTCTGTGGGGGAGCGAGGGTAGAGTGATCATAGGTCGGTGTGTTTGGTCAGGTAAATGGGAGACTGTGAAGAAGAGTATGAAAAAACAGAGATGAGCTCTTAGAGTTGAAGAACAATATTTGTGTATAGGAAAATATAGAGGCAGGACATTACACCTTTCAGTTTAGAAGTAGTTGCATCCACTGATTGGGATTATTTGGTAAGGCAGTTTTATTTGCGATATACTGTATAGCACATTTTAATACAGTTAAACCTAATATGTGGTGTATTAAAATCCATACAGCAATAAGGAACATGCATGGAAGAAAAGACTACATAAAATACAGAGAGCTCACACAGCGATAAAGGAGAAAAAACACCAACACACAAATATATTGACACACCCTGCCCTCCACCCCACAAATACACACATAAGCAATAACTAATTATAAGTCTTAAATTTAGAAAATTAAATTACTAAATAATACTACGACTAAATAACTGTTTTGCTCGACACCTCATGGACATCCTTAAATATGGGCTGCAAGACTAACAGACATTTGATTAATCTCACATTTTTATAGCACCCAGTTTTACAGATCTTAAAGTGTTTCATTAAATGCCAATTATTTAGTGTTGACAACTGTTTATTTGAGTATTTGCTCTCTTATGTGGCAATTATTAAAAAGTGCTTAATTAACTTGAATGTGATGTTGCCTTTTGCCCTTTCAGCATTAAATTCTGACCATTTTTCTTTGAGGTCATGTCTAAAAGCTGTACTCTACCAGTCAGTAGGAAAGTGACTTGGTAGAAGACTGTTCCAATTTGATCTTGCAGAGAGCAGCGATATGTTCCTTGTTCATCCATATGCAGCTGATTTAAGACCACAGATGAGTCATCTGTCACTACCAAGGCTTTGAAGTTACTCTCGATCAGCTGCACACACACGTACGTACACACACACGTACGTACACACACACACACACACACGTACGTACACACACACACACACACACACACGTACGCACACACACACACACACACACGTACACACACGTACGTACACACACACACGTACGTACACACACACACACACACGTACGTTCACACACACGTACACACACACACACACACACGTACACACACACGTACACACACACACACAAACACACACACACACACACACACAACACACACACACACACACACAGTTGTAAGTTAGTGGGTATGATACAGTAAGTTATATTAACATCTATTCATGAGGATACTGTACAGCTAAATAAGGAACAGAATATAATAGGGAATCAGGAAGCATGAAAAATGGTTTTAACCTTTTCAGTTCCTGGCACGCCGGGGGCCCAGGAGTAGTGGTACTCTGGTTTTTCCAACAGAAGACGATGCCATGGAAGGAAACATTTCAACACTGCCTGGCCTCCCTCCTCAGCCAGCACTGGGTACTCTGGAGAACGGGTGAAAGGAGAGAAAATGAGAGATGCTTCATTCATTTGTGTCATTCATTTGTGTCAGGATAACTTGAATAATCTTTTCATTAGCCGTGCACATGGAGTGGCTGCAGCAGTGCCTCGCTTATGGACACATTTACACACATGTGATAGCATGTGTCCACGTACAATTAAATGGTGCATTCTCAGTAAAAGAGACTAGCCTCCACCCACTCACCAACAAAATGCACACACACACACTAATAAATAGAAATATACCACCACAGTCCAGTTTGCCAGAGGGAGAGGGACAGATGTATATCTTGTAGTGACAAGAGAAGCAATCTATTACTCTTTGTTTCAAAAGACCTGAAAACCATAACACACAAGCACATGTGCACACACACACACACACACACACACACACACACACACACACACGCACTGAATATATAGTACACTTTGTGCTCCTACAAGGATTTACACAGTTATAGAAGGAAGGATCAGAAAGAACAAACTTACCACACTTGTTGGGGCACAGTCCTGAGATAGAGACAAACAAATGATCTGTAACTAATGCATCTTGTACAAGACACAGACTTATTTAAAGTGCCCTGCCTCATACTGTGCAGAACACCCACTGGTATTCATGCCAATTACCATCACGAATAAATGTGTCCAAATGTTTTTCTAAGATTTTCCTGCCCTTTTCCAGGATCTGAATGGCTTCAAAAGTAACAGATCCTTTAAAAAAAAAAGAGAAGGCTTTATCTTAATATATAGTGGACCTTGATCTGATTACAGTGTCATATCTACAGTGGGACTCTAAAATTTGGGCACCCCAGGTAAAAATTTGCATTAATGTGCATAAAGAAGCAAAGAAAAGATGGAAAAATCTCCAAAAGGCATCAAATGACAGATAAGCATTCGTATAATATGTCACAAAAATTTTGATTTTTTTTTCATCATTTACGCTTTCAAAATAACAGAAAACATAAAAAATGGCGTCTGCAAAAGTTTGGGCACCCTGCAGAGTTAATACCTTGTACTGCCCCCTTTGGCAAGTATCACAGCTTGTAAACGCTTCTTGTAGCCAGCCAAGAGTCTTTCAGTTCTTGTTTGAGGTATCTTCGCCCATTCTTCCTTACAAAAGTTTTCCAGTTCTTTGAGTTTTCTGGGCTGTTTGTCACACACTGCTCTTTTAAGGTCTATCCATAGATTTTCAATTATGTTGAGGTCAGGAGATTGTGAAGGCCATGGCAAAACCTTCAGTTTACGCCTCAGATCTTGATTTAACGTCCACTGTTCCTGATGACGGCCCTTTCTTAATTACATTCCAAACAGAGGATATTGGCATCTGAAAACCCTTTGCTATCTTCTTATAGCCTTCTCCTGCTTTGTGAGCGTCAACTAGTTTCAGTTTCAGTTTTCTAGACAACTGCTTAGAAGAAGCCATGGTGTTTATTGTTGGGTGGGGGGGGTCAGATGAGTCTGGGCATTTAAAACCTTAAGATTGACTTCACCTGGTCTTTCCAGACGATGATTGAGAACAATCCATGACACTGTCAGGCCTTTCCAAAGGGGGCGCATGCTATAAACTCTGCAGGGTGCCCAAACTTTTGCAGACGCCATTTTTTTGTTTTCTGTTATTTTGAAAGTGTAAATGATGGAAATAAAATCCAACTTTTTGTGACATATTATACGAATGACTAATCTGTCATTTGATGTCTTTTGGAGATTTTTCCATCTTTTCTTGGCTTCTTTATGCACCTTAATACAAATCTTTATGTGGGGTGCCCAAACTTTTGAGCCCCACTGTACATGTATTCAGTGGTATACAAGGGAATGCATTTGATTCTCACCAGTGTGCTTAGTTTTCAAAAAGCGGTCAAATTCACTCTGGTACTCAGTTCTGGCTCTGTACAGAGTGGTGGGATCTGAGCAATGGGAAAGAGACAGTAATATTTAACTGATTTTAATATTTTACAGATTAAGCATCTCACTTATACGAACAAATAAGTGCAACAGCAGTAAAATCTTTAATTGCCAAATCATAAAAAACTACAGTTTCCTGACATTATTAAAAAAAAGAAAAGAAGTAAAATAAGAGACAAGGTATGAAATCTACAGTGGTGCTCAAAAGTTTACATACACATGCTTAAGTTGACTAAAAGAGGAATAAAAATCATGTTTTGGAAATTTATTTTAATACCTAAATTAAAAATGAGGTAAAATCCAACCTTTAAGGACACCAATTTTCTTTGTGAATGAATAACGTATTGTAAATAAATAAATGTTCTTATTTAAAATACAGGGTCATAAGTATACATACCCCTATGTTAAATTCCCATAGAGGCAGGCAGATTTTTATTATTAAAGGCCAGTTATTTCCTGGATTCAGGATATTATGCATCCTGATAAAGTTCCCTTGGCCTTTAGAATTAAAATAGCCCCACATCATCACATACTCTTCACCATGCTTAGAGATAGGCATGGTTTTATTTCAGTTAGACTAATACCTGGTTTGATTTGCATTGAGAGATGATTTTATAGAAAGTATCCCATGCCTATCTCTAAGCATGGTGAAGAGTATGTGATGATGTGGGGCTATTTTAATTCTAAAGGCCAAGGGAACTTTATCAGGATGCATAATATCCTGAATCCAGGAAATAACTGGCCTTTAATAATAAAATCTGCCTGCCTCTATGGGAATTTAACATAGGGTATGTATACTTATGACCCCTGTATTTTAAATAAGAACATTTATTTATTTACAATACGTTATTCATTCACAAAGAAAATTGGTGTCCTTAAAGGTTGGATTTTACCTCATTTTTTAATTTAGGTATTAAAATAAATTTCCAAAACATGATTTTATTCCTCTTTTAGTCAACTTAAGCATGTGTATGTAAACTTTGAGCACCACTGTAAGTTGTATTAGGTCAATTATCAGCATACTCCACAATAATGCCATGTTGTCACCCACCAATGACTCCCTTTCGCTTCTGGCTGGTCTCTCTGTAGGTCACGTATGCATGATCACAAATCTTTTCATTTCAATCTGGTTGTCCACAGTGGGAGCAGACAGGACAAAGTCCTCAAGTAGGAGTCTGATCCTGCGGTCACACTGCAGACAGGCCTTGGCTGCAGGGACACAGCAGAGCAGGGACACCAGCACCAGCAGCATTTGACCAATGTATCCTGAGCTTTCTGCACATCAGGATGAGTCACTTTAGCTCCTGTGATTTTTCCACAGTTTCTGAAAATAGAGTTGCCAATTACTGCTGCTAAAAACATCACTATTACTGTTACTACAACCAAAGTTTACCATCTCTGCTGCAACCCTGCTGCAATCAATTTAGTTACAGAGAAACTTTGTTATCACCACTCCTACAGCTGCTCTTACAGCAGCAGGTACTTTGTTTTTTAAAGATTATTTTTGGGCATTTTAAGCATTTAATTCCACAGGACAGATGAAGACATGAAAGGGGAGACAGAAGGGGAATGACATGTAGCAAAGAGCCACAGGTCAGAGTTAAACCCACAACCACCGCATTGTAGAGAAAATCTCAACATATGTGTACCTGCTCTACCAACTGAGCTAACCCAGCCACAGTAACAGGTACTTTTAATGTTCTACTGCTACAGTACCACAAGTAATAGTGTAACTCCCATCACTTCTGTTTTTACTTTTAACATCAGGTCATAATTCCCATTGCCTAATAACCTATAAAAATTGCTGGTGGGTCCATGCTAGCCTTTTTTTGTTTTTTGAGACAAGTTTACAGTATGTATAGTAAATGCATTAAAGAATAAACACACGTGCTTAGGGGCCAGCAACTAACATTTACTTTTATTACTGATTTATTGATAAGTCTCAGCCTCAGTGTGTTGGTGTGCATTGTTTTATGGTGTACATATTTTTCTATAGTATTTGTATTGTAATTGTTCTATTCTATATTTATGCTTTATTTTTCATTTTCTCTCACTATGTTTGTTATGCATTAAAACACCACAGGAAATTCCTTGTATGTAAAAATCTGATTGACAATAAACCTGATTCTGATTTTAATTTTCCAAAACTCAAGGTGACATTATCCTATAACTAGTTCTGTGCGACTACAGTCCCACAAACCCACAATTATTCAGTTTAATAACACATTAGACAACAGAAGACCGAAAGTTGTTTGGCATTTTTTTTACCTAAAAATGTATTAAACAAAGACTTGATTAATTAAAAATTGTTGACTACAGTTATCAACTAATCAACTAATCGATTGATTGCTGTAGCTCTAACGCTAACCATGTTAACCTAATATAAACAAGAACAAGCTAACTACACTTTGACTCATGACCACTCTACAAGTCCAAAAGATGAGGTCATGATATTGTACTGAAGAGTAGCAAAGTGCCCAACAACATTGCAGTTAAAATTAACTAACTAAAATTACCAAAACCAACTGATACTCAGTGTACCAGTTGGAAATCCAACTTACTGATCTACACCTACTTTTTCTACTGTTGCTAGTAATGTGCTAATAATATGAACAACAACAAAATAAAAAATAAAAATTCTGCATGGCCAAACAAGATAAACAAGAATACAAAGGAGCTCCATGCTTTTACAATGCTCTTCCGCTGTGTCATTCAGCAGCCCCCATTCATTTATAATAAGGTGACCAGATTTCTCAGACAAAATCCGGGGACATTTTCAGCTCAGATGCGTAAATACGTCCAAAACAGGTCATGTTTTTATCTTTGTAAAACTTAAAACGGGACACTGCCCCAGGGAATCACAAGACCTAGAGCTGCACTGGAGCACAAGGGGGTCCATGGGCATGCTCCCTGTAAGAAAATGTTTCAAACAAAACGAGACTAGCTCGCCCCTCCCTCCTCCTCAGCCCCTCCCTCTGTTTGCTGATTATTTGGCTGGAGAAAGCCCGCAAATATATATATAAATATACCGCAAACCCAGACGGTGTGCTGAAGGAAAATGAAAATTGAGCAAAAGTACGTAGGAGGCGGAGCCAGGCTATCAATCTGGTGCACTTTGCAAAGAAATTCAGAGGTTGGACTTGATTGTTCTTATCTATGGATGGAAATATTTGTGCTGTAGCCTGAACTAGTTTGCACTTCAGAGTTTTAATCATGCACACACAGGTGGAATTGTTTTTTTCTTCATATTTTTGCATTAATGTCACTAGGAAGCATCCCATTATAAATATATATTCATATTGTAAGTGGGATATATAAGTAAGTGAGATTGTCTGGAATCTGGCAATATAATAACCATTATGGTGGGATACACTGGCTAAGCAATTTACTAAATAATCTGTGCTGACATAACTAGTTTACATGAGAATACAATATAGTTTGGAGACCATGTAGAAAATTTGTTGCAATTTCAAACTTACAGATTACTCGGGAACCGCTTGTTGTACTGATGCATGTGTTGAGTGAAGCGTTTGAGGTATTTCACAGAGAGTAATAGGTGTGCAGAGATTTATGCATAATGCAAACATGATAACATTTCATGTAGGCCACATTCTCATTAGGGGCTGAGCCCCCCCTAAAGGTCTGGTCCTAGGATCACCCCTGCTGCTACTTCATACACCTTCTGTTGTAATGTTTACTGAACTACATTTATCTGACAGCTTTTGCTTTATTGCTTCAGGCTTGTTTCTGAAACAGCTCATAGAGTATCGGATACATTAAAAACTATTGAGGAGATATTGTCCCTTGACATTGACGCAGTATTAAACGAGATCGCTGCAGTCGGCAGCGGCGAAACAAGCAATGTAAGTTAATTGGATAATTGTCTAGTTTGTATTTACGTTCATAAAAGTGCTCGTTTTGCTGCTGACAGACTCAGGTTAATATTCTAAGTGGCTGACAACATTATGGAAAGGATTTCTTAGGAGGTCGACCTTTCTGTTAAAGATTAAGATCCTTTTTTAAAACATAAAAAGTTTAGCGAAATTGCGTTCGCTAAACCCACCAGACTCCATGTAAATAATCAGTATTTTTAGCATCGTAAAATACGGCTTCTAAAGCATCTCTGAGCAGCGCTGGCTCTGGCTGTGTTGAGGCTGCGTGTGTGGGACTATCAGCTACGTTCGGTCAGTGTTTTCTTTCTTTCATTCCAATATCGGGTCTGTCAGTCAAAGTGAAAACCGGGGACATTTCCGGGGACAGATCCAGCCGGGGACAGGTCACCAAAACCGGGGACTGTCCCCGGAAACCGGGGACGTCTGGTCACCCTAATTTATAACCTCTTGCTGCCACCCGGTGGTAGAAGGAAGCATGTAACCGTCATAACAACATTATTTGCTCTGGATGATCTCACCCATGTAGCTGGTTTGTTAGCAATGATGTTGATGTTGTTTGCAATAGCGGTCCAGATCCAGGTGTTGAATTGGTACCATAGACTGTAAAAATAAGGTTGGCACCACACAGCCTAGCTAGCTAACTACCGCAATAGAATGGCCTGTTCACACTTCAAGTAATCAAAGACAATAAAAAACGCAGCTAGGTTCAGGTTAATAAAGGTTGATAAAAACGATAAAAGAGTAAATAACGTTACCACGAAGTGATTGATATTTAAATTGTTTCCATGGGCAACGGTACTGCAACTGGCGATCATTTTAAAATAATGTTGATAATAATTACATTTATCTAACTTATCTTTGCCCTTTGGGTTCGAACATGTAATCACGGGAAACAAACTTCAAAGCTGTTGTAGATTTGAAAGTCTCTTTTTTGAGAGCTACCTTATACTCATACTACATTTCCCAGAAGCCCATGAGTGACAGATAAATGGACGAATCGCTCTTTCCAGGTCAACTGCTCTGGGAGGTTCTGAGTGGGGACGCGACCATGGAACTTCAAACCGCTCTGCGGCTGCGCATTGGGCTACTGCGAGCAAAGCTGTGCACATTGACCCAGAAGAGTCAGATGCGGAGGTAAGATAACTCAGTTTTGACAGTTTTAATGTATTTTCTAACTTAATTTTGTGTTATTGACATGGCCAACATAGCTTTTAACTGTAAACATGACTGTTTTCAAGCCCAATTCGTGACAACCTTGCCGGTTACAGTGTCACTGTAATTCATGTCCCGATGCAGTCCTGTCGATGAATGCTTGTGGGTTATCGACCAGCCACTGCTACACAGGACATGTTTGGTCAGTTAGTTACCTTGACACTTTTGTGGAAATTAGGCTACATAAAAATATGCATCTGTTGGCGCTGTGCGTGACCATCATCTAGCAAAGCTTAAGGTAATGTGAACACAAAACAATTAACTTAGCAGTCACTATGGAGGAAACGTGCATAACCCACAGAGCCTCTTGTGTTGCACTGACCTAACTGGTTATTTGCTGCTGTAACGTTGTATCAAATCAGTAACTATAGGAGCATTTTGTATTGCATACATTCTCCATAACCAGCACAATGACAATGATGTATTTCTGGTCACAATGAGGAAGTTAATATACTGAACAACCAGTAACATTTCACCATCTCTAGAAAAGAATAGTTTAAACATGATAAAATAGTGTGTTCATTTTTTTGTTTCCTTGTTTTCACCACACCATGTATCATGGAGTTGCTTGTGCCATCAATGCAGTTTGGTGCAGTTTTTTTCTGTTGTACACACAGAGAAGGTAAAAAATATTTTTCTAACAGACTTGAGTACACTGTCTTAAAGAAGAAGTCAAGTAGGCAGCAGTCTGTCTGTGAAGGGCTGCACTACAGGAACAAAGTTTTTGCAGAGTATGCATTTGCAAGGTTTCCTTTCCTCTCTGCTGCATTGCCTCATCACTTCATCAGAATAAAATAAGATGGTTGTTCTGGAGGATAAAGAGACCCAAATATGGTTCTGTTGTGGATGATTGACCTGTGCTCTTAAAGCTGTAGGCTTGTTGCAGTGCCATTATTTGATGGCTGCTGGTCTTAAATAATATGTACTTATGTCCAAGGTGCTCTTACCTGAGAGATAAATGTATTGAACCATGCTGACATGGTGTCTGTCTTTTCTCTGATCATAGCCTTTTTTTGTGGTGTCATTTTATTTCTGTTACTAGTTAGTGCCTTCGTGGCTACAGAGCCACCTACCTACCATTTACCAGATTAAAGCTTTTGTCCTCTCTCTCTCTCTCTCTCTCTCTCTCTCTCTCTCTCTCTCATATCTGGACTCTACTGCTGAACTCTTCTGCAGGAGACACTTAACAGAAAGTGCAGACATATACACAGTATAGTAACATATAGCCTTATTGGAGAGACTAACACATATGGTACAGTAGTGTGGTGGTGGTACACATATAGCAGCACTATAAGGTAGAGCTGGGCAATATATCAATATATCGATAACGGGATATGAGACTAAATTGTCTTGTCCTGGTTTTAAAGGTTACTTTACAATAGAGTGATGTAATTTTCTGAACTTACAGACTGTTGTAACTTTTGTATTATTTGCCTTTACCCACTTAGTCATTATATAATATTTATCAAAAATCTCATTGTGTGAATATTTTATGAAAGCGCCGATAGTCAATACTACAATATCGCTGCAGTATTGATATTAAGGTATTTGTAAAAAAATGCGATATTTGATTTTGTCCATATCGCCCAGCCCTACTTTGAGGACATTTATTTGGACATGCTTATGTTTTAAATATTAAAGAATCATTGTTTTAGAGAATATTAGAAAACAGAGACCATGCATTGTGGACAGTGCCAAAGCTATTTATAACTATAGTTCCTGGAGAATGTCAGTGGTAATAATTAGAACAGGATTGTCAAGCAGCACCCTCTGTGTGTGTGTGTGTGTGTGTGTGTGTGTGTGTGTGTGTGTGTGTGTGTGTGTGTGTGTGTGTGGGGTTACATTAGACCACAACACTGTCTCATTCCGATAAGCTGGAATTTAAGTAGTATGCCTGGCAATATATTATTATTTGACATATAAATGTATTCTCCCATTCTTACTGGATATTAAGGTTGATAAGTGTATGACATGATAATATCTGGAGTGGCTTATTTCTTTTACGGGCCATTATTCAACTGAATATTGATCTCTGTTTCTATCCTGCAGGTTTGGACAAATTAGTCCTCAATCAGAAATGGAGACTTTGCTAAAAATTGGCAGGTAAACATCAGGTTTTCCCTCATCTCCACTACTGCCAGTGTGCAGAAGATATCTTAAGTTTTCACAGACACTGACAGCAAGTTAACTACAGCAGTTCACTCCTGCCACTCCCCCTCCAAACCTGCTTCCCTACACAGCTCGCTGCCTTAAGTCTTCAGTATGTATCATATTGTTCCAGTGGCTCCTGGGGAGCACCAGAAAGCCGGGGGAGCTGGTGGTTCTCCACTGAAGAAGAAACTGGCTCGTGAAGGTCGGCCCTTGGTGATGGCAGGCATGTTAGGCTGTGTGTTGGTGCTGGCTGCTGTAGTTGCCTGGTGCTACTACTCCGCGTCCCTCCGTAAAGCCCAGTTGCTGAAGGTTGAGCTGTTGGACCTGAACAAGGACGGTTTTATTATTCATAACCAGACGGGGGCTGTCATCTTCAGTATGGCCTTCAGGTGGGTTCGTTGTCGGGATTAATTTCATCATAGATGAATCTGTTTATTGTCTTGATTCATCTCTTCATCTATAAAATGTGAAAAACAAATTACAAATGCTCACCAGACTTTTTTTCAGAGATCAAGGTGACATTTTTTTAATTGCTAAGTTTGCTTAACCAACAGTTCACAACCCAAAGATATTGAATTTGCAGTAAAATAAAACTGATAAAAGCATAACAAATTACAAAGATTTGGTAAGCTGGTACCAGAGACTCTGCTTGGAAATTATCAAAATAATTGCAGATTCATTTTTTGTCAATCAAATGACAATCTCCACATAACTATTAAGTACAGGAGATGTGGAGATATTTCAGAGCAATCAACATAAAGAGCGACCAAAAAAAAAACTCCCCTTATAAATACTTTTGTGTGTGCTTGTGAAACTAACAGCCAGTATATTTTGGTTGTTACATATATCATTTTTTTGTTTGGCCTCAACACAGTTTGTGTGCTGAGCCATACTAAAAAGCTGCAAATGTGTGTCTGCAAATGTGTTTGGATAATGGAAAGCCACACGAGGCAGACACATGATTACACCCTTAGGGAAAACTGATTTTAGTCATGTCCTCTATCAGCAGAGCTCACTTCGATAGAAATAGCTTAGTACAATCCCTGCACTTGGAGTAAAATAGAGTAATAGTATGTAACAAATAATAACTTTCTGTATTGTGATTACATTTCTTCTCTGTTATAGTAATTTTATATATTAATACGTATTATATAGGCTTATAAAACTCAGTGCTGTGTTTAACACGGTAATTTGTATATTCTTTCCCTCTGTTGATGCTCCCTCCCAGGTCTGGCACTCTGGATCTGGACTCCTGCTCAAAGGAGGGAAATATTCTGAGCTGCACTGAGTCAGATAGTGGCAAGCTTAACTTCTTCATCCAGACGGTTCAAACAAAAGACACCGTGATGTGTTACCGTGTACGCTGGGAGGAGCTGCAAAATAAGCGCTCAGTGGAGCACGCCATGGCCTACAACGACTCTCATTGGTATGGAGGGGCAGAGACAGCAACACAGTACTGGCCTATCAGGATGCAGGGCGAGAAGGCACCGCAGCCTTTCATCACCAGTGATGTCTACTTGAATCGGAATGCTTTTGGGGGAATCTTAGAACGCTATTGGCTGTCTTCAAATGCGACCGCCATCAAGATTAATGACTCGGTACCTTTTCATTTGGGGTGGTCAGAGAAGGACAGGACACTGCGGTTCCAAGCCAGGTACCAGGACTCTCCCTTCAGACCCCCAGAGGGTCAGCAGGCATTACCTGAACTCAGCTATAGAGTGTGTGTGGGGTCGGATGTTACCTCTATTCACAAATACATGGTAAGCAAAGATATTCTGTGGATTTTGTTTTGATGGTAAGAGCGCAATCACCAATCTTATTACCTATATAACTTTTATTATTCACATAAGTGCAGGTTAGTTAGTGTCCTGAAGTTTAAACTTAGTGTACATTTTTAAACTAGCCTAAGAATGATAAAATGAGTAAAGTCTAAGTCTGAATCATTGCTTTTTGGGATCTTTTGGGTCAGGTAGGAAGTGTTTACATTTGGATACGCACCAAATAACTGCACAAGAACACTTTTAAGATGCATGTGTTCTCTTCCAGGCAAATTGTGAGTGAAGATGACAGGAAATACCAGAGCAAAGTTGTAGTGTTGGCTAGATGTTCATCAAAATCATAATGTTTTCTTAACTGCAGACATTTTATCAACAATCATTTATCTACCAAAACCACCAATATGTCTCATTCATCTGTTCTGGTTTCTCCATTGTGAAGATTTGTTTTTTTTTCTTCTGTTTTTATCACTATAATGTGATGTAATGTTTGTTTTGAACTGTTGGACGATAACAAGACGTGTTAAGGTGTAACCGTGGATTCTGGGAAACTGATCTACATCGTCGTACTTTTTATAGACTTATGTGATTACTTCATTAATCAAAACAAACAATAGATTAAGTCCACATAAACATGGTTAGTTGCTAAAGTAACAAGCATTTTAAAGGTTAATCGGACTAGTGTTGATTCCACACCTCTGCTGACAAAAGTAGAATTAGAAGCAATTGTATGACATTTTGGGAAATATGCTTAATCATTTTCTTGCCAAGACTTAGATGAGAACATTGATATCACTCTCATATTTCTGCATTAAATGGCCAATTTAACTTGTCTTAGCATTAAGACAGGAAGCAATGACTTAAATGAGAGTGGTGTATATCTAATCATCTAACACTTGGCTTAAAAACAAATAAGTCAAACAAACTTTGTCACTGCATTCTTGGATGAAAAAAAACAAACTGTTGATGTGAATAGCCCAGTCAAAGTATTTGCTCTGTATGCCTCTGTTGTCTCCAGGTGCGTCGGTATTTTCCAAAGCCTATCAAGGTCCCGTCTCCTGAAGTGTTCAAACAGCCATTGTGGTCCACATGGGCTCTCCACAAGACGGCTGTAACTCAGGAGAAGCTGCTGCGTTACGCCTCTGACATCACTAAGCATAGCTTCAAATGCTCCCATCTGGAGCTGGACGACCGCTACACTGCTGACTATGGAGAGTTTGACTTCGACCCGCAGAAGTTCCCAAATGCTAGTGGTATGTTTGACAAACTCAGAGAGGACGGGTTTCAAGTGTCGCTCTGGACACATCCTTTTATCAACTATGACTCCATTAATTTTGGTGTTGCTGTGGAGAAAGGACTGTTTGTCCGGGAGCCTAGCGGTGAGCTGCCTGCTCTGGTTCGCTGGTGGAACGGCATTGGAGGAATCTTGGACTTTACCAACCCAGAAGCCCGTGAGTGGTATTCCTCACATCTAAGTATGATCAAAGCCCGCTATGATGTGACGTCCTTCAAGTTTGATGCAGGAGAGACAAGTTATCTCCCACGCCAGTTTAGCACCCTGGTCCCCCTGTCTGACCCCTCCACCTTCACCCGCTACTACACAGAGATGGCCATCCCATTCAGTGAGCGTGCAGAGCTGAGGGTGGGTTACCAGAGTCAGGACATCTCCTGCTTCTTCAGGATCATTGACAGAGACTCTGTGTGGGGTTATGAGCTTGGCCTCAAGTCCATCATCCCGACCGTTCTGACTATTAGCATTCTAGGCTACCAGTTTGTCTTACCTGATATGATAGGAGGGAATGCGTACCTCAACCGCACTGCAGGTATAATACCCATAACATGACTACAGAGAGTTTAAGATGAAAAAAATGTCCATCTTAAAGTCACATATTGATCTTTGATACGGTATCAGTTTACAGTCTTTGTTTGTATTTTTAGGTGGTTTAAATGGCAAAAATGTTCTGCCGGACAGAGAGCTGTACATCCGATGGTTGGAGCTGTCTGCTTTCATGCCTGCCATGCAGTTCTCTATACCACCGTGGGCCTATGACAATGAGGTGAGCAAAGTGTAACATTTCGTTTATTTGAAAGAGATACATGTTTATTTCTCCAGGTTCTGTTATTTCCTGTGCTCAAAATTTAAACCACTATGAGTAGAAGTTTTCAATTGCAAAGCTGTAGGGCTGGGCCATGTATCGATGTTTTGCCTCATATTGACGAGTAGCCTACTTTAAGTTCTGCATTAGTTAGAGTTGCGTTCTTTTCATATGATTGGTAAGTGAAAACAATTGACTCAAATATAAATCTGCATGCAAGTTCCATATTTTAATTTATTTATTTGACCTCAAGCCCTGGATGAGAAACTGTGTGTGACCCAAGCAAAAAATGTGACCCATGGTCACATTATCATAGTTATGCAGCGCAGTGACAATCCAGACATTTAATACACAAGACGTCGGTATTGCCACTTACCTTGCCGAAGCGCATTCAACCTGCACTGGACCCAGTCATGACGAATCAGCTGTCACTCAGAATCCAGTCTGCAGTGTAGTTCAGACACTTGATAAACCGAAAAACTCTACAGTAAAAATCGGCATTATAAGAATCTTTTCGTATCTTGCACTTCAGTCCATCTCTGTCTCTCTTTACCTCTTTTAATCGGCTTTCTCAGAGATACGCCAGCTTTTTTTCTTTCTTTTTTTTTAAATATAGGCTATTTACATGCGTTGCAGCTGTATATTTACTAACAGGAAACCCTCTTTGTATTTTATCTTGATCAGTTTGTTTTAATAAAAGTGCATTCTGTATCGCCATTCACCCGAAAAATACCGACTTATGATTTTTGGTCCGTTTTGCACCAGCCCTATAACACTGTAGAATGGCCTCTGATTTTATTTTTTACTTTATTACATTTAGAAAAGGTACCATGTTTCAAGAATAAGTTGTTTCTTTATTAGGAAAGCATGATAACCAATTTATAAATTTGCTAGATGAGTAGGTAATATAAATGAAGAAAATCACCCACATAAGTGTCTTAATTAGCCAGCCACCATGCTCCACTGTGATGCTAAAACTGGATCTTTGTGCGTTCTGCTGCAGGTGGTACAGATAGCGCAGAAGTTCACAGAGCTCCATGAAAATCTGGTGGCCCCAAGAGTTCTCGAACTTGCAGGTGAGGTTCTTAAAACAGGAGACCCGATCATAAGGCCCCTCTGGTGGATCGCCAACATTGACGAGGCAGCCTACAAGATTGACTCCCAGTTCCTGATCGGGGATGATCTGATGGTGGCTCCAGTGTTGGAGCCAGGAAAGCAGGAGAGGGACATCTACCTGCCTGCAGGACGATGGAAAAGCTACAAGGGGGAACATTTTGATAAAGGCCCCATGTACCTCACTGACTACCCTGTGGACCTGGATGAGATAGCTTTCTTTACAAGGGTTTACTGAAGACAGTAAAGAGACATAAAATCACACACACATACTGTATGCACAAGTATGTTCTTGTCAGCACACATGCCATGAAATAGCAGGAGATGTTTGTTTTTCAATGGAAAATAGGGGATCTGCTGCCATAGCAGTGAACCTCATGTCTCCTCTGACCTGCTCTTTCTTCTGATTTCTACCTGCAAATTATATCCGTCCGCCCCAAGAATTAGAATGAAACTTGTGTTCACTTCTGTTGCTCTTGCTCCATCCTTAAGCTGATCCTCATCCTCATGTGCCTTCCACAGCCAATAATAAAAAAGATCTCTGATTGTATCGTTCCTGCAGTCTTCCACCTAATGGACTATTAAATTATAAAATTTCTTCAAAGCCTACAACTAGAATGGTTTTGGTTTTTAGGGTGATGAAGCGTAGATGAAAATGTCTTAAATGTGGCTTGACAGGGCTGGCACTGAACCAGCAATAAATCTGCACTCCGAGTTGGAAAGATGCACTCTTGCTCAGAGGAATAAAAGTAATAATAACATATAATTTTATCAAGCCTGCAAGAGGTATTTCAAATTTGTCATCGTCATATGTGAGAAAAACACACACACACACAGTTGGGGGGTTGGTGCCTTGCTCATGGGCACCTCGGCAGTGCCCAGAAGGCAAACTGGCACCACTACCAGTCCACACTCGGTACTTTGTCCGTGCACTTTATTTCACCATAGCAACTGCTGTATTGTGGAAAAACGATCCCAACTACCTATGTTTTAGCAAACATGCATTAATTAGCATTGCACTGACAACATCTGACAGTTGTCAGCCACTTTCTCTTTATATTCATGAACGTTTTTTCTTTTGATTTGGAGGATAGTATTTAAGTGTATAAACAATAAATTCAAGTGACTCTGGTTTTAAATGTAGGTTACTTGTCATGATATTATTTTTAAGTCATCCCTTGACCTGTGCCAGTCTGTCATTTCAGTGCCAAAATCTAAGTTAAATTCACAGCTCAGGGTAGATTTAAAAGAAAAACATTTCTTATGTTGTTGTCTTACTTGTGATGTTCCATAGCAAGAAATAGATTAATGACACTAATGCAACTGGTTTGCTTGTACTGTAAGACAGGCGTGGTTCTCAAAGATGCCATATTACAATGTGCCGTCCCTGTCTTTCTTGTGACTTTATTTGCCTTATCAGCTGAACTAAGCTATGCCATCCTTAGCACAAAGAACCAGTAGAGTGATGAAACACTCACATCAGCACACAGTGATATGCTTGATGCTTTGCACCTTTTACATTTTTAAGCCTTGACATTGCAAAGTTCTTGAGGATCTGCCATCTGAATACACGTTAGTCTGCTCTTATACAGTGATTTCTGCTATAAAAGTAAAGCACACCACTGGTTAAGTTATCAAAATGCCTTGCCTGCGTAATAAGATCAAAAAAATATACTAGCTAGAGTCAGCACTGTTTTTGAAATGTTAAAGTTGCTATATATAGAATTGTTATGGGATTATTCTGTATATATGTTGAAAAAGGAAACAATTTCTGTAAATTGGAAGTCTTTGTGATGCTTTTTTTGCATTCCTGATACTACCCACAGATGTTGCCAAAGTCATAAATGATAAAATCTTATACACAGTAGCTTTAAGATGCGGAAAAAAGCATATTTTGGAATAATGCTACTTGTATGTTTTTGTGGCCGACATGTAGGTAGATTAACCATTGTGAGGAAAACATGTTTAAAGGGATTTTGTCAAAACACAAAATAAATGAATTTGCCAACATTTTACTGGAGGAGACTTGGTGAAATCCATATGGGTGTTTCCATTTTGACACAAGAGAGTTAAAGATGTAGCCTGGCTCTGCCCTCCTACGTACCTCCGCTCAATTTTCATTTTGCTTCTGTACAAATAAATTGTACGAGAGCCTGGTAGGACCAGGCTATTAGAGATGTGTTTCTTAATTGAATGGATGGTAATGTTAACAGCCTTTGTATTGCAGTGAATAAATAGTTAATGAATTAAGTTAACCAAAACTAAAATCAAAAAGTGTTCTCATGACAACAATATACTCCATTTTACACATTGTTCAATAAATGCTTTGTTTAAGCTCCTGTAAACACACTTTATATCAGACCACCTATGTACTTTTCACTTGTAAACCATAGCCTTTTGCATTTATTCTCAGTGCTACATTGCCTGATTCACTCTTCTTTATTCCACCTCTATAAGATAGAGGAAGTGTAGGCTAATACTGCTTCTAATTGTGGACGGGTTAGTTCAGTTGGTAGAGCAGGCACACATATACAGAGGTTTACTCCTTGCAGGTTTGACTCCGACCTGCGGCCCTTTGCTGCATGTCACCCCCCCCCCCACCCCCCCTCCCTTTTTCATGTCTTCATCTGTCAAACTGTATAAAGAAATAAGCTGTTTGTCACACCGGTAATTTGATTGGCCAGCTTGAAATCTAACATAGAGCACACCAGGTATGTTCTACATTTTATTTGTGTTTGAGAGACAGTGTTTTAACCTTTGAATGCTTTGCATTTCAGCACTTTGTGGTGTATAAGACTGGCATCAAAGCAGGAGATGCAAAGGATCAACAACTCACCATGTAACGTATTGATTTGCATATGATTGTACATATATTATGTTCTGTTTATTAGGGCTTCATAAAAAGCTACTTTTACTGTAAATGGTGATGTGAAGGGCAAAACTTACAGAATTAAACAATCCAATGGTTGATTATATTGTGTTTTTATTAAATACTGATCTGCAGTAATTCAAAGCTTTTATATGTTGACAATGTGGTTATTCTTCTTGAGTTATACCTATTGGGTAAGACAAGTATTATTAAGCTGTAGCTGCTCCAGAGCCTCAGAGAAAGAGTATGATGATGCTTGAGGAAACCAGCAGGAGGAGGACACTGGAACCAGTGGGTACTGTGCTGTTACAGTCCCACTCACAGCACTTTATGGAGCTAATACATATTTTACTGTTCATGCAGCTCTTCAAAATGACACCTGCAAATCATGGACAAAAATAAAAGCCACCAGGCATTTAATACATCAATATATCAGCGCAGATAGATACTATTTTTGAAATGATTAATATTAACTGTGGAAGAACAACTCACCGTTCCACTTGGCAGTGGCAAAGCCAATAGGACAAGTTAACTTATCTGCGTAGATATTGCCTTGACTTTGGTAGCATGTCAGTCCACGTGCTACGTGCACACATCAAAAACGTGTGTTGTGAAAAACACAGTAGTCTGGAAGTGTTGCAAATCAGATTTTAACCCTTGTGTTGTCCTCCCGGGTCAAAAACGGACAAAAATTTGACATTTTTGTCCCTTTTTCAGACTTTTTTTTTTTAGTTTTCACTAACACCACCTTACTACCACTAGTTGTACAGTACTTTTTGGAATTATACCTAATATTTCAGTTAAAAAAGCAGAAATTATTAATTATTTTGACTAATAGTTCAGATCAGAGGAACCTCAGATGAGTTTCGTCCGGAATGAAAGTGATCAATTGTATTTGCAAAGAGAGTTTTAAGGAATCCAATCCATTTTTTTGTGGTAATTTGGTTAAAAAGAAACCCATATTTCAGATATAGACATTTTTTTAAAGGGGTCAAATTTGACCCGAGGACAACAGGAGGGTTAAATATCCCGCCAAAATAATGGGTGAATCAACGTGAATAAACATGAATCATCCTTATAGCAGAGAAACTTATGAAACTAGATCTCTTTCTTTTATAGTCCAACCCATTCGTTTTCTTTCCGTTGCATTTCCTTGCTAATCCTTCGCCCAAAGTGAGCAGATTATCCTAGCGAGAAAGTAATGTAGACATCTGACTCCATTTATATATAGGCTATTGTAACTGTAAGTGACGTTAATCATAGTTTGCAGATAAGTATATACACATCGGTTCATACAAACCAGGGTGTAAATGTTGCCTTGGTTCACTTGAAAGCATTCTATTTATTTCTACAGCATCATCACATACATGTTGGTTGTATTTTTCCATGCAGGATTTAAGGTTGGTGGATGAGCATTTAGCATCTAAATCCACATGGTAAAGAGAACAAATGGTTTAAGACACTCCAAATCTAAG